>KE370773.1:2092010-2141523 GCA_000418225.1 Zizania latifolia
TACTCCCTGACCGTCTAGTCGGTCATGACACTCTCGATCGAGCGAGCGCCATGGGAGTTCCTACTCGGGTGATGCCAGGGAGATCCTTAACCAAGTGCGCAATGCACGCAATACTATTTCTCGCCACCACGGAGAACGCGAGCGTGGCGAGCTTCGTCGTCGGGAACACTTCGACCGAAGCCACGGAACGCTGGGAGTTAGCCAGCCAGAGGACTTCAACTCTCGCCACAACGGCTTCCCGGCCTTCACCGAGCGACTCCGCCGAGTGATATGGCCGAGGGGTTTCTGATGGAAACATGCCCAAGAGAATTCTGGGGAAATCGGAAGTTCTGGCCTGAGGCCGGAAGTTCTAGATTCTAGTGCATTCGGAAGTTCCGGGCCAACCCAGTTTTAGTTTCTAGAGGAGCCGGAAGTTCTGGTTGGACTGGAAGTTTCGGGCTGCCTTCTGGACGAATCGAAAGTTCTGAGCCTGCCTGGACGAACCGGAAGTTCCGGTTAGACCGAAAGTTCAGGGTCAAAATAAATTCGATACAGATATGTGATTAGCAAAGTGTTGCTTACCTATGTCACTAATCTTCTAGCAGTGATGCCAAAGCTCACTAGGAGTTAGATAAATATGGATCTTGTCCCACAATGTGTCGTTAGAGGGAAAGCGATCATTTTACCTATTGTGGCATATCTTTTATTTGATAGAAGATTAACATAGCATAGTGCTGAACCTTATATTTTGTTGTAGATCATGGCGCCTACTGCAAAGAACACTTTCATTTTTAATCTGCGATCTATCCTTGAGAGGGAGAAATTATCTGGAACAAATTTTATTGACTAGTACAGAAACTTGAGAATTGTTCTCAAGCAGGAGAAAATGGACTATGTTCTAGAGAAACCACACCCTAATGAACCAAAGGATGATACACCAATTACTGATAGGCGGACTTATGAGAAGCACACCAATAATTCAATTGATGTCAGTTGTCTCATGCTTGCCTGTATGTCCTCTGAGCTTCAGAAGCAATATGAGGACAGGGATGCCTATGATATGATCGTGGGACTGAAAGGCATGTTTGAGAACCAAGCACGGACTGAGAGATATAATGTCTCAAAGTCCTTGTTTGCGTGCAGGTTAGCGGAAAGCAGTCTAGTGAGGCCTCATGTGATCAAGATGATTGGTTACATTGAGAACCTAGAAAAGCTTGGGTCTGCTCTTAATAAAGATTTGGTCACAGATGTGATTCTACAGTCGCTCCCTGCGAGCTTCGAGCCATTTATTCTGAATTTTCATATGAATGGCATGTAGAAGAGCATGGCTGAATTGCATGGGATGCTCAAGACAGCCGAGGAAAGCCTTAAAAAATCCTAGTCATGTGATGATGGTTCAAAAAGAAAGTAAGAAGAGAAAGCGTAAGGGAAAGGCTAAAGTTTCAGATGCGATCTCGAGCTCTAAGTCTAAACCGGCTGAAAAGTCTAAGCCAGGCCCTGCTAACTCTGATACTTGCCACCACTGCCATAAACCTGGCCATTGGCGGAGGAACTCCAAATTATACTTGGAAGAACAAAAGAAAATGAAGGAAAGTATGACTTTCGCTTTAGGTATAAATGCTATTGAAATTTATTTTGCTACTCGTCCAAGTGATTCATGGGTATTTTATACCGGATCAATGATTCACACCTGCAAATCGTTGCAAGGGTTGAAAAGAACTAGAAAGTGCGCAAGAGGCGAATTGGATGTTCGCGTCGGCAATGGTGCAAAAGTTGCTGCGTTGACCGTCGACGTCTATTCTTTGTCGCTACCCTCAGGATTAGTTTTGAAATTAAATAATTGTTATTTTATTCCCGCCTTGGGCAGAAATATTATCTCTTCGTCATGTTTAGAGAAAGACGGGTTTGAATTCGTAATAAAGAACAAGTGTTGTTCGATATTTTCGAATGGTATGCTCTGTGGTGTTTGTCCATTGTTGAATGGCTTATATATTTTGAATCTTGAGGATACACATGTCTATAACATTAATACGAAGAAAGCTTGACTAAATGATTTAATTCCTACCTATGTATGGCATTATTGTTTGGATCATATAAATAAGAAGCGCATGCAGAAGCTCCATAGAGATGGGCTTTTGGAGTCATTTGATTTTGAATCGTTTGACACATGTGAGTCTTGATTACTTGGTAAGATGACTAAGGCGCCTTTCACTGGTCAAAGTGAGAGGGCAAATGAATTGTTGACCATTGTACATACTGATGTATATGGACTAATGAGTTCTATAGCCAGAGGTGGATTCCAGTACTTCATTACTTTTACCGATGACTTTAGTAGATATGGTTATATCTACTTAATTAGGCATAAGTCGAAATCCTTTGAAAAGTTCAAGGAGTTCCAGAATGAGGTACATAATCATACAGGCAAGATAATTAAATTTCTGCGATCGGATCATGGAGGTGAATATTTGAGCCATGAGTTTATTGATTATCTAAAGCAGTGTAGAATTATTCCACATCTGACTTCACCTGGCATGCCCCAATGGAATGGGGTGTCCGAGCGGAGGAACCAAACTTTGTTGGACATGGTTCAATCGATGATGAGTCAAACTGATCTTCCATTGTCTTTCTAGGGATTCACATTAGAAACTGTTACTTTCATACTAAACAGAGTTCCATCCAAATCTGTAGAAAGGACACCATATGAGATATGGACTGAAAAGCATCCCGGGCTATCTTTTTTAAAGATCTAGGGTTGTGAGGTCTATGTAAAGCGTTTGACGTCTGATAAGCTCACTCCTAAATCTGATAAATGCTTCTTTATGGGGTATCCTAGGGAAACTAAATGATATTACTTTTATAACCGATAAGAAGGCAAATTATTTGTCGCCCGGAATGGTGTCTTTTTGGAGAAAGAGTTTCTCTCGAAAGGGGTTAGTGGAAGCACGGTGCGACTCGAAGAGGTTCGAGAACCACTAGAATGTTTCAGCTCCTACTGAATCGCAACTCAACATGCAAGATGTTGCAGAGTCTATTATCGAGACACCAGCCCCACGTCGGTTGGAGAGATTGAGTCGTGCGCTTGAGCAGTTTGCGTTTTTGACCACTAGGCAACGTGACATATTATTGTTGGACAATGATGAACCTAAGACCTATTCGGAAGCGGTGATGGAACCAGACTCTAAGAAATGGCTTGGAGCCATAAGATCCGAGTTAGAATCCATGCGAGAGAATCAAGTTTGGAACTTGGTCGATCCACCTGATAGTATAAAAACTATCGAGTGTAAATGAATTTTTAAGAAAAAGATAGACGTTGATGGAAATGTTCACATCTGTAAGGCGCGATTGGTGGCGAAAGGTTTCAGGCAGATTCAAGGTGTTGATTATGATAAAATGTTTTTCCCTGTTGCAATGCTTAAGTCTATCTGGATCATCCTAACAATTGCTGCATTTTATGACTATGAGATATGGCAAATGGATATCAAAACGACTTTCCTTAATGGAAACCTAAGTGAGGATGTGTACATGACACAGCCTGAAGGTCTTGACGATCCAGAGAATGCTAGAAAAGTTTGCAAGCTGCAAAGGTTCATTTATGGGTTGAAGCAGGCTTCTCGGAGTTGGAACCTTCATTTTGATGAGGTAGTCAAAGGGTTTGGCTTCATCAAGAATAAAGAAGAGCCTTACGTTTACAAGAAGGCTAGTGGGAGCTTACTTGTGTTTCTGGTCTTATATGTAGATGATATATTGTTGATCAGAAATGATATTTCTATGCTAGATGCTGTTAAGTCTTCGTTGAGAAAATGTTTCTCAATGAAAGATCTTGGAGAGGCAGCATATATTTTAGGCATAAAGATTTATAGAGATAGATCGAGAAGGCTAATTGGATTAAGTCAAAGTATGTACATTGATAAGGTATTAAAACGGTTCAATATGTAGCATTTCAAGAATGGTTTCCTACCAATGTCACATGGTATTTCTCTCAGCATGAGTCAGTGTCCTTCGACACTTGATGAGCTGGAGAAGATGAGTGCGATCCCGTATGCCTCCGCAACCAGATCCATCATGTATGCCATGCTTTGTACACGCCCAGATGTTTCTTATGCTCTAAGTGTTACGAGCAGATATCAGTCGAACCCGGGTGAAAATCACTGGGCGGTAGTAAGAAGTATCCTTAAGTACTTGAGAAGAACTGATGATATATTCCTAGTCGATGGATGCGAGGAGGAGCTCGTTGTAAGTGGTTACACCGACGCTAGCTTCCAAACCAACAAGGATGATTCACGATCGCAGTCTGGATTTGTGTTCTACCTCAATGGAGGCGTAATGAGTTGGAAGAGTTCCAAGCAAGAAATGGTTGCAGATTCAACAATAGAGACCGAGTATATTGTAGCTTTGGAAGTTGCGAAGAAGGCAGTTTGAATCAGAAAGTTTGTTTCTGAGCTTGGTGTTGTCCCTAGTACGTCTAATCCAGTGGACCTCTATTGTGACAATAGTGGTGCTATTGCGCAAGCCAAGGAGCCTAGGTCGTACCAGAAGTCCAAACACATACTTCGACGCTATCACCTGATCTGTGAGATTATAGATAGAGGTGATGTGAAGATATGTAAGGTGCACACAGATTTGAACATTGCAAGCCCGTTGATGAAGCCTCTCTCACAGCCCAAGCATGAGATACACTTGAGCTCTATGGGTATTAGATACTTACGTGAGTGAGTCGAGTGTATGTGGGAGGAGTTGTTTTATCTATGCTGATGTACATTTAGATAATTGGTTATCTTGTTTCTTGAATAAATATATTTTACATTGATCAACAAGTGAGTGAATTGTTTGTGAAACTCTCTGTGTTACGATGTTATTCTAAACGATCCCTAATCTCTGATCGTCATGTGGGACAGTGACATCTATTTGATTGATGATGAAGTTTCACAGATCATAGACATGGAGATGTCAAATCAGTGATGTGGACTCATGTTGGTGAACATAAAGTTGGATAGACCCACTTTGAGATACTACTGAGATGGTTATTTTAAAAGTGCCATCAATTGTCATCTTAAATGGTGTACCTGTAGAATCCTTAGACCTGAGATCGTCATTGATTGCAGAATGTGTAGTAGCACACTTAGGGGCTTCCAAACGCTATTCCGTAACAGGGTAGTTATAAAAGTTGCTTTTGGGTGTGTCACGAAATATGTCCTGGGATGTGAGCGATCAAGATGGAATTTACCCCTCCTAAATAACGGGAGAGACGTCTCTAAGCCCCTCGAGGTAGTCAGATTGGAAAGTGCATGACCATGCCACTATGATCAAAGAGTTGATCAAGATTGAATTCACTACTTGGTCGAGTGAAGTGTCGAGCTGTCAACAAGGGTGACATGAATCTCGCCTTGAGTTTGACTGATGTCGTGTGGTAAAGGGATTGGTGTGTGAGTATATCAAGGTTTAGAAAATATGATTTTGATTTTGTATGCTCTCGGGGGTCAATATGTGCTGCTAGGTACCGCTATTGATCGGCGATCCGAAAAAGGTTTCCGGGAAGTGGCCGTTTGCATATGAACCTATCGAGTCACACGCTTAAGGGGATTGGATTTTAAAGCTTGCAAGAATTCGCTCTTGTGCAAGTTGGAGATTGATGGAAATATGCTCAAGAGAATTCTAGGGAAACCGGAAGTTCTGGCCTGAGGCCGAAAGTTCTGGGTTTTGGTGCATTCGGAAGTTTCGATTAGACCGAAAGTTCCGGGCCAGCCCAGTTTTGGTTTTTGGAGGAGCCAAAAGTTTCGGTTGGACCAGAAGTTCCGGGCTGCCTTCTGGACGAACAAGAAGTTCTAGGTCGAAATAAATTCGATGCAGAATGTTATTTTTAGAAGTTCCGGTTGGACCGAAAGTTCCGGGCCAGGCGAACAGATTAGATTTGTTGGGCTTTAATATAGATTAAAGGCTCATGAGTGGGCACTATATAAAGAGAGGTGGGGCTAGAACGAAGAGGGTGCTGTTGGATGTTGGTTTGACCAAACCCTAGCCGCCACCTCTCTCCTGGCTACGCCAGTTGTAGCGATCTCTCCCCTAATCTCCCGCGTGGTACTAGCATACCGGCGAGAGGTGATCCCGTCCCTGTACGTATGGATATCATAGAGGCACCGTTGCTACTTCGGTGCTGATCTTCTCCCGTAGAGATCGCTGGATTACGTTGTCTTCGTCGCCGACGAAAGGATGGAAACGTGAGGAGAGCTCGAGGACGCGCTTCACCGACTCTACTTCCGCTACCCGAGCGTGTCTCGAGGCTTATGGTAACGATCCATGATCCAATTGCACGCATGGTTCTTGGGCTAACGGGGTAAAATTTTAAAATTAAGCGCTAGCGTAGCCTCCCCATAACCCAACAGTTTCCCCCCGTCAGGGATTGAGCCCTATGACGGCAAGACCGACCCCTCCCAGTGGCTATGGCTGTACTATACAGCCATCCGAGCAACAAATGGGGATCACAACGCGTGATGGCCAATTACCTCCCTATCATGCTCGCCTCAGCTGCTATCAGTTGGCTAGCTGGGCTCTCGGAGAACTCCATCGACTCCTAGGACCAGCTCTGTGATGTTTTCATCGCCAATTATCATGGAACATGGCAAAGGTCGGCCTCTCGGCATGACCTGAGTCAAATACGTCAGAATAGTGACGAGTCCCTTTGAGATTATATTCGCCGTTTCTCCGAGCGCTGGAACGCCGTCGCCAGCATCTCTAACGCCGATGTCATCTCTATCTTTCAGGATGGATTAAGGAAACCGTCGGAGTTATTTCGCTACCTGGTGATGAACGAGTCGGTGACTCTAGGCGAGATGATCACTACCGCCGAGTAATTCGCCAACACCAAGGACGCCGAGCGGGAGCAGATGCACCCAACCACTCGGGAGTCCCGCAAAGACAAGAAGTGCTCGGACTATCGTCGCCGATCACCGTGGTGTGACGACCGTGACAAACTAGAGTCCTCCCGATTGAAGGATCGAAAGAGGAAGTCTGAACACGTCATGGTTGCCGAGGAGAAACCCAGATCTAGACATCGGGAGCACTAGGCGATGCAGGAGATGTTGGATAAGCCCTGCATTTTCCATCTAAATAGCAGCCACACCACCCGCTGGTGCTACCAACTGCAGAACCAGATGATTAAAGAGGCAAAAGAAAACCCTCGACAAGACAAGCGTCGCCGGGATGACAAAAAGAAGAAGCCTCGCTGGGAGGACAAAGACGCCGATCCCCTAGTCGAAAATGACTTCTAGGAGCCCGCTCGGACGGTCTCCATGATTTTCGGTTGGGCAATCGCCGCAGAGTCCAAGCGCCAGTAGAAGCTACTTTCCCGTCGCGTCAACACCATCAGCGACAAGGCGATCGAGCGCCCATAGTGGTCGGAAGTCCCGATCACCTTCAGTCGAGATGACCAGTGGATGGACGTACCTAAGCTGGGTCGGTTCCCACTAGCGGTCGATCCAGTAATCCTCAAGGTGCGCATAAAGAGGGTGCTGATTGATGGTGGCAGCGGCCTTGATGTCCTGTTCAAGGGGACCCTATCGGCGCTCGGCATCGACATGTCGACGTTACAGAAGATGGACACGCCTTTTTATGGGATTATCCCGGGGAAAGCCTCCATTTCACTCGGCACGCTCACCCTGCCGATGATGTTCGGTACTCGGAACAACTACAGGACCGAGCACGTCAAATTCTACGTCACCAACTTCGAGACTGTCTACCATGCTGTACTCGAACGGCCGTCCCTCGCCAAGTTCATGGCGGTGCCCCATTACACGTATCTGGTCCTCAAGATCCCTAGACCAGAAGGGGCTTTCTTGGTAAAGGGGGACATCGCCACCTTTCATGCGTGTGAGTGGGACAGCCTCACCTTGAGAGAGACGATTGACATCTCTGTGCGAATGGAGGAAACTGTCGAAGCAGCCAAGACCGCGCCGACCCATAACATGGAGATCCCAGCCGCCACGCCATCAATCTTGAGCTTAGCGCCCTCGCCAGCTGAGTATAAAAGTATTCATCTCTCGGAGGCCGACCCCTCTAAGACGGCGCTGATCGAGATAGTGCTAGATCCTAAATAGGAAAGTGCGCTCGTCAGCTTCCTCCGCACCAACATCAACATATTCGCCTAGCACCCCTTCGACATACCGGGCGTACCAAGGGAGCTGATCGAGCATGAACTTCATGTTTTCCCGACCACCAAGTCGGTCAAATAAAAGATGCACCGATTATCCTAGGATCGTAAAGAGGCCATCAAGGAGGAAGTCACCCGCCTATTAACGGCTGGGTTTATCAAAGAGATATATCATCCTGACTGGGTTGCAAATCTAGTTCTTGTAAAAAAGAAAAATGGGAAATGGAGAATGTGCATTGACTATATAGATCTCAACAAGCGATACCCAAAAGATCCTTTCCCGCTGCCGCGTATTGACCAAGTGGTCGATTCTACCACCGATAGTTCCCTCCTCTGTTTCCTGGATTGTTATTTAGGACATCACCAGATCAGCCTAAAGGAGGAAGACTAAGAGAAGACATTCTTCATTACTTCATTCGACGTCTACTGCTATACATCAATGCCCTTTGGGCTCAAGAATGCCAGGGCTACATATCAGCGAGCCATTCAACTTTGCCTCGCCGACCAGATCAGTCGCAATGTGGAGGCTTATGTGGATGATGTCGTCATCAAATCCAAGTGCACGGAAGATCTTATTCCTGACATCTAGGAGACTATTGACAACCTCCGCAAGTTCAGGTGGTGGCTCAACCCTGAGAAATGTGTGTTCGGGGTGCCGACCGGGAAGCTACTCAGTTTTGTTGTCAGCAGTCGAGGAGTTGAAGCCAACCTCGACAAGGTCTCGATGATTATAAACATGGCCAAGCCAGTCAGCGTCAAGAACATTCAGCGCCTGACGGGTTGCATGACTGCACTCGGGCGCTTCATCTCTTGACTCGGCGAGCAGGGGATGCCGTTCTTCAAGCTGCTAAAAAAGGGGATAATTTCACATGGACTCCGGAGGCCGATCAGGCGTTCGTCGATCTCAAAATTTCTCTCCACATCGCTAGTCCTGGTCATGCCGACCCCCGGAGAGACGTTACTTCTCTACATCTCCGTCACGACCCACGTGGTCAGTACCGCCGTGATCGCCGAGCACCCAGAGGAGGGCCACGCCTACCTGGTCCAACGACTGGTATACTTTATATCTGAGGTACTCGGACCATCCAAAATCCGATACCCTCAGGTCTAGAAGCTCCTATACGCCGTCCTCATCACCGCCCGGAAGCTCAAGCATCATCGCCGAATATCCACTTGGCGACATCCTTCGGAATCAGGACGCTACCGGTAGGATTGTTAAATGGGCTATCGCTGGGTGAATATACCCTTGATTTTAAGCCTTAAACGGCCATCAAGTCACAAGCCCTCGCCGAATGGACGGAAATTCAACTTCCGCCAACTGCCGACACTCAAGAGCATTGGGTCATGTATTTCGACGGCTCCCTCAGTATTGACGGAGCAGACGCTGGGATTCTCCTAATTTCTCCCCAAGATGAAAGACTAAAATATGTTCTTCAGCTATTATTTATGGCGTCTAATAATGTAGCCAAGTATGAAGCACTCGTCAATGGCAAGCGCTTAATGGTGTACGGAGATTCTAAGTTAGTTATCAGTCAAATAAATAAAGACTGGTCCTACACCAATGAGAAGATGGACACGTATTGTAAAGAGGTCCGAAAGCTAGAAGTCAATTTTCATGGCCTTGAGTTTCATCATGTCCCCAGGTACGAGAACTCGGCCGCCGACCTCCTCGCCAAGCTAGGATCATCCCGAGCGCCGGTAGTGAGTGGCGTTTTTCTCCAAGAGCTCCAAAAATCATCGGTCTAGACTAAAAAAGTACAACACTTGGACAACAATAAAGTCCCTTCTGTCTTAGTCATTACCGATGACACCCGAAGATTGGCGATAACCCCTCATCGACTTTATCCTCACCGCCAAAGCTCCCGAAGACAAGAATTCAGCTATTCGTCTCGTTCGACAGAGGAAGTAGTATGTTGTTGTGGGGTCAGAGTTACACAAGAGGGCTGCTTCAACCCGAGTGCTCATGAAATGCGTCGGTCGATCCGAGGGGTCGGATATATTGAAAGAGGTGCACTCGGGAATATGCGGAAATCACGCCGGCGCTTGAACACTGGTAGGCAAGGCTTATCGGTCGGGTTTTTATTGGCCGACCGTCAACGAAGATGCCAAGCTCTTAGTCAGGAGATGTCAAGGATGTCAATTTTTTGCTAAGCAGAATCATCTCCCTGCTCAGGCTCTCTAAACCATTCTACCTTCGTGGCCGTTTGCGTACTAGGGGCTTGACACGGTCGGCCCGTTTCAGAAGGCTCCTCAGGGATGTGATCGTCTCTTCATCACCATTGACAAGTTCACGAAGTAGATTAAAGTCATGCCACTAAGGACCAGCACTGCCAAAAAAGCTGCAGAGTTCATCCAAGGCATAAATTACCGGTATGGCGTCCACAATCAGATCATTACCGATCTCGAGACTCAGTTCACCAGCAACGACTTTTGGGAATTCTGTGAAGACCTGTGCATTGAAGTGGCACATCTAAGGGCGAATGGCCAATGCGAACGAGCCAACGGCATGATACTTCAAGGCTTGAAGGCCAGAGTTTTTGACCCTCTCAATAAATATGGTGGTCGGTGGACGAAGGAACTACTAGCTGTTCTTTGGGGACTCCGCACTTAGCCCAGCCGAGCCACCGGTCGGACTCTGTTTTTCCTAGTATACGGGTCAAGGACCATTTTACCGATGGATATACTCCACGAATCTCCAAAAATCAAATATTATGAAGAGGGAGCCGCCGAACAAACGCGAGCAGAAGATATCGACAGCCTCGAAGAAGCTCGACTGGCCGCTATAATTCAGTCCGATCGGTATCAACAAGTACTTCGCCGATATCATGATCGCAACGTACGTGGTCGGTCATTTCAAGTTGGTGACCTAGTCCTTCACCGAATATAGTCGACGGTCGGCATCCATAAGCTTTCTGCTCCATAGGAAGGCCTATTCATCATAGCAGGCGTGACCCGACCAGGTTCCTATCGGCTGATCCGAGAAGATGGCCAATGTGTTCCTAATTCTTAGAACATCGAGCATCTTCGCCGCTTTTACCCATGATGTTACGAGCTATGTACCTTTATCTTGGGTTAATAATAATGATTTTTTTCTCACTCCATATTTCATCCCGCCCAACCCTAGTGCTTGAACTTTTCATCACTTTACCCAAGAAGTCTATGACCCGCTCTAGCTCTGACGATTGGTCGGACGCTGCTCTAACCTGTTACACTAAGTTGGTATTTATTCCACTTTAACGGGGAGGTACTGTTGATATGTTTGTCACAAGCTCGAGGGCTCGCCGAGTTCGCCGCAAATTTTTTTCGCCATGCTTGTTGCCCGACCACTTCTATTGTTTTTCCTACTACTTGTGAAGCCTGTCGTTCAGCATGCGTGTATGTGGCTCAATTTCCCTATGCTACGAACTAAGGCTATACCAATCACTCGGAAATAAAATGAAGGTGATCGGACACAGTATAATTTTAACTTCAAATAGTATTCCATTGAAAGATAAATATATACATAGTCTTTTCTTCTTTTTCTTTCTTTTACACATTATTCGGCAGGATTTTCAGGGTACGCCTCTAGATCTTGGATGAGCATGGTGGCCACCTCCTCCACTTCCGCCTAAATGCGCTCCACGTCAGACTCTTCAACTATCGCCGGCCACCCTGCTTGGATGCGATCCATCCGCGCAAAAGGATACAACGCTCGAACAACCCCGAGCACGTGTGTGGCCGCCGACTGCATGAAGTCTCGCGTTTGGTTCCGCAGACGTGTCACTAGCACCTCCGCACTAGCCTGGTAGTGGTCGAGCTACGCTAGAGTGCTACTCAAGTGCATCTCCAGGTCAGCGAACTGAGCGTTCACGTGCCGATGCAGCTCTGCAAAAATAACAAGATTGTCAAATACAACCTTCAATTCAAAGACTGAAGCAAGCGCTGGTCGACCGTACTTTTGTACTCACCGACTGCTTTGTTAGCCTTCTTCTTTGCCACGACAGCGACAGCTTCGGCTTCAGTAATCTTCTTCTTTAAGGTAGCCGCCTCAGCTTCTGCCTTCGCCAGGCTTTCTTTAGCCTCATTGGCCTCGGCGAGCGCTACCCCCACTGACTTCACCGACTGCTCCGCCAAGGCAGTCGTCGTCTCCAGCTGTGTCTCCATGGTCACCCAGTCTGTTTATTAAGCTAATTAGATAGATCACAGCAAAATGATGCTAACAACATACATAACTTGCAAGATACTTACCAAAGGACCAGATGTCCAGCTAGGCGCGGAGGACCTCGTTGTCCTTTTTCGCCATCATCCGAGCGGCCTCGGACTCGGCCAACTGCACTGCCAATTACTGGACTCGAGTATTGAGCTCCCAAGTCCAGACTGTCAGTGGGGTATGGTATATCCACATGCCCGACCAGCCAGTTCAGTACGCGCCATAATAACAAAATCAAGATCAGAACAAAGTTGGCATAACTTACGCAAGTGACACGTCTGACCCGGCTTAGTGCATCGTGGCACTCTTCCACCTCCCACCAAACTTCATCAGCAGGAGGAGCCGAAAAGTCTTCCGACTCCATGGCTTACACCGCCATCGGTGGCACATCAGCTGCCTCCTCCACCACGGGGTCAGCGGTCTGCTGAGCCTTCGCCGACTCAGCGCCAGTCGACCCAGACGTGGCCGACACGTCCTCAGCAATGGTCGGCACCACGGCAGTCAGCGTATCCATGGTCGGCGCCTGCGTGGTCGGTGCCTGCTGTTGGGTTATGGGGAGGCTACGCTAGCGCTTAATTTCAAAAATTTACCCCGTTAGCCTAGGAAACATGCGTGTAATAGGATCATGGATCGTTACCTTGAACCATGAGACGCGCTCGGGCAGTGGAAGTAGAGTCGATGAACCGCGTCCTCGATTGGCCTCTCCCGGCTCCTTCCGTTCGTCAGCGGCGAAGACGACGTGATTCGGCGATCGCCATGGGAGAAGATCAGCACCGATGTAGCAGCGATGCCTCTACGATATCCACACGTATAGGGATGGGATCACTTCGAGCCAGTATGCTAGTACCACTCACGAGATCCGGGTGATCGATCACAACGATTGTGATCTGGGAGAGAGGAGAGGTGGCGGCTAGGGTTAGAAAACAGAAGTAACAGCAGCCTTTTAGTCCTAACCCCTCCTCTCCTTAGATAGTGCCCTCTCATGGGCCTTTAATCAATATTAAAACCCAATAGATCTAATCTGTTCGTCTGGACCCAGAACTTCTGGTCCTAACCGGAACTTCTGGTTCGTCCAGAATCTAGTTTTCAGGTAGCCCAGAACTTCCGGTCCAACCGAAACTTCCGGTTCCTCTAGAGACCAAAACTGGGCTGGCCCAGAACTTCTGGTCTAACCGAAACTTCTGGATACACCAGAACCCAGAACTTCCGGCCTTAGGCCAGAACTTCTGGTTTCCCCATAATTCTCTTAGGCATATTTCCATCACCTGTGTGGTCGGTGCATCCTCCATTGACGCCTGCGTGGTTGGCGCATCCTCTGTTGACGCCTATATGGTTGGCGCATCCGTGGTCGGCCCGGCGGCGGTAGTGTAGACCACCATATCAGTGGCTATCACCCCCACATCCGACGCTGCCACGCCGGACGGAGGAGTAGCCGCCGCCATGTCACCACCGCTGACCGCCCCAGAGCCACCGGCCATTGGTTGGTTGTCACCGTCGATCGCCCCCGTGCGTGTGGCATCATCATCGTCGGGCAATGGCGCCGGTGTCCTGACAACAGACAAAGTTAAGCCAATAATTCCAAAAATATTTATAAATACTTTTAGGACATAATTTACCAAGTAGACTTCCGAAACGCGTTCCTCTTCACCCATCGGTATGAGCCCGACGGGCCTCCCGATGGAGGAGGAGGAGGCACAGAGGAGGTGGTGGTGACGACGATGACGATGACGACGCCACCACCGCCATAGCACCAATTGGCCCGACCTCGGACGTCTCCGAGTTGACACTAACTTCTCTAAGAAACGATGATGGCACCTTAGGTTTCCCCTGAGATGCCACCGCCGTGCGCGGCTTCTTCGTCGCAGGAGGGACAACGCCTTTGTCCTTCCTCTTCTTCGTCCCGATCGGCCCGACTGGCCAATCGATGTCCCTTTGCCCGAACGCCCGGGGCTACTCAGGAAACGGCACCAGAGAGCAATACACCTCCCGCCCCTGTATTTTTGACGCAGTCAGCACCCGGCAGGTGATATTGCACAAAAGCAACACAAAGCAAATATAAAAAACAAGCTGACTGCAATGCCTTACCATCGGTCGGAGGTTGATGAACTTATATGAGCGTGGGCCGTCCTCATTGCCGACCACTGTCTTGGGGGCGAAGAGGTCCTGAACCCACACCGCGCTCTCATCCGCGGTCAGGAGCTCAGAGGACTCCCGAGAGGGGTCAGACCGACCCACGTACTCGTACCCCGGTCACGCTCGGCTCTTGCAGGGCTGAACGCGACGGAGCAGGAAATTGAGGGCCACGTGGACCCCTATCAGCTTCTGCTTTCAGAGCTCGGTAATCTCTCGAATAAGCTCGTTCACTTGGCCTTGATCGGCCGACCCGCAGCGGTAGGACCAGGTCAGCGCCGCGGTCGGCACGCTGTCGGTCTCCAGAGAAAAGGCCAGCTCATGGTTCCCAACATAGAACCACTGAGCATGCCAGCCCTTGTTAGACGATGGGAGAGGGACGGGGATGTACTTCATAGCCTTCCTGTCACGAACCTGGAGTCCGGCCCCGCCAATAACTTTCTTGGAGAAAGCTCTCAAATAAAAGAAATGGCAGAAGAGATTGAAATGGGGATCAATGCCAAGATAGGCTTCGTAAAGTTGGATGAAGATGGAAATGTGGAGAATAGAGTTGGGATTCAGATTGCAAAGGGAAACATCATAATAATGCAAAAAACCGTGAAGAAAAGGATGAGCCGACAAACCTAACCCACGGACAAAAAAGGACTCGAACACCACTAACTCGTTAGTGTTTCGGAGTCGGGAACTCCTCACCGGCCGCCGGGCACCGCAACGACAAACCCTTCGCCGGGAGGACTCCGGCCTTCTCCAGGAGCTAAATGCGCCGGTCGGTGGCGTTGGACTTATGGAACTCCTTCGAGCGGTCGACGCCGGAGTCAGTTTTCGCCATCAAGACGGAGCACAGTGGAGAAAGGGGATTCGAGTTGAAGAAGTGACGAGTCTTGTGGTAGCACACCAAGCACTGGCAATGGCGGCCAGGGCGTCGAGGTGCCAGCGAGAAGAGCTCAGGCGCAAGGAAGAAGATGAACAGAGATTCAAACGCAAAGAGCAATAGCGTGCGGCGGAAGGACCACAATGGGGGTAATTTATAGCCGACCGCACGACGGTTTGGGCCCCCAACACACCGTAATTGCCTCAGATATGCTGCAAGGGCGAATTCATGCCATCATTACAACCGCTTCACATATCTCGAAGACTCCATCTGGCCACCTAATAAAATAAATCTGACGGTTGAAAGAGGAAGGCGAACCGATGCGCACCGTTCCAACCGACATCTGTTCACTGAAGCGCCTAGGGGCTCGCATGTCCCTACACGCCAATTAACTCCAGCAGTCACCGGTCTCCTCCAACTGATGCCTTTTTATCAAACCACCTCGGGGGCCCACGTACTCCACTATTCCAGTCTGCTCCAACTGATATCTTTTCGCTAAACCGCCTGGGGGGCCCACACACTCCACCGGCTCCAACAGACGCCTATTCGTCGATTACTCGGGGATTTGAACACCCCTCGACTCCAACGAGCGCCCAATCACATAAAACCGCCCAGGAATTTAAATATTTCTGCCTCAACAACTTCGTTGGTTTAAGCCAAAATTTGGATCGTGGAGTTTATTCTGCTAATAAAACTCTAGGCTCGGGGGCTACTCCCGGCAGGTGCACCTGATCGGTACACTCACCAGATAAACAAAAAGGATTATATTAAGACCATTTTGGTGCTCCTTACGGCTTCTCAACTCCATTTAGATGAACCTCGTCTATCTACCGCCAAGAGCTCAGGGGCTGCTGTCGGGGATGTGACCCCGGGGTACTTCACGATGGTGATAGCGATCAAGTGGAAGGAGGGGTCACGAGACGAAGCATTAAAGATGATCCAGAAGAGGTCGGATCATTCAATAGCCGGAGAAGCGGTCGGCGGTCTGAAAAGCTCCCGAGTCCCACACTCGAGAAGATGGCCCGATCGCAGTCACTCAGACGGTCAACGCTGACAGCTAGACCGCCCCATCAATGACAATAAAGCCCGGGCGTGTAACTGTTTAATTAAGACAGCGAGTAATGACAGGGTTAATAGCCCACGTCCCGACCGTTTTAACTATTACAAAGGGACTTAATGGGACGCATAAAACCTAAACGGTAAACCCCTAGCTCTGGCAGTATATAAAGGGCTCGGGGTAACCTCTTACGACGACGTGTCTTTTGGCTACACATTCTGATACGCTTAAGGCCATTTCAAACTCTTAAGACTCATACTTTCACACACAGGACTAGGGTTATTATCTTCCGGAAGACTCGAACCTGTCTAATTCTCGTATCTTGTATTCTTTTAAGGCAACCATTGAATCTCGACCACAGTCATCCTCTTACACTTACACAAAATATTTCTGTGGGTAACTTTGTAGAGAACTGTCATACTTACACGACAAACAAAAGGTCAGCAGGGGTTGGTGATCGACTGTATGAGCTGGATGGCAACTTACATCAGATAAACACATGCTGATATAGCACTCATCACTCATGTATAACTATAACTATATATCTGCCTACCTAGCTGATTGTATACGTCAACTTATATCAGATAAACACTTGCATATTCTATAGCCCTAACCCATGCTATAGTCGATCTCTGTACACATCACCGGATCACCCGTCAGTTTTTTTTTTGAAAAAAATGCCTATATCGTAGTTGCAATTGGCGACCGCAAACAGGGCGAGCTACGCGACAAGGCGAGCATGGTGGAATTATTGAATTAAGAGTAGGCGCGCGCGCGCTAGTTGCGCTAATCATCACGCGGCCGGGCCGTCGCCATTGGCGGCGCGGGAGCTCCAGCTCGATCTGCCTGAGTGCGATCTTCTTAATTTTAATCAGACTCACGAAACCATGGTAACCGATGTGTTTACCATTCGATTTCATCATGTAACATTTTGTGCAACAAAGGTGGCACTAGAATGAATGAAAAAATAATAATAATTTGGTACTCTTGAGATGACGCCTTGATTATGATGTTACTCGAAATAATGACATATAGAACAATAAATATGGATTAACACGACAACAATACAAAGACACTTCTTAACAGTGATAAATTATCAAATCTCTGCCAAATGAATATCCTACTTGTTTTTGGCAAAAATAAATGGGACTGATCAACTTGGAAGCGAGAAAAATGAATAGACAACTTGTTTGCGGCAAAAAATAAGGCTCTATTTGTCACAACTACAGATCCAAATAATTTTGGAGCTAGTCCGATCTAGCTTCAAGAAATTCTGCATCTAAAGTTATGGATGGATTAAGGGTATTTAGTTAAGTAATCTAGTTTTTATTTTGGACTAGAAATAAAAAATTTAACTATTTTATTATACTATATAAACTATAGATTTAACATAAATATCGGAGTTGAATCTGTACCAAACAGACTCTAAATAGGACCGATCGATTCCGAAAATGTCAGCTTGAGTAACATATATAACTATATATATTCGCACGTACTCTGCATATGCAAAGCAGCGTTAGTTAACAAATTAATGTTTATCTGATGCATCGTTGGTCAAAATTTATGTTTCAGAAGAGAGGACTCATTATTTTGGTTAACAAACGTGAAAGGGTGATGTGTAGCTGACTGGATCGTCCAATTTTAAGCTATGGTGGCAGCGTAGAACCTGGCTAGGCTAGCTACTACTCGCTTAGTTTACTTTTGATTTTGATTTTGTTTTAAGTTAAACTATTCTAAATTTTATCAAATTTATAGTAAAAATATTAATATATAATTTATAAAGTATCAACAAAAAACATATTTTACAATATATGTAATAATGCTTATTTGATATCAAAATTATTATTATTATTTTATATAAATATGATTAAACTTAAGTAATTAACATAGTTTGACCTAGGATAAATCCAAAATTTAAGTTATTTTGGGAAGAAGATATTACAAGAAATGCCATGGAGGTATGTCACAAACAACTGGCGAAACCATTGCTCGGCATCCATGGTTTCGACGGGCTGGCCAGGAAGTTAGGTGTGCATGCGTGCATGCATGAGTATCGACATCGTGTAGTATATGAATTGACGTATACTATGCATTGTGCAGTGTGGCACATGGGGGCCAGGCCAGGGCAGCGTTAACCATTAGTTTCGTCAACACACACCGCCGGCAACTGGATCAACTGGCAAGTCGATCAGCTGTATCACAAATTCCTCCCCTAACATAGCTACTAGACTAGATGCTCATAAGTCAGCACGTACTGTTATCATACAGTAAGAGCTATTATCGACTCCTTTATCTCATGCCATACACAGTGATGTGCTACAGATTGCAAAAGATATTCGTAGATTATATGGTTATTAAATTTCATAATTTTAAAAAAATCTACATCGTTTAGAGTAATTTTAGATACTCTTAGAGTAAATAAAGCTGTTAAAATCTTCTTAAAATAGAACCTAAGACTCATTTCATTGTCTCCTAATGAGACTTCACTAGGTAAGGAAGAAACCTACTCACTAAAAAGTGCGTATGCAATGGTTAGCCAAGTACATACCACAGGGTATATTAAATTTCTAGGCAAATTTTACCATATAGCAGAAATATTATAAACTGTTCATTTGTTTTAATTTAATGGCTAAAATTAAAGATGATCTATAGGTAATAGGTCACTCTTAATTTTTCTGGGCAAACTTTTTAATTTTCTATGCTAACTTTTTAATTTTCTGTACAAATTTTCTAATTTTCTGCGCTGACTTTTCAATTATGTACTGGTCACTAAGTATTTTTAATTTTAGTTTATTTTGAATCATAACTAAAATTAAAATCAATGATCGAGATTAATTTAAAGTATTACTCCTTAGAAAATAAATGGTGTACCGTAATATAGCCCAAATATCTAATAAGAAATGAAAGCCTATTTAGTCTTACTGATTCAGACAGATATTCTATTCCAAAAAATGAAGAAACACATACATTCTCATTCCAGAACGTTTCTTAAAAAATTCTCATTCCAGAACCTTCAGAACACGCATGCTGCAGTACACGAGGAGGAGGAGGAGGAGAAGAATGGAATTTCATTAACAGTACGAGCTGCCGCGTTTGGTCAGCTGTTATGCACCAATGCTGCCTCATGAAGCAGACCAGCGCTACCAGCAAGCGATCTAGGAGCAGGTTTAATCCGTGAATGAAAAGGATGCATCTAACCAACACCGGTTCCGCTTGTTGTATTTGCACGTGGAGGAGAAGCACTGCCTGGAAAAAAGTTTTTGCATAGGCTCTCTCTTTTAATGCACATATGGTCCATAAGAAAACGGTGTTGACTTATAGAAATCAATTTTTACGTACGATCGATTTAGAGGACCACTTGTACAAATGTCTTTGTCACCCATACGTGAAAAATACTGAAATACAGTATTTTAACAGATCTTTCATCGCAGACGCCTGACTAAACGTCCACATAAAACTCGATTTGGCTGCATTCAGGCTTCTTAAAACAATCTTCTGAAGTTGACGAGGGAACCGAATGAAAAGTGATGGGGAACAAACAGGGGAGCGGCCGAAGCAGATGATGCAGAGCACCGACCATATATTTCTGATTTCTCCTTCGAAGCGTCGACGGAGTTAGTTCATGGCGGTGATGATGAGTTTGGAAAGGTCGTCGTGCTCCGCCTTTTCTCCGACCATCCTGACTCACCCGCCATTAAGAGAGCAAGCGGGATTAGCAAACGAAAGTCCAGTGGCTTTCTCATCAGATGTGTGTGCTTCAGTGCTTGGACAGTTGGACTGTCCGAATTTCCGGTGTCCCATCGTCAGGGCGGTGCTGGGCTGCTGACTATCTCTTCAAACAGCTTTTTTTTTCGGCTTTACGACTATGGATGCCTAACTTGATATTTTTTTTAAATAATACATTTTTAAAATGAAATTTCAATTTTGATATACAGTTTTAAAAAATAGCAAAACTAGTCTTCTGTCGGCCCTTGATGTGCCGATCTAGGACCGACTGGTCTAGATCGGCTACCGATCTAGGCCAGTCGGTCCCAAGTGCCGATCTAGACTGATTCGGCTAGATTGACGCAGGAACTGCCAAATATCGACCGATGAAGCGCCGATCTAGGCCGATCAGCCTAGATCGGTGCTTCATCGGTTGAAATTGAGCTGTATAAAGGGGGGCCGAAGCCTCCCCTCCCACCCGCGTCTCACTTCTCCCTTCGGCTTGGAGCTCCCAGGTATGCATCTTCTCCCCTCTTTTGTCTTCTTTAGGTAGTAGTAGTTAGGTAGTTAGTTTAGGATAGTTTAGTAGTAATTTAGGAGTAATTTCGTAGTCTTTTAGGGGTAATTTAGGAGTAGTTTAGTAGTATTTTAGTTGTAATTTAGGACTAGTTTAGATCTAATTTAGGGGTAGTTTAATAGTACTTTAGGAGTATTCCGATGAAGCTTTTAGAGTAATTTAAACATAGTCGAGAGATAATTTAGCGATAATTAAGGGGTATTTTACAGATAATTTATAGGTACTTCGAATATAATTTATAGATATTTAAGGGGTACTTTAGAGATAATTTAGGTGTACTGTAAGCATACTTTAGCGATAATTAAGAGTTATTTTAGAAATAATTTAGAGGTACTTTGAACAAAATTTAGAGATAATTTAGAGGTATTTTCGAGATAATTTAGAGGCACTTTAAACATAGTTTAGAGATAATTTAGATATATTTAACATACCTTATTCTGTGTAGCTTTTTTGCGCGTGCTAGCTTACTGACGTAAGAGCCGATGATGACTGCATCCACTGCTGTTCCAGGTATCTAAACATACCGTACCATGTTAGATGTTTTCTGTCGTTTAATGTAGCGATACTTTGAACGTAATTAGATGTAGTTCTGTTTAGTTAATTCGTCTGTTGCTAAATAAGTTGATCTGATCTATCGCGCTAGACACGTAGTTATGTTTTTTTATATTGTTTGCTGCTTAATGTTTACAGACATGTCAAATAGAACATCATTTAGGATTTACTATGGAGATGGTCAAGTACTTGTTGGTCATGATGGTGCTGACCTTAGTAATTTTTAATGTACCAAAAATAGTTTAAGTCGGGTGGTTGAGCGTAGCATAGAGAGTGTTAAGCGGTGGCTTTATCATATATTTTGATTGGATAAAGAGCAGTGGGAGTTGTATGTGTATGCCCGATGTAGCTGTGCGGCCGAACTATATTTTTGGGAGATGGTTCCTGTTACCTCGACCGCCATGTGGAGAGGATATGTCAGAAAGACGCTAGAGCAAGATTGGGAACGAATTTTGCTTATCTATTTTACTCCTCGTGCCTTTCGTACTCCAAACCCAGCACCGGACCAAGTTGCTGAGTCTGGAGTATAATTCGAGGTCGGCCAGAGTAGCCAAGTCTAGGAGGTGATCCCCGAGACGGATGTAGTGCCACATTTCAGGGATGCTCTCCCGTCTACGATAGCTAGGTTTGCTGAAGGGCAAGCTGATAAAGGGGAGGAAATAGAGGCCATACCTAACTTGCTAGAGAGAGAGGACCAAGACTTCGAGGAAGCAGTCGAGCAGGGTGCCAACGACAGCTCAGACAAAGAAGAGGAAGCAAGAGATGACAACAATGACAATGAAGAGGAAGACAATGTAATTTCCAACGAGTGGCAACCACAAGATTATAATGCTCTTGCTATTAATAAGGGCTGTGACACTCGTTGGGAGTATGGACAGAACGAGGTCTAGAAGAATGCGATATATCCTACCAAAGATGCAGTGAAGATGCCGTGAAAGCTTTAACATTGTCACTCCGACGATCATTTCGAGTGAAGAAGTCAAACCGCACAATATATGACGTTGTGTGCGAGAGGGATGATTGCCCATGGAGAGTTCGCGCACATTAACCGAAGTGGGGAATTCATTGGGTATGCTCAATTGTGGTGCAACATATATGTGTGGTCGTTACAG
This sequence comes from Zizania latifolia, assembly GCA_000418225.1. Classification (NCBI taxonomy): domain Eukaryota; kingdom Viridiplantae; phylum Streptophyta; class Magnoliopsida; order Poales; family Poaceae; genus Zizania; species Zizania latifolia. The sequence goes on from KE370773.1 coordinate 2,114,326, forward strand.
CTGTAACTAGGCATAAGAATCTAAGTGCCAAGTACATTGCGGAGGTGTTGTATTATGAGATTGTTGAGAATCTCAGTTATGAGCCTCGGACCTTAATACTTATCATAGAGAGAAGGTTTCAGTACACAATCAACTATTCTAAGACATAGGGGGCTAAACAGAAGGCGCTCAAAATGAGGTTCGGTACATTCGAGGACTCATATCATAACATGTCTTTCTGTCTGGATACGGTAAAGAGGCGCAACCCTGGCACATACTTCTCTTTCGAAGAGAAAGAAGCGATATTCCCGGAGGGTGCGCCGATTCTACATCGAGTTTTCTTTGCATTCGATGCTTGCATCCGGGCTTTCTAGTACTATCATCCCATTCTTTGTGTGGATGGCACATTTCTAATTGGGAAGTATAGAGGTCAGATATTGACCGCTATTGGTGTTGACGGCAACAACCAGGTTGTATCAATTCTCTTTGGCTTCGTGGAAAGTGAGAACTACGAAAGTTGGTTGTGGTTCTTGCGGCACTTAAACGTTGGGGTTTTTCAGGGCAGGTCAAATGTTTGTTTGTTGCATGACCGACATGCTAGACTTATAAAGGCAGTCCAACATATAAAGTATGATCCAGAAGAGGCATATCCTTGGAAGGACATTCAATCTCGATGGTGTATGCACCATCTAGGTGTGAATTTCTACCGTCACTTTAGAAAGAATAAAAAATTGACTAATCTATTCAAGAGACTGTGTAGCCAAAACCAAGAGAGGAAGTTCAAGGCCTTGTGGATGAAACTTGATGAGCTGATATCAAAATACAAGCATGAGAAGACCGCAAGGCAGCAATCTAGAAATGATCTGGAGCCAGAGCCGGAGTCACTTTGTTCTCTGCCCACTGATGACCAACAGATGATCCGCAAATGACAGAGGACGAAAGTTCGATACTTTTCAGATTAGATTAAATTCAAGAGTAGGAAGCATTGGTCTCTACTCTATGACACTCATAATACAAGGTATGGCATCATGACCACCAATCTTGCAGAGGTGTATAATTGGGTCATGCGGGGTATACGATGCTTGCCTTTGGTTGATATTGTGGAGGGCATAATCCGTGAAACCACCCAATACTTCGTGGACCGGCATACTGCTGCTTTTGTGGTGCACAGCGACGAGCGCCATTTGTATTGCAGAAAGATTACGGAGTATTTCATTGAGAAAAGTAAGAAGGCAACCCAGCATCGTGCCATCAAGACAAGTTCCTAGGAACTCCGTTTCGAGATAACGTGTAGAGACAAATGTCGACGAGGAATAAATCGGGATGTTATTATTCATGAGTGCACCGTTACGGATACTTATCGGTGTAGCTGCAATAAACCATCTCTGTACCATAAGCCATGTAGTCATGTCATGGCGGCGTGTGCCACATGTGATATGCATGCCGGAGTGTACTTGTCTGAATACTTCACAAAAGAGAAGGTCCTTCAGACTTAGAGTGGTGAACTCCAAGGGTATGGGGTTGTCAGCTCATTCACATCTCCGCCAGATGGTGAACGTCGTTGGGTGCCAGATTTCTAACGTATCAACTCAAAAGTGGGAAGAAGAAAGACATGACGTATTTGGAATGATATGGATGAATCCGAAGCAGGCAGGAAAAACAAAAAGTGCTCTTTGTGCAACATGGCCGGACATACAAGAATTGCACAGAAATCAGCACAAATAGTTGAGGCCCCCCATGGTATGCAGATCACCACACATCACACAATGTATATACTCCCCAAGATGTACGTATGGTAATTACTTCACTTGTTAATAGTCACATGTTGTATCTTTGGTGCTAACAATATTTGTCTGTTTTACAATATGCAGATGGCGGGTAATGATGATTGTCCCTACGAGCTTTTCTCCGCTACGGTCGATGGCCACCACCGGGCACGAGTACTCACGTCCACCGATCCGGACCAGCCTGATCTCGTCCTGCTCAGAGTCCGGACACCGCAGTATCTCTAGAGCATCCATCCCCGATGGGTTAACAGGTTAGTTAAGCAAGCACAATGGTTGTTTATATTTTATTTTTATCTCGTTACGTGACTAACATCTTCTTTCATGCAGGTTGCGTGGTGCTGGCTTATTCCCTCTAGCTAGATTGGTCGATGGAGCCACTAGGTTTCCATTCGACAGAGCTCTTCTCACAGCGTGGGTCGACAGATGGCGGCTGGAGACACATACATTCCACCTGCCTTTGGGGGAGGTGACGATCACGCTTGAGGATGTATTTTACCTGCTAGGACTTCCAATAGCAGGAGCAGCAGTTGTCCCGAACGATGTTCAGCCAGATTGGCACATTGACATGCTCGTGCGCTTCGCGGGAGCCCGTCCCATCTAGCCTGGTGGCGCGGTAGTGGAGGAGTTCACGGACACACACGGGCCGACGCAGAGTTGGTTGCGTCAGTACCAGGTATGTTGTTTTAACATGGTAATAAAATTAAACATTAATTTATCCATAATGGCGATATACTAACGTTTGATCTTTCATAGGCGGAGCAAAAAGCTCCCAATGCTGACGATTACATCGTTAGTCGGCACCTGGAGGCTTACCTCCTCTATTTTTTTTGGCTGGGTGATGTTCACCAGCACGCACCACGACAGCGTCGATAGGCACTTGGTGTAGTTTGCCTAAGCCATCGCCGATTCACCGGACGATGGCGTTTCACAGTATTCATGTGGATCTACCGTCCTTTGCGTCAAATACCGCGCTCTTTGCGACGGATGTCGATGTCGGACGGCTGGCGCGTCCATTACTGGGTGTCCCTTATTGATATAGATCTGGTCGTACGAGAGGGTATAGATTGGTCGGCTCTAGGTTGACATGACACCATATCTATGGGGGCCGTCAGACGAGGACATCGACCGACCAACTATGAGCACACTTTGGTGTCGACGACGAGTCAGTATTTGTTGTACTTAATCATTCACCGAAATTAATTTCATACTGATATTTCTTCTTTTGCAGCCATCTTGGGCCCACTCTCAGACCCACCTCTTCTACCCAGACTACAAGACACAGCTCGACAACATTCGGGCGCACGACTTTCGTTGGAGACCTTACATGCCAGGCGAGGTCATCCGGCGCGCGCCTCACGGGCTATCCGCCTTGTGCTTGCGGGACGCGGCATACTAGAGGACACATAGATGTCTCGTATTCGATGTCATGATCGAGGGATATGCTCTCTACCGCGTCTGTCAACAATTTAGACAAGCGCAGTACTTCTCATGTCCTATACAGGCCTAGGTGCCTGCTCAGATGCACTGGTGAGCTCCTGCATACGTACATACGAACATGCGCATCACGTTTTGCTGTTACCTACCATTGTAAACCTTAATTTCAATTGTTTGCTGTAGTAACACGCGGAAAGAAGTACCTGGCGGTATTCCATGGGATGTTAGGATGCAGCCATGGGTCGCCCAGTGGGAGGGTGCACTGAAATACCTAGGTGATGAGGAGGACGAATACGACCCTACGACATACTATGGCTACCTTCGATGATACTCCGTTCGTACTAGGGTTCGTCTCGTCAGAGGACGGGGCGATGGTCCTCCACCTGTGGCTGGTGTGACGCACGGATATCCTTCTCACATGGTCGCTGCCTATCAGGAGTCGGTAGATATATAAATTGTCTAATCTTTGATGATTGATGATTGATACTACGTGATTATTTGACTTTATTCTTTTGCAGTCCGATCACATGTGGAACGCATGGAACTATATCGATGATATCGTTCAGCGGTGGGTCGACGAGGTTGGTGTGGTGCACAACTCGCTGAACTGGACGGGAGTGTTGGCTGCTCTCGACGAGATCGACGCTTCTATCCGTCTCACGTCTGCACGGCCACCTCCTCCAGCTGCTGCCCCTCAGCCACCTCCTCCAGCTGCTGCTCCTCAGCCACCTCCTCTAGCTCCTCGTCCACAGCCAGTGCGTGTGATGCCGGCACCCCTATCGGTGCAGCCACTATAGTATTGGTATCCCTCGCACCAATACTTTTATGATCCGAGCCCATCATCGGCAGTGGGCCCATCATCGGCAGCGGGCCCATCGGGACATGCCGCACCGACACCATTGGGATATGGAGCACATCCGACACATGGTGAGAACTATACAGTCTTACACAGTGTTACATCATAATCTAAATTATGTCACTAATAACTCATATGTTTGCACAGCGCCGTATCTATATCAATACTGGTGAGCTGGCGTGGACCCTGCCTATCATAGTCCGTCTAGAATGATAGACTCTGGTACCGGTGGTCAGCACGACTCAGGAGGTTACGACGCCTAGGAGCATGGCACCGCTGAGGTGTTCGGGCCTTCGCAGCTTGAGGGAGCACCACCACCGACGCAGTCGGAGCAGCAGCCCGCTAGACCACCGAGGGTCTGTCGTTCACCTGATAGGTTTACCTTCTCGGAGCAGCCACCGAGACGCACTCGAGGTAGGCATGGTGGTTAGTACGGCTTGCGGTTGTTATCGTAAGGACGAACGATTTGTACCAAAACATTTATTACGAAATATCGTATTATGTCATTATGCACTTCATATTATGAACATGCACTTCGTAGTATACCTGCTATTCACTATCTACTTATAATTTGAGCTTACACTTCAATATCACATTTGATGAGCTTGTTTGCAGATGTGTTATTGTCTTTAAAATAGATATTACAATGGTATGATACAGTAATTTAAATAGTCTAGCATCAACAACTTCTAATAAAATAGTTCGTGGCATAACACAGTATATTATAATGGCACATGCAAACGTGATTACGTGCCTTTAGGAAAATGAAAATAGCTGAGACTTATCCAAACTGACTACTGAGTGTAGCGAGGGTACTTTCCCTTCCTTATGGCGTCTAGTTCTGCTTCCTTAGCACAACGAGCCCTCTCACGCTTCCTCTCTCTTTCAGCCTCACGCTCCTCTTTTGCCTTGCGCTCCACCTCCTCTCTCCTCTTCTCTTCTTTCTCACGCTCACTGACCCACTGGTATCGCATCTCAAAAAGCTCCCCGTTGAACTCCTTGTGTCTTATAAGCTCTGCCCAGTCATCAAGGTGCACCTTCTTATCAATCCATTCGACAAAGTCACAGAGCGAAGGTGACGACGGTGGAGTTACCTACACGCAGAAACGTTAATAGAGATATTATAAGTGATTTATTTGAGAACAAGATATAACCGAAAAAATAGCATAATTATTCATACCGATTTATTAGCATATAGTCCACGCTTTGGTCTTAGCTTTGGCTTTTCAGGAGTGTAAGAGTAGTTGCCACACTTTCAATACATCGTCTCGTATGTGAGGTCATCCATACTTCTCATGAACTTATATTTATCTTCACAAAAACACATAGGTGGTTTAACACCTTTCGGCGGACAATGACGAGGATCGTAACCGTACTTAGATTTGTCCTTTTTTACCATCTACGGTAAGAAAATATGCAATTGATATGTCGACATAAATTTAAAATGTTACATTTACACCCACATGTTCTGCATGACCTCATGGTACCCAGAACAACTAACAAAAAACACATATTTATTTAATATTCACATAATTATCGGTTAAGTGTGTTTAAAAATCCCTACATTATTACTAAAGTGTGATTACAGTACTCTAAGTTACTTCTAAACTATTTCGAAATTGGTAAAATATGTTTAAATTACCTCCAAATTATGTTTAATTAACCTCTAAATTATATTAAATCTATCACTAATCTACTCCTAAATTACCCCTAATCTACTCCTAAAATATCTTTAATCTACTACTAAACTATATCTTTAAGAAAAAAGTGAGGGAAAAAAACATACCTAGAAGGAGAAGTGACTGCCTGCGAGCTAGGAGGAGTTGTAAGGAGTGGCTGGGAGGGGGTCGAAGCCTCCTTTTTATAGAGCTGATGTCGGCACATGAAGTGCCGATTTATGGCCATCCTAGATCGGCACTTCATATGCCGACAGGACCGCGCCACAGGTCGATCTAGGCCAATCGGCCAATAAACTGGCGATCTAGGGTCGATCGGCCTAAATCGGCCGTTCAAGCGCCGACAGAGACTCAGATTTGTAATTTTTCAAAACCATATACTAAAATTGAAATTTCATTTAAAAATTATATTATTTTAAAAAAAATCCCTAACTTGCAGCCATCGTCATGCCGACCTGGTGATTGAGCTTTTTTGAGCTAGTTGGTGATTGACTTGCGAGTTTAGCTCAGGCTGTTCGTTTTATTCTGAAAATGGATGTCTGGTTCAGTTTTTTCAACCAGGTTTTTTATTAAAAAGCTAAAAGTTTAATTAAATAAGTACGGGATAAAACTAGTTTTTTAAATTATAGTAGTTTAAAATTGTTTATCTTCTAGATTTCATAACTTTACGATTTGCGATGTCCAATCCCTTCACCAGACTACATGAGCTTATTATGTTCACTACTAATTAGACATATAATTGATACTTTCTATTGTTAAGCTTTGCAGAATCGCTATCATAAATTCACATCTATTTTAACTAAACAATTTTGTAGCCTTTTTTGTAACTTAGATTTTTTCAAAATATACAACTCAATCAAACATGTGCGTGATTTTTCCACCCAAATGGTCACGCCTGTTCGACTTATGAATTATGGCGTATACGATTTCCACGATTTTATACCGCACAATTTCTAAAATGTTTTCTATGCTTAGATTGTTAAATGTAAGCGATAGCTCCGGCCATTAATATACAATAGTTTTAACATAAAATATGATGGAGTACTTTTTTAATTTTAGAATAAACTATTTTGTATTTTCTTCGTAATAGGGTTAGAGATAGCTACAAACCAAATATACACTAAAATTAAGACGTGCCATTTCAAAGATTATAGTAGGGTAACCGGTCTAGTTAATGTCGTCGCTGTGTTAGCCCTAAAACCACACGGTTTAGTTGCAGAAATGGAGGTGGAAGGGAAAGACTCGAAGAGGCCCATTTGAGGCCCATTCCAGGCCCACTATAGCCCAAATGAAGCTCAGAACCACAAGAAAATGGCCCACTACGTCTCACCGGGAAACCCCTTCCCGCCGTATACGTGCCCTAACGCCCGGCGCTTCCCGCTCCGTCCGGGCGAAAACGCCACGCCGCCATGGACGAGGAGGCGACGCGCGGCGAGACCTTCGATCCGGTGAGCGCGTCTCGTAGCCGGGATTCCCCCCGCCTCCTCTCGTTTGGAAAAACCTGTTCTCTTTTTTGCTGGGGAAAGGGGGAAAAAAATCTGTTTTTGGGGAGCTGATACGGGCCTGCTTTTGGGATCTGGGCAGGATCTGATCCACGCCATCTTCAAGCTGGTGTGGAGCCGGCGGGGTGAGAGGGGCGGTGGCGGCGTCGAGGTCGTCGACGTCGAGGTGATTCCTTGATCTGGTCCAGACCCCTGATCCAAATGTTTTTTTTTGTGGCCGTTCCTCTTGCAGTCATCCTAATTAGTTCAGATTACTCTTCTTGGTGTCATGTATGCCCTCTGATCTGAATGTTTCCTTTTTCTAACTGTCAGCCCGTTCCGGAGACATCAAGGAGAAATCGAAGTGCTACTGGTAATTGGTTCACTCTTTGCTAATCTAGAACATGCGATTTGTGTGCCTTTTTGCCTTGTCACATATGATTAGTGCCTTGTGCGTGTGTTGATAGTATTCAGTGCTGTCAAATAGCATCAGTTATCACAACAATTCTTTTTTCCAATCTGCTCACACCGTTTAGTCTTTACTGTTAGTTGGATCGACATCTCGCAGGTAGCAACACTCATTGATGCCCATTTTACCATTTAGCTAAATTCTCTTACTACTAGTTACGATCAGTACTACTTTGGATAGCCCATGCAGTGATGCTTAGCTGCTGTTCCACGAGTTCCAGATGGCAAAAGTTTCTACTTTGCAAGACTAATCCTGACAATATTATGAATTTGTGTAATATGGTGCAACAAGAAGTGTATTAGATTTCAGTATCGGTCCATCTTCGAGCCTCTCAGGATGTAACAGGAACTGGTCGGTACCCTAGCTTAGATATTCCAGTTTGCCTTTCACCTTATATAATTGCATGCAGCAGTAGTGGACATTCGGTTACCACCTGGGTTGTAGGACAACTATTTTTTCAGTGTTGTTTCCTGTTTTATATTGGGGCAGATGGTTCTAGTCATTTCAGCGTTAGGTGTATCCTGAGTTCCTGATAACAGCATCTAATAGGGTCAGTAGTTCAGCACCAACTCTGCCTACCAGGATATAACAATTTGACCCTGTTGGATATGGAATCAAGAATTGATCTATTGAGTAATAATAACTCGCCTCAAGTGTTTAAGACATCATAGCAAAAGGAATACATATTAAAGTGATTTGTAAAAAAAATTCTGAAGGTTAAATCCGATTTGATTCTATACACCTGATCACGGGCAAATTCACAAACAGATTAATCTCCGTCCTTTGATTTCTGTTGGATAGATTAAATTTTTAACTTCATAGTTTCCTAGGAGAGCCTTCTTGTGTAGTGTCCATGACAATCTGTTCACCTTTACAGCCAATGCTAGTGCACTTAAAGTGAGCTGTGAACTTCTTCGGATATTTGTTACAGGTCAGTACCTCTTAAAATTGTTGCATTACTGATGGTATTAAGTAACATCAATTCCATATATATAGTGTAACTTGAGAAACTTTCTTTGCAGAGGCTGTTCAACGTTCTGCTTTTATTGCCGAAGCAGAGGGCACTACTACCATTGAACCCACCCATCTAGAGCGTGTATTGCCACAACTTCTTTTGGACTTCTGAGAGGTATTTTTCAGGGATCTCTAGCTTCCAAACCAATATCTTTCTAATAGGTTACCACTGGAAGAAAATACAAAAACATGCTTAGATGGGTATGATTTTACACTGTACACCAGCAAAACCGTGTGATTAATTCAGTTAACTGACTTGATATATGCACATACAGGAGGATACAAATGTGTCAGCTAGTTTTTTACTTGGAAAGAAGAGAAGCGTGGATTCAGACTAATATCCAAGAGACCTGAGCGCAATTCAAACTCTGACAGCAAGAATCCTATCAACAGTAATGCTGCTATCAAGGTGTAACAACTTTGACTTGGGACAAGTCACCCTACATTTTATCCAGTGGTAAATCGCATCACTGCATCTCTAGGGTAACATCCTAGTTGGCATTGGCAAGCACCTTGATGTTGTACTCATATCTCTCCTTAAGACAGGAGCTTGGCCAAGTTCAGAGATTCGCACTTGAAATATAGTGGTTCAGTTGTAGACTGTTTTGTCGCTTCAAAATCACATTTGGCGTCGCCCTTTTGAACCACAAATTAATATTACTGTTTAGATACCGTCATGGTGCAGATATCGTGTTAATCAGTTTGATTACCATTCTTACTGATTTGGTTTGATAGTAACTCGGTTACTGCTAACCACTGTTTATCCAAAAACTATCGTTCGAGGTAATTGCTGTGTGGTTATGTATCCTCTGTTTAGATCAAAATTGATGATTTATCATTTTATCTCACGTGTAATTGATCTAAAATCATGTGAATCTAATATGTATATAATATGATATGTATAAGATGTGGATCTGATATGATCATATCTCTATTTTTGTTAATCCTGCTGTGCTGCAACCGTCTTGGTGGCTCACGTCGCGGCTGGTAGACCGTAGACGTCGCTTGTGTACCAAAGAACGCAGTACACGGTGAAGAAAATCCTTGGGCAGTACGTCGGGTCCCGGCTTCCAGAATCCAGCGGAACGCCGGAAGGCGCTAGCATATTGCCGCCGGCCGGTGCGAAGGCGCTACGTGTTGACGGCGTGAGCTCGCGCCGGGCGAGTGGGGAGAGCGGCAGGTCAGGCGAATGGACAACCGGTGAAGTCTGGATAGCGGATACGGACGCCACGCGCACAGGTCCCGGCCCCTCCTTCCCGTGCCACCACTCCAGCAGCCACGTTAGGGGGACGCGCTCCCCGCCGGGAGACGCCCACCTGTCGAGAGGCCGCTTCTCCACGCCGCCGCCGGGGCACCCCCACCGGCCACCTGTCCCGCTCTGCTTCTGCTCCCCGTGACCCGTCGTCGTGCAGTCGTGCTCCCTTTTAACGGATTGTCTGACGCGCGCGGGCGCCATCATGTGCGCCGCCGCCGCGTCCGCCTCTCCCTCGCGCTACCTCTCCCCCTTCACCGCGCTTCGCCGCCGCTTCCTCCACCACCTCCTCGCCACGACTCCCCGGCCGCCGCCGCCGCTGCGGCACTGCATCCAGTTCCCCCGCATGGCGGTAAGCCCCCCAGTCTCGCCGTTTCCCCCCTTTATCCCAGTCTGTGAAATTGCGACCTGCGATGCCGAGCCTGCTCTCGATTGCTTCTCGTACGATCCGTCAGGATAAAATTGTGCGACTGCTGTACCACTACTACTGACGCAGTTGGGGAATCAGTTTATGTCTGCTTTCCAAATGATCCATGTACTACTTCAGAAGCATGTTCTTTTCATTTTTGCTTAGTTGAACCCTATGATCATATCTATGATGAAAAACCGCACCTGACCATTTGTTGCTTGCCTTTCAGCAATTCTGGACTCAAGGATCACTGGACAAGAACAAAGCTCTGGTCGAACACCTGAAGCAGTATGGTGCTCTTAGAACTGATAAAGTGGCTGAAGTAATGGAAAATATTGACAGAGCATTGTTTGTACCAGAGGGTCTTACCCCTTACACTGATAGCCCTCTGCCTATTGGTTACAACGCGACGATATCTGCTCCTCACATGCATGCGACCTGCTTGGAATTATTGAAGGAACACTTACAGCCAGGAATGCATGCTCTAGATGTTGGGTCAGGTGAATTACTGAAACATCATCCTCATGTACTTGAGGATGCGGTTGTGTGAACAGCTTTCCAATATGCACTATCCTGTTCTTGAGAGTTGAATCAATGTGTTCTTATCATCTTGCAGGCAGTGGTTACTTGACAGCTTGTTTTGCAATGATGGTCGGACCAGAAGGCCGTGCAGTGGGGATAGAACATATCCCTGAGCTTGTGGCTGCTGCAACTGAAAATGTCCAAAGAAGTGCTGCAGTTCCATTACTGATGGATGGATTGCTTTCGTTCCATGTTGCCGGTGTGTTACTGGTACCACCCTGACTATAGTATTAGTGTACTACAGTACTACTGAACCTATGTCTCTGATATATATGTTGACTGGTGTGACTAGATTGTAGTATCACTGAACTTACGTTTCCATCTTACCGAAGTCTAAAATTAGATGGACCTTATCATTTCTTGCCGTTCTCAAAAACTGCAGATGGCAGACTTGGCTGGCCAGACGAGGCGCCATACGATGCCATTCATGTCGGCGCGGCGGCACCCGAGATCCCTCGGCCTCTGGTCGACCAGCTGAAGCCCGGTGGTCGGATGGTCATACCCGTCGGCAGCTACTTCCAGCGCCTGCAGGTGGTCGACAAGAACGCCGACGGCTCGGTGACCGTTCGGAACGACGCCTCCGTCCGCTACGTTCCTCTGACCAGCCGCTCAGCTCAGCTGCAGGACTCCTAAAGTCGCCGGCTCCAGGTCTCGAGACACATGTAAATATCTCAGACACTTCAGTCTCTACTAGTTTTTTCTTCGGACTAGCTAGTGGTTTGGTTCAGTCATCCATGGTTATCTGGCGATGCTGTACAAAGTGCACCCTAATCAATAAAACTACTCTCTCATCGGATAACTACAAGATTTGCATAAGTGCATTTATTTGTTATGGTATTTAATATTGAACTTTGATCGCTAAATCTTACGTTATATCGTCATCTACTATAAAAAACAGCATATAAGATAAGATATTACTTTCAAATACGAGAATTTAATGGTACCATTTATGCAGCACTAAATATATATGTGTTCGTAATTAAGAATTATGCGACATGTTTAATGAAAGGTTCGGGTTATACGAGGTGGTCTGAACTCTGGTTTGGACCTCTGAATTGGATGACAGCCTATACAACTGTGATTATAAGAGTTCGATCCTCATCCCTGCAAGGAACAGGGTATTTATAGACACGGTAAAAATAGGGTAATACTATATTATCTCCTATGTATAACTGACTATAACAATAAGGTATAGTAGATTACATAGGGACAACTTGATAACATTTTGTATAAATATGGTAAAGCATACGTCTTGTTGAAGGGGATGGGGGAGCCCATGGTTTCAATGTCGTCTTGGAGCGGTTTTGGACCACTGAGTTTCTTAGCGAAGTGGCCTTTGGAACTGCTAAGCGAAGTCACGACTTCTGGCCTTCGAAGAGGCCCTCGATGGAGTGGGCTTTGAAGTCAACGTTATCACTGTTCATCATAAGGCAAAAGTATTTTCTTCTAACAGTAGCCTCTCGCACGTGACCCTTCGTTTTGAAGGGGTATAATGTGCTTCGACTATTACCGTACTTTGACTAATCCATCCTGAAGCCATGAATCTTTGAGGTCCTTTTTATCCTTTGCTGCAAGGTCTGTCTGGAGCATTAAATGAGCAGCAGAGCCGATGGGACGTCCTCGAAAACCCAAACGACGTCGAATGCGATTAAATTTCTAGAACAGAACCGTCGCGCTACTATGTGCCCTCACTATTTTTTACCTTGGGCGCACTAATCATCGATAGCAGAGCGCGCTCAACGAGTGAGTAAATACGGCTCCAGGGGGCGCGTCAGGCGTTTTCACTATCTATATAAGCCCCTAGCCCCTGAGCTCATTCTCACGCTTAGGTTATTTTTAGCGCTCGCCCGCCCCAACTCTCAGCTCCCTTAGCCACTAGCCTCCGAACTCTCGAAGCCCCCCTCGTTTTCCTTCTCACCGAAGCCACCTGCAACTCCTGCGAAATGACGAAGGCGTCTAAGAGCCAGGGCCTGCAGGCCACCATGGAGTCCACTTCGGTCCAGGTTCAGACCACGACCGCAGCCACAGTGGTGGCTTCGAAGGTGGCCACGAGGCACTACAGGCCTCAGGATCTTAGGCCTCCGACGGATTTGTACAAGGAGACCTTCGAGCTGAAGAAGTCGCTTTTGGACTTGGACTCGGTGACCAATGCCTACGCCGGGAAGGTTCACAAGTCCATTAACTTTTGGATCCCAAAGCACGAGGTGATCCCTGCCCCGAGGGATCATGAGACCTTGATTTTCAAAGCCTTCCTCAAGGCTGTTCTTGGATTTCCTGCATCAGACTTGCTGGGGAGGTGTTTTAGCTTTTTCACCTCAAACTCCCCTAGTTGTCACTGAATGCCATCGCCCGTCTCGCTATCTTCGAGTGGGCCATGACGGCGGAGGGGTGCGAGGGTTGTGCCGACGTCTTCGCAGCTCTGCATAAAGCAAACCGCCAGTCGAAGCGAAAGGTCAGCGAGTACTGCATCGAGTACACTTCGATTACAACAAAAACAAAAAAGAACAGCTTCGCTAGAACTTGTCACACAAAAAAACTATCTAAACCCAATAAAAAGCGAGCCCTTTGCCGAAATAAACGGACCTCGTCCCCCACGATGGCCTCGGCCCTTCGACCGCCCGAAACTCTTTTTTCAGCGGTGACCCCCTCGACTCAAAGGGCCTTCGGCGCTGCGCGTGCCCCTCCACCGCGACGATCGCTAGGCCCTTCGTTCCTCTTAGAGGTCCGCCCAGGTACGAGGTGTGGAGGGATAAGAGTCAAAGGCCGAGAAGTCAAGCACTTTGTCGTCGACCACCTCCGGCACACATGAAGGTTGCGCTCCTCTGGCTTTGGGCCCGGTGCCATCAAAACTAGTTAAGTCAGGAGACGATGATGAACTGCGAAGGGGCTTCGCCTTTATCGAGGTTAATAATTCATTAGCCACATCGGCCAAGATTTAGCCACCTGGGCCTCGCGGAAGCCTTTATCGTGGACGGCCTTCAGCCCTATCTACTTCAAATACTACTCATTGGTGGTGAAGTGCCTTGGAGGCTTCAAGCATTTCAACGTCACCTTCGGCATTCACAGCACAGTCCTGAACACAAGTTCAAAATACCCCCATTTTTCATTAATACTTAGACCCAATTACATCGAAGTATTACAAGGGGGGCTAAGATCTACACCTCGGGGGGAGTGGGGTTCGAATCCTGTGGGGGAGCCACCACTGGTGAGGCGCGTTGCACTTGACGGCGATGGGTTTCTTGCAGAAGCTCCAAGGCCGCTGCCTTCGCCTGAGACTTCCAAGCTCCTTGCAGAGCGTACCATGCTCAAGCCACCTCTAGCACCAGTGACAGCATTTGTGGGCCGCCGAAGTTAACGCTTGTTCCAGAGGCCGTGACGGTGAGGTGGTCGCAGCCCGCTTCCTGAAGGAGCTAGAGGACGCCTTGGCTCACAACCCTCCCCGCCGTCTCAGCAAAGCCTACCAAAGTAGACTCTTTAATGGAGGCGGCGGTCCGAAGGAACCTCGGGCGAGAATGCAGGGCTCATCGGCGTCGAAGTTCGAGATCCGACGCATGGTCCCTAGGCACGTTAACACGCCACTCAGCGCCTCCCACACGGCCCCGGCCTTCTCAGCCTCCAAGGTTGCCTTGGCTACCCGAAGCTCCTCAACTTTGGCCTCTAAGGACTCCTTCGTCTTGCGGAGCTCTTCGGCCTTAGCGGCCGACGTGGCCCTGGCTTCACACTCCTGCCGAAGTTTGTCCCTCAGTGCGCTGGCCGCTCCCTTGGCCCGCTGCTACGAGGCAGTAGCCTCCAAGGCATGTTTGCGAAGGGCCTGGATCTCCTGCCCCATGAGGTCCTCTTGGTGATCGACGGTGCCAGCCGCCCCATGCATCAAAATGAAGGCCTGCATAAGGTTAGGATCTGTTAAGGGGCTCTGAAGTAAGCACGTGCTTTGCTAACCTGAATCAAGGCCTCTTAGTCGGCCACAGCGAGGTCCGCATGGTGGTACCGAGACACTTTGGCCACCAAGTCGGACCTGCTAAGGTCCTCGTTGACGCGAAGGTATGGCATCACCAATGCGTCAAGCAACGCCTCTAGGGAGATGAAGGGCCTCAGCAGGGGGACCCTTCTCTCCAGCGCCCTCAACGCCTCTAGCGTCGGGCTTCGAGACGAAGTCCTAGTCTCCCTCGTCGGAGGCGTCTGGCGAGGTCCGTCGTCTTCAGCATCCTCCTCCTCGCCCTTCTCTTCGTCGCTCAAAGAGCCTCCATTGGACTCTTTGCTGGCCTCCACGCTAGTTTCGTCCTCCACCAGAGCGGGCCCATGAAGCCACCAACCCTGAGCCTAGGGTCGAAGTCGGTGGGACCACTATGGCCGCCACGACCGAAGCAAGGTTCGACGAAGGCCCTGAAGCCGAAGACGCCGTCAATGAGGTTGGGGGCCGAGGTCCAGCGGTCCCCAAAGAGCGGGGCGAGCTTTGAGGACGCTACGGTGATGGCTGTGGTGGGTTCTTATCGTCGTCAGCTGTCTTTCTCTTTGACCCCCCAGACGTCGCCGCCTCAGGCAGCTCCGGATGTCTGGCTCCTAAGTGTTGACACAAAAATCATAGGTATTCCTATGTTTTCACACTCTAAGGCCTGGAAGTATCTGCTTAGCTCCAGTGCAGGTCCTAAATAACCCGGATGTGTTAGTAGATGTGCCAGTCAATTTGACCCTATAATTGACAAGAAAACAGGCGTGAGATATCCTAACGCTATCGGCGATAGCCCATCGGTATCGGCAATTATAGCACATACAAGAATCATGATGCATCAGGATAAATCCATGTAAAACAATAAACCCTGCCAATCGGCTCCAGCAACATAACTCCACAATATCAATCTCTACAGTTTAAACTAAATCGATGCAGCGTAAAGATAGGTTATTAAGAACGTAATGATCATAATAAATCCGATTAACATAATGATAGATAATTCATCGGCTAAAACTCCGACGAACGTCGTTTTATCTCATCGAACCAGATCGTCCCGTATGTGACCCCGTCAATGCCACGGATAGAACCTAACCGGGGCAGCGTGCCATTACTGATTGACATACAATCTAAGCTAACTCGATGAGTTAAACCGCCGTGATTGGCAAATACAGAGATCTAATCTATAGAGCATGGTAGAAGAATAATAATCAATGTATTTAACCGATAACTAACAAACCTACTCCATCTGATCATAGTATCAGACTCAACCAAGAAAGCCATGACCACATGAATCAGTTTACCAATGGGCTATCTCCGTCGAAGTTAGAGATTAGACTCAACCGATGCAGCCATAACTCCGGTGGAGAATCGCCCTAATGCTATGTACCTAAGATTGGTGATGCGTCGAGGAGTTTGATTGACTGAATTGTGTGTTTACGATGATCCTGGGCTAATATATTTATAGCCAGGTTGACACGTCATCTAGGAATAACGCAGAATCCTAACTGACTTAATTATTTATTAACTAAATAAAAACTAATAACAAAGTATCAGCCCACGCCGCACGTGACCTGTCTTTGCCCGTTAAAGCCCCATTGGCAGCCCATCGGCTCCTCGTTGCCTAGGTCACCTAGCCGATGGTATGTCGGTCCAAATTCTAGTGTCAACACCAGGCTAGGCCAAACCCAGTTGAAGCGTTCCCACGTCCCGACGAGGGCGAGGCACCTTCTCGTTCGTGGTCGGAGGGCCGATGACGCGTTCGGTCACCTTCGTCGCCTCCTCTGGTGAGTCTAGCTCTCTTGGCTACGGCATAAACATCATCGTCAAAAAAAATTCATAATTCCAAGTCAGAAAATAAAATTTTGAAGGCTTATCAATAACCATCGAAGGGATCCTCTTCGGCTCATCGGGCACGGAGTCCTCAAACTCTAGCGGCCACCGAGCCATGAAGGGGCTGACTAGGAGCGTGATAAACTCCTCCGTTAGGTCCCTCATGCTCATTCACTGAGCCAACATGCGCAGGAGCTGGATCCTAGACTGGATGGTGGCCTCATTCGTCGCCACTTTGGCTTGGCGACGATACATTATTGGGGTGTTAGTGGAACGAAGGGGGGAGTTGGCTCCGACGCTAACGTGGAACCACTTTTCATCCCACCTCATATACCACCTCTCGTTAGATGCCTTCATCGAAAAGCAGTTTGTGAAGCCGGTCTAGAGCTAGAAGTTGACACTCCCGAAGGCCAGCGCTTTTGTGACCTTATCGTCGCCGACCCTCCGCTTTGGCTGGCAATTTGCTTCATGCAGAGCTGCGAATATGTCGGCACGGCCCTCGCACCCCTTCGCCCTCATGGCCCACTCAAAGATAGCGAGACAGGCGATGGCGTTCGGTGACAATTGGGGGAGTTCAAGGTGAAAAAGTTGAAGCACCTCCCCTAGCAGGTCCGAGGCAGGAAATCCGACACCAGCCTCAAGGAAGGCTTCAAAAACCACGGTCTCATGATCCCTCGAGGCAAGGATCACCTCATGCTTCGGGATCCGGAAGTTGATGGACTTGTGAACATTCCCGGCGCAGGCATTGGTCACCGAGTCCAAGTCCGAAAGTGACTTCTTCAGCTCGAAGGTCTCCTTGTACAAATCCATCGGAGGCCTAAGATCCTGAGGCCCATAGCGCCTCGTGGTCACCTTCGGAGCCACCGCTATGGCTGCGGTCTGAATCTGGATCGAAGTGGACTCCGTGGCAGCCTGCAGGCCTTGGATCTTAGACGCCTTCGTCATTTCACAAGAGTTGCAGGTGGCTTCGGTGAGAAGGAAAACAAGGGGGGCTTCAAGAGTTCGGAGGCTGGTGGCTAAGGGAACTGAGAGTTAGGGCGGGCGAGCGCTAAAAATAACCTGAGCGTGAGAATGAGCTCAGGGGCTAGGGGGCTTAAATAGGCGGTGAAAACGCCTGGCGCGTCCCCCGAAGCCGTATTTACTCACTCGCCGAGCGTGCTTCGCTGTCGATGATTGGTGGGGGCAAGGTAAAAAATTGCGAGGGCACATAGTGGCGCGACGGTTCAGTTCCATAAATTTAACCGTATTCGGCGTCGTTTAGGTTTTCGAGGACGTGCCATCGGCTCTACTGCTCATTTAATGCTCCAGGCAGAACTCGCAGCAAAGGATAAAAATGACCTCGAAGATTCACGGCTTCAGGATGGATTAGTTGAAGTACGGCAATAGTCGAAGCACATTATACCCTTTCGAAACGAAGGACCACATGCGAGAGGCTACTGTTGGAGGAAAATACTTTTGCCTTATGATGAACAGCGATAATGTTTACTTCAAAGCCCACTCCGTTGAGGGCCCCTCCGAAGGCTGGAAGCCGTGACTTCGCTCAGCAGTTCTGAAGGCCACTCCGCTGAGGAACTAGGTGGTCCAAAACCGCTCCGAGACGATGTCAAAACCATGGGCTCCCCCTTCCCTCTGATAAGACGTATGCTTTACCATATTTATACAGAGTGTTATCAAATTACCCATATATAATCTACTGTACCTTACTGTTATAGCCGGTTATACGTAGGGGGTAATATAGGATTACCTTGTTTTTCCCACACCTATAAATATCCTCTCCCTTGCAGGGGTGAGGGGGATCGAACTCTTGTAATCATAGTTAATACAACTCACTGGACGAAGGGTGTTATCCAATTTGGAGGCCCGAACCAGAGTTCATACCACCTCGCATAACCCGAACCCTTCAAGGTTCATTAAACTTATCGCGTAATTCTTAATTGCGCCAACAAGGGTAGTCTCAACCCTACTAATTAGGATGATTTCTTAGCATTAATTACATTATTATGTTAACCAAAATCTGAGGTAAGAAAGAGAAACTAGGTCTCATACAAGAAACTAGCTCTACACAATATCTAAGGAAGCAACGGAGGGGACTGTGGGAGAAATGAGAGAGAAGATATGTGATTGGATATAAATTTATTTTGAAGAAACTGTCTATTGAGGAGGTATTGTCTATGAGTGACGTCTAAAGGAAAAAACAAGTAAGACACCACCAATAGATATTATGGGTTGAGACCGCCCTTAAGGATATATATAAAAGACCATAATACTATTTTGGGTGGATAAGTGTGTGCCCAAAAGTAGCTGGGTAGAGTAATGAGTAATAAAATCCAAGTGTAGTATAATTACTTTAGAGGTAAAAATGATTTTGTACATATATTGGGTTGCTACATGTTGGCGTAATAAGAATTAGCCACAGGTTTAGAATAGTTTTGAAGAGCTATACATGCGATATACATGAGAAGTGCAATTATACTGGTTCAGGTCTCTGAATCAGATAATAACCTTACGTCCAGTGAATGATTATTTGAGTATGAATATCAAGTATTTGATGTCTATATCCCTTGCAAAGGGGCAGTATTTATAGGCAGAAGTTAAACAGAGTAATACTAACTTATCCTCTACTTATAAAAGTACTCATTACATGTGCAACAATATCTTCATTCCTGGCCTCTAAGACCTTTTACATTGAATGCACGTCTTGTCGGAGGGGATGGGGGCCTCTGGTTTTGGTTCTCCCTTCGAGGTGGTTTTATACCTTCAAAGCCTTGGCGCGATGTCAAGCTCTAGAGCCCAGAGTTGGCCTTGAGATCTCTGTGTATAGATTGAGTTCTGAAGATCCTTTGGAGGGCATGCTCCTTGGAGTATCTTCGATCGTCTTTTGAGGTGCCTTGAGTTAGGATAGTTGTTGCTTATATAGCGGGATTTTTTTACCCCAACAACGACATTAGATACGAAAGATCATTTGCATTAAATGCAGTATGATCATTGTTAGGCACATGCATTAAATATAGGCTAACCAAGTGCTTTAAGACACATTATGCTTGGCACACTCGTCTAGTTCATTGGACCCATAAAAACTAGTTCCTCACCAAGCTGATGGTTGAACTGCTCTACGTGGACCCATCCTACTCTGATGATTGGTTTTCCACCCTTCTTCGGTGGTTGGTTCTTCACCTTGTCTGGCCACCCTACACAGCCACACCTGACCTGGTTGTGGTTATGCTTGAGGAGAGCTGTCGCAGGGAGGACTCGTAGTTGGGCCTCGTCATGAGGCTCACAGCTATGTGGGCTATGTCATTGACATTAGTCTAATTATTATAAAGATTATAAATGTTGACTTTTCTAAATATATGTGTGATTTATTTTTTTCAACCGAGAAAGAACTTATGACTCCATAGAAAAATATTATCACTCTATTCATCCAAAAATATTATAAGGCGTGAATGAGTTTGAAAAAACAAATTTTCTATATTTTGACAATCAATTAGTTAAATTATAAATATATTTAGTATATAAAAATTATACTAGTAGATTTGTATTGCAAAGTACCTTATGTGATATTGGTTTTGTGTCTATAAGCAATAATATTGTGCGAGACTGCAAGAAATTTATGGTACAATCGATTTTGACAAAGGGAGTAGCACGTTAATATACGTGATTTTGTCTCGGACATTCTTGGAAGCTCTACTTTTGTCCAATACATGTGTAGGTGCAAAGTACCTTGTATATGAGAAATGTGCTTGACATGCCATAACTAGGGATGAAAACGGATTGGATACAGACGGATATCAGTGATATCATATCTTTTTTCATATTTTTTCGGATTCGAATTCGGATTCAGATACTTCGGATACGGATACAGAACCGAATATTATCGGATACGAATATGGAGCGGATACGAATACGGTTACGGATATTTATCGAATATCATCAGTAATATAATTCTTAATTTATAATCACAACACATAAGCGACAAGTAATAGTTCACATCACACAAATCACCATAAATATAGAAATTCACATACTACAGTTTAGAGTTCACATTACACAAATCACCACAAATAAAGTTCACATAAAAGTGCACGTCACACAAATCACTATAAATAGAGTTATAGTTCACATAAAAGTTAATAAATACAAACAAAACCCATGTGCGGTGGTGCCATCATCTATGGCTACATCCCGGCGCGCCGCCGGGTGTCCGCCTCCGACTTCTGGGCCGACGCCGATGACTCCAACCGCCATGCCCCTGCCCCCGAAAAACGTAACCACCCCTTCTTTCTCGATTCCTATTTGCCTCCCTGCTCGATGGTTGGTCCGTTTTGCTGATCTCTGTTCGCATTTGTTATGTGCAGCGTCGCGCGGCCGCTGCGAGGGCCTACGATCGCGTAGCGCGTTGCATCGGGGGTGCCAAGGCTAAGGTAAACTTCCCCAGCGACGTTGCCGCCACGACGCCCACCACGTCGGCTGGTTGCGTGGGCGTTGCGCCCACGTCGTCCGTGCTACCGTCACCTAAGATGGAGGCGGTGTTCGACGGCGCCGCCTGCTCCGACGAGGTGAAGGAGCTGTCCGAGGAGCTGCTGGCGTACGAGAACTACATGAACTTCCTCGGCATCCCCTACATGGAGGGCGGCGAGGCTGCCGCCGCACCTGGCGCCGAGGAAGCTGCCCCACCGGCAGAGGCCCAACGGAGGACGGGGCCGGCGACTGGAGCGGGTGGACGACGGGGCAGGTGGAGGACAGGGACTAGCGGCGGCGACGGCGGACGGGACCAACGGCGGTGGGGTATGTTCGGTGGCGCTGGCTGTGGCCGTTGGGGATGCGCTGAGAGTCCACTGGCTTGGCTGCTTAACATATTACCCTAGCACACATCTAAAAGTAAATCGATGGCTATAAATAATTGGGTCTAAATATCTAATAGGCCTGCAAATTCGGATAATCCGGATAATTCTCATCCGGATTATCTAAATCCGAATCCGTATCCATCGGATATCATCGATGTCATATTCGTTTCCGTATTCGAAAAAAATCCGTATCTGAATCCGTATCCAAAAAATCCTTATCCAAATCAAAAAAATCCAAATCCAAATCTGTTTTTCTGGATACGGTCGAAAACTATCCGAACCACTTTCACCCTAACTATAACCCAGTAAAATTACCCTTATTTTGGTCCATTCTATAAATTACTCCTTCCGTCCCATAATATTTTAAACTATAATCGGATTTAATATTTTATAGTACAATGAACTGAACAAGGTTACGAGCCTCGTGAGCTACCAAACTGCTCGTTTTGTTTCTTTATATTATAAAATGTTAAATCTGATATAATTTTATAATATTATAGGACGGAGAAAGTACTTTCTAATTTTGATTCACAAAACTTGTTTTTCGCGGGACCGGTGGTAGGTTGGCAGGTTGTCAATGGAATTTGATTAAACAAAATTACAATTTACAAACTACACACAAATGTCAAGATTTGCACATGTTTGGCGGCAACATATGTCGGTCTTACATGGGCTTGAAGTTTCTGTACGAGATGACCGCGTAAAACGGGTCAGAGCTCGCAACTCCGAACAGCCTCATCACAGCGGCCAGCGGCGAGGAGGCCGCCTTCCCGCCGGCGGCGTCCGAGGGAAGCTTCCTCACCACCTCCGGCTGCGTGAACCCCTCGACGCACTGGAAGTACTGCGTGACGAGCTGCACGCGGCTGTAGGCGGTGCCCTCCCGCCACGCCCCGACCGCCTTCTCGTAGAACATCCGGTTGCTGAAGCTCACGATGCACACGCCCCCCGGCTTCAGCACCCGGAAGATCTCTGCGAAAACCTAAACCATGTCGCTTAATTGACGATGGCTTTGAAGATTTGGAGAAGAATAGTAGAGTAATGGCGCGTAATCGATGTACCTTCTCGGGGGACTGAAGGTACTGGACGCTGACGGTGCAGAGGACGGCGTCGAAGCTGGAACTCTCGAGCTCGAGCTGCTGCTCCTTGTTGAGGTCCTTGACAAAGAAGTAGTCGAGGCGCGGGTTCTTGGCGAGCTCCTGCGCGTTGAGGCCGTGGCCGACGACACGCCGGAATCGCAGCTCCCGCGGCAGGTGGCTGACCCAGGAGCTCATGAGGTCAAGCACGTCCCACCCAGGGCGGAGGCGCTCGCTGTAGAGATCGGTGAGCGCGGCGAGGAAGCCGTCGTCCACGTGCTTGACGAGGCGCGGGTAGGAGTAGAAGTCGCGGTCCGGGCGCGCGTCCAGCTTCGCGCGGCCCTCCGGCGAGAGCACCTGGCGCCGGATGCTGCCGGCCGAGGGCGACGGCGGGGACGCGCCGGCAGGGGAGCAACGCAGCGGAGGGGGCGACAGCCGCCGCGGCCGCGCCGATGGACTCGGCGTCGGAGGCGGAGCGCAGAGCATGGCGTCCCTTCGCTTCTGTGCTCCCGTGGAGACTGGAGGCTCACTGGTTGGTCGGTTGACGTGGCGCTTTATCGGGGAGTCGAGTGGTTGCTGTGGCTGTGCACCGACCGAATGGTTCTCTGCGTCTCTGTGTAAACGGATCGGGAAAATTTGGTCGCTATGGGAAGCCCAAGCTCTGCACGGCTCTTTCTCGCGCGCGCGGCGAGCGCAAGCGCAACCCACTCGCGCCGCGCCGACACGATCATTCGCGGGACCAGATCGAATACTATATCACTTTACCTCTTCCGAAACTGACATGGCGAAGACGAGGCTGACGGCCTGGCGCTCGCTTCTTCGGGCCCCTCCTTCGCGGCCTTCTTCGCCGCGCAATGCCCGTCGTGGCCGCCTCCTTGCAGCCTCAGTCCCACCACACCGCCGTTGCCGCCGCAGACGGCGACGCGTGCCCGCGGAGCCAGACGATGGCGCGGCTGGAGCGCGGGTCGCTGCTGGTCCGCGGGCGCGAGATCCTCGCGCGAGCCCCGCCCAACGTCGCCCTCCGCCCCGCGGTCGCCCCGGGCGCCGCGTTCCTTGGCGCCACGGCGTCGGCGCCGTCCAGCCGCCACGTGTTCTCCCTGGGAGCCCTCGCCAGTCTCCAAGTAACTGAGTAAGCCCAGAGAAAAGATTGCGATGTGCGCCGCCGCCGCGTATCCGGGTCGCACTGATTCGTGATGTGTTTGCGCAGAGGGTGGAGGTAGCTGCCCTGTTCAGGTTCAAGATCTGATGGATGATCCCGATGATGGGCGAGGACGCCGCGGGCGTACCAGCGGAGACGCAGATGTTGCTCTTGGAGGCAAGGAATGGGGCGGATGTGGCGGCGGGGGACGCGCTGTACGCGCTCATGCTGCCTGTTCTTGACGGGGGCTTCCGAGCCAGTCTCCAGGGAAGTCCCGAGAATGAGCTCCAATTCTGCTTCGAGAGCGGTGAGTTTCTTAACCATTTAGGGCTCTTTTGAACTCATAAATTTTACATAATTCTCACGGGATTCTGAGGTGCTCGAATCGAAATGCACTTCAAAGTTTCAATTTTTGGTTGGAATTTGTGAGCGTACAATGTTGGACTGTCGTTAGGTGATCCTGATTCCTGAGGTTCAGACACTGGAAGCAGTTGATGCTGTCTGTATTCATCAACTCAGGGGACAACCCTTTCAAGCTTAGGAAGGAATCAATCGAGTAATGACATACTCTAATATCACCACAATGACTTTGATTTTTGTTCTATTTGCATTTGTCTCACTTCACTTGTATCTCCATTTAGGATATTATCCAAGATCAAAGGAACTTTCAGTCATATAGAGGATAAGGAGGTATAGTGTAGCTAAGCAGGTTCAGTTCTATACTTCTATCGCCTAACCAGAATAAGATTGTTAGTACGTATACCTTTTCTAGCCATTAATACTTCTATCTTTTTCGCAAGTCTTGTTGAAATCCATAACAAATGTCAGATCCCTGCAAACCTGGACTGGTTTGGGTGGTGCACTTGGGATGCTTTTTATAAAGCTGTTAACCCTGTAGGAATTGAAGAGGGCATTAAAAGTTATAAATGAGTCGATCTTGTATCTCCTTTTCACATTCTTATTTATGTAATGTTCGAAGAGAATTAGCAGGGCAATTTTTTGCCTCCTTCCTTCATTGTTGTCATGTCCTGACGATTCATTTGTTGTTTTATAGTTTGTGCGAAGGAGGTGCACCACCAAGGTTTCTGATTATAGACGATGGCTGGCAAGAAACTGTTAACGAATTCAAGGGAGAGGATGAAGCTCCCATTCAACAGACTGTGTTAGTGCCTCATCATTTTTAACTAGCTGATTGTTCCACGCAGTGTATTTAAATTCCAATTTAGCAAACCATTTTTAATTCAGGATGTTTGATTTCATATTATATAAATACCAATATATTTTGAGATTTCTCTCCCGATGTGAAAGAGAGGATCTGGACCCACCAAATTAAGCTGTAGATTTTTTCTTTATTGTGAGATTATCCAGCCAATTTCCAATTTTCTCAAACTGTAATTCACTGTCATCAGCTTGTATTAAATATGTGCATTGCTCTGTTCCTAACTTGTGCAGCAATATTGTTAGGTTTGCGGAGAGACTTGTTGGTTTGGTGGAGAATGGTAAGTTTAGGGTAGAAACCTGCAAGAGTCTTGGAGACCATGTCAAGAAAATCAAAGAAAACTATGGGGTCAAGTACTTAATTCTTATTGAAATACTACTTTTCTAGTTCTATAAATGTTTTTTCATAACACATGCCGAGAAAAAAGTTGTGTATGAAACTGCAGGTATGTCTATGTATGGCATGCTTTACTTGGGTATTGGGGTGGTGTCCTCGCAACATATGTATGGCATGCCTTGAAGAACGCAGTTGCTCGAGCATCAGAAGATTTCATGTCTCAGGAACCAACAATGCAAGCCCTGCACATTGCTACCGTGGCATTCAATAGTGTTTTATTGGGAGAAATTTTCATACCTGACTGGGATATGTTTCATGTGAGATTCTGGCATCCCCAGCAGCCCTATTTCTGTTCTTATTGTCAGATTGTCAGCTAATTTCCCCTTCTTGGCGATGCAAAGAGTAATCATGAATCAGTTGAATTTCATGGAGTGGCGAGGGCTCTGAGTGGTGCTGGTGTTTATGTCAGGTGATATTTGCACTGTATTTTCAGGTTGGTGTTTGCATTTTTAGAAAATTGCATGATCTCATTGTGGACTTATTTCTGATCTGATATGCAGTGACAAACCAGGAGTGCATAATTTCAATATTCTTAAAAAAACTTGTTCTGCCAGATGGCTTGGTTCTAAGAGCAAAGTATGCTGGTCGTCCTACTCGTGATTGCCTATTTAATGACCCTGTCATGGATGGAAAATATATATATATGCTCTCTCCGTATAGAAAAATAAATCGTTTTAGATTTTTACTGAAGTAGCATAAAATATGTCGTTTTTATTTTCTAGTGCATTTCTTCCTATTTTACCCGTCTCGCTCGCGCCATGCAATTTAATTTGCATGCTTTAGCTGCAACGCAGGCCAAGGCTTTGCAGGTGCATGCAGTACTACTCATCTCCTGCGCCATGCAAAAAAAAACCTCCAATTGCATAGCTAGGAATCGAACAAGTGTTCGATAGCTTCAAAGTTTGTAAAAGGGATATGACAAAGTTTGTAAAAGAGATACGAGCATCTTAGCGGATCCTATCAAAACTCTAAAGTTGTGTGGTCTTCGTATGGCATTTTCGTCACATGGCTTTTAAATAAAGCCAGAGCTGTATGGCCTTCTTCTAAAAAAAGTTTATGCCAAAAATCACCGCGATAGAAAGAGACTGCTATATAGAAATAATTTTGCATGCTATTTAATATGGGCAAATAAAGAAAAATACTCTGTAATTAATCACTCATTGATATATGAAATTATGTCCTAAACAACTTGTATTTTTATACCGGAGGGAGTACACCAAAATATGCATTCCCAAAAAAAGTTTCATGCTACTAATTTATTATACAAGGGTCTATTTACGGTATCTCGTTACCTCGTGGATTGGTAATAGTTGAAACTAATCTAAACCGTTGATTGAGTGTGTTTAAAATAATTAATTAAAAAAGAAAATAGGCTAACTGGCTGTAAATTGTCTTGATTACGGAAAGTAATCTGCATACATGTCGCTGGCACGAAAAGTTTATTGATTAATTTCTTTTTCTAGTGCATGTAACAATTAATCTGCTAGCATGTGAAGAAATGAATTAATTGCTGCATGTATGTGGGTCCGCACGTGTTAAAGAAATGTTAGAGGTAATAGGTCAGCGATTTTAAATTTAAGTCGTTAGATCGTACAGATTGAACGTGTCGACGGGTGGTCGAGCAGCCCTCCTCGGGGGTGCCCGTGGAGGTGATTTGTATTGTAGGGAAGCGCTGCACTCAAGACCTCGATGGTTGCCAAGCCCGTGAGAATAGGACCGGCCGAAAGACAGAAAGATTTAGAGTGGTTCGGCCCCCCGACAGGGTAATGAGCCTACGTCCACTGTGAGTTTGGTGGGGTGTTTCACTAGT
>KE370773.1:2180831-2192175 GCA_000418225.1 Zizania latifolia
CTTGGAGAAGGACCATCTGCTGCCAAAAGAGTGATAAAAAAAATCTCAAAAGCAGAGAATTATACTATTATAGCATATAGGAAAGTGTGGATCAGAGTTCAGTTACACACTACATAGTTCAGAAGAGGAGTCTCAACAGAAAATAAGGTGAGAAAACTGGAATGCCAGTGTAAAATCTTTTCCGGAAAAATAAAAGCCTCACGTGAAAACTTGAATTTCTGCTTCTTGCAGAGGAATTTGACAAGGACAAATATATATGCAGGAACTGCCAGCACGTAAAGCCTTATGTTTACGACTTGCACTTAAGTACTTAACAACATAGTTATGTTCTCCTTTATACCATGTTCTTGGCAATCATTTCTTGCCTGAAGAATTCCGTTTCTCATATAAGTCTGCACATAAAGAACTCCACAACTAAGACACCATAGATCTACCACATATGCTAAGAGTTACAATCATGACTTTACAGTTTACAGCTTGTTAGGCTAAAGCAATTAAATAGGACAAAAGCAAAGCTTACCAAGTTCACCTTCATCCTCGGCTGCATCATCCTTCGCCGGAGAGGAGTCCCATCGGTCTTTCCCATCATCATCATCCCAACGACTTCCAACAGGAGGCACCCAGAAATCTAGACCATCTGAATCATCTGAATCGTCGATCTCTGGTTTAGGTTCTCGTGGCAACAAAGGGCTGACAACAGCAGCTGTTTTCTTGTCCTTCTTCTTGCTCGACTTGCTTTTCTTTTCCACTTCATTCGACTGTTCAGCCTCACCTTCGGCCATCTTCTCTTCTAGTTTTTCTGTAAATAGGAATAATAGGCCTGTTAGATTAGGAGCAACCCAACATTCCAATACAATGGCTTAGAAAGAATTAGTTGTGTGTGAAACAACTCAAACAACAATTCCATGCAAAGTGTTTTGGAAGATATTTCAACAACCAGAAGTCTTCCTTAAAATTTCCAGAACAATAGGAAAACGAATAAACGGAAGTTCAAATAACCATTCCAGAGCAAGGCACATAATCAGCTCAAATAATCCTTAATGATAAAATTCATTCAGAATTGTTGTGGGAAAAGGTACTAACTAATAATCCAATAACAATCATCGTTGGAAAAAAATGATAAATCACATGGGTATTGAAGAAAAAACAAGAAGAAAAGGAAGCCGCATAGAAACGATCGACCTCACGTAAATTCATCATGGGTTCTTAAATTAGTATGGAAACAAATGAAAAAAAACAGAGCATCTAGTTCAATAGCAACAGCATATGATGAGGCAGTTGCCTCACCTGGCATTACAGACAGAACAACAAAAGTATTTTACCTAGTTTGTTAAGAAATCTCTTCCCATTGATGTGCTTCCAGATGTGCTCCTCCGACTTGTTTATGATGTCCCCAGTAATGTTGCATATGAGCTTCGACCTACAACACAAGACCTAACTCAATTCGAGATGTTACACAATAACATCCAAGAAGAATCATCGATCCAACACATTACACAACGACATGAAAGGGATTAGACAATCAGCGTACGCGCGTCGGACATTACAACCCTCGAATCCCTTGATAAAAGAGACCCTAAACCCTAAACCCGAATTAAACCCAGCAGAGTAAATTCAAACAAATTCCGTGCAAGATACGCCGGATACGCCTCGGTGCGTCATGCAGGAGCAAGACAAGATAGATTAGTAGTAGCAGAAGGGGGGGATTGGGTACACACTTGTGCTCGGGGTGTAGCTTGAAGGCGTTGAGCGGCGGCTTCTTGCGCGAGACGGCATGGTCGATGAGAGCGAGGCGGCACGCGCGGGACCGCGCGTACGCCTCCTTCTCCCGCTCCGGCAGCTCGTGCCCCGTCTCCGAGCACCGCCACCGCCCGCCACCAGCGTCCTCCCAGGTCGGTGAGCCCAGCAAGAAGCTGCCCTCCTTATCCCCGCTACCCTCGCCGGGGCTCTGCGTGCTCGACAACCCCGCGTCGGGCGCCGCGGCCTTGCTCTTTTTCCCCATTAGGTCGCCCGCGACCCGCGAATCGCGAGCTTTGAGGCTGGAGAGGAGAGGAGAGGGTGGCGAACTGGCGACGGGCGCGCGAGGTCAGGGAAAGGAGGGTTTTTTTCAGGCAGCCGAGGCTTCTTGGGCTGCATCACAATCCATTCAAGCCGTTCGATCGAAATCTGAACGATTTAGATGAACTGGTACACTAAGGCCTAAGGCCTAGTTTGACAAACGAAAATCCTAGTCTATTTTACATGGATAAGCCAGAATTTTAATTTAAAATCCTGACCAGTCTGTCAACCTAGTCACGAGAATCGCCATGGAAAATCCGCTGTAAAAATTCATGGCCATATCACGAACATGAACCTGCCATGTACCGATCTACCACAAGATCACCTACAAAATTTACATCTACAATAGCTATCATCAAGGTAACCAACCAGACAATGTTATCGACCATACAGAGTACAGACACCCCCAACCAGAGGAATCAACGAAATGTAAACAGATACAGGAATCTATTAGCAACACAAGCTGTCTAACCTAGTTGGATGGTTGTAACGGAGCAGCCATGTTCAATTACACATGATGGTACAAAGATTTGATGTGATCACAAACGCAAAAATTTGAGATCACTCGAAAAAGATCAATTGGCACCTTTACAGACGGAACACATAATGTTAACTGCTAGAGAACTGCTCTGTGGAGAGGCAGGCAGATCAGAAGACGGATAGTCCACACACCAGTCAACTAATCCATGGAGGGAGCTTTGCAAGCATTCCATTCCATCCATCAGTATTGCCTCAAATGCTCGCTCAAGGAGGGCTAATGGACTGTGGTCAACTTGTTTACAGAGTTGGCTTGTTTTGGAACAACTGCATAAGCACTTCATCCCTCGGAATTGGTACTCCAGCCTCAAATGCTTGCTTCAGGACATGTAGCCATTCATTGACGAGGGACTCCTTCATTTGCTGTATAGTAGCATATTCCCTATCCATGATCAGCTCTAGCTCCTCGAAGTGTTTGATCTTGTACTGGATCTTTCTTAGCTGGACAACAAAAAATAGACAGCAGTTAGTGACTAGGCATATATAACCAGAGAGTATAGATATAATCTGTAGGAGTTTACTTCATTCCAGACAAAAGAAACAGGCGTTCACCAAGACAGCTGTACTAGTGTTATGTATGAAAAAATATGGTTATGATTTGTAGCAATAAGAAGTTCATGTTGCACTGCATCAAAGTGCCAAAGGAGAAAAAGTATCTGCTATGTTATCATTGTAGGCCTTCAGCTAGCAGCAGAAATCAATGCACTAACTTGCATCATAATTCATAAACTCTTTCCAGGATTTAGAACAAAGTAAAAAAAAAAGTGAAATCTAGGTCAACAGAATTATACTGAATGGACCTCTTTTCTTCAGCAGCATCATAGCCATGCCACGGAAATAGAAAGGAAATAGTTGAGACAATGAAATTAAACAAAGAGCTTTGCCTCTCCACTCTACCATTTCAACGCAGACGAATGTCCTGCCTATTTATGCCTGATTACGCAGGCATGGCATTTGCCCTATCATCCAATTTTCAACTGCTCATGCTCGTTAGCATTCAAAAAAAGCTAGGAAGCCAGAATATTACACGGAAATGATTTATAAGAATGTACATGATGAATGAGCAGTGTTAGAACTGCAAACTCAAACTATACCCGTTGATGGAAGCAAGAAAGGGGCAAGAGAATTAACCTGAGTTTCAATTATAGATGCCATTAGGAGCTCCATTTCCCGCTCTTCCTGGTTTGCAAGCATCTTAGCACGGGCAACAGCTACACCTAGAGCTGTTGCAACAGCTGCCCTTACTTGATATGTGGTAGAAATAAACATCTTTCCCTGCTTGTTACCTGGAGCATGAACAAAGGACATAGATTTTAGACAAGCAAAGTAGAAACACGAATAGAAAATGACATTAACACAAGCCAGGACGATCAAAACGAAGGTTCCAAAACTGATGGTAACATTTTATGTTCAGATTGACCATCTACTCATCATTAATAACAAATGCTGACAAACTTCACGTTGACTATAATTCTTATTTGTTTGTAGTGATGATTCAACATTCAAGTGTCTCAAAAAACTTACAGATCTGATCAGAACTGTTGTGAATTACAGATCTGATCAGAAACAACTGTGCCAACAGATATAGAAAGAATTCTGCAATAATTAGCATCCTAACATTTAACCTACCAGGAACTGAGTGCCCGAGCATTTCCGCATCCTGACCGCCAACAATGCCATCACTGTAAAAATACCTATCAGATAGTACAAACTATACTAACACTGGCAAATAAGAACAATATAGATCGCTTTTTTACCCCTGTTGGGCACGGATAGAAGAGAAAGCCCTGGTTTGGTATTCTTTCTCACTGAGATGAAAAGCTTTCCTTGCTAGGGGGTTTTCATTACCCAGTGCTTTAATTGCTGCGTCAGCAGCTGCAGCAACAACATCTGGGCTTGATGATGTGGTGAGCAGCACTAACTGAGGTACCAATAGAAAACATCAGTTACTTTCATTTAAAATGTATATTTGTCCTTCGCACAAGTTTATTAGTTTCTGTTTTTTATTATTTTTACCTGCTCCATTAATGAAACGGTGGGATCTATTGAAGAAAATAACCGCCTATGCTTTGTTGGACGTTCTTCATTAGATTTATCAGTATCATTTTTGTTTTCATCAATCTGCATGCCATCGACCGTTTCAGTTGGTTGACTTGAAGATTCCTTCACAATGTACTTGTCCACTTTTCTTTCAGTTGTTTGGTTTTTATGGAGCTTGCTATCCGATTTACCATTTACCGTGCCCAGCATATGTTCACCAAAAGGTAACTGAATAAGCCTTGCAATGCATTCTGACCTATTCTTTGTGCGAACATGCTGGGAAATGAGATCCCAGTCATCTCCATGTTTTAGAACACCTTCTAAAAGAACGAGCGTTTCTGCATCTGACCATGCACTAGAAGCATGGTTATCAGCCCGCTCCTTTTTGTCACCCGGATGTTTATTTGCTTCTCCCATACTCTCATCATTGGCATAACAGTTTGAACATACTTTAAAGCCATCCTGAAAAGCAAACATAGAAAAATGTTAAGGAACATGTAACAGGTATTTTCTCAATTATTTTCATTAAAGCTTGATAGGCTCTGAATGCTAAACAACTAAAATCATGTCAAAGTGTAGCCAACAACATAAATAGAAAGCCTTAAATAAACTAAAGATGCTGCAGGAAATCTTATAATAAATCAATAATAGAAACATCTCGCGGTATGTATTTCGTGAAAACCGCTGGTGCATCACGTTCAGTAAGTACCTGGCAGAGTTAATTGAGCAAACTTCCTGTCAAGGGCATCGTGCTAGACAAATACGTGGGGATCCACTTTACATGGGGATCCACTTTATCATCTAATTGCTTCAACTATTCCATACTCCATAGCAAATATAATTTCATATTATGTGAAAATTGTTATTTCACAACATATTCTAAATCCAAATTTGTTAATTCAACATTGTAGGTCTTAAAATGTTACATTCCTTATAGCCTAGAATTTAAACCTTCACCGCAACCATTCACATCTTAAACTTTAGCAATACAACGTACAAACCTGAAATTTGTTAGGAAAATTTTCTAATGCAGCGAATGCAGCTTTAAAATTCGATGGTACCTTCAACGTTTGGACACTCCGGTCGTTGCACTCCTCGCCACAGAACCCACATATAGGCCCCCTCCCTGGTGCCCACTCTCCAAATACATCACTGTACGAGGTCAGCGGCGGCAAGCGGAACCCATTCTCCCCGCCCCCTCCTCCCCTCTCCTCCGCGAAGTAAGACGCCGGCGGCCGCGGCGTCACCTGCAGCCCCACGGGAGCCTCCAGGATGGCCTCCGCCTCCGGCTTCTTCTGCGGCGCGGGGCGTGAGGAGGAGGCGGAGAAGTTGATGAGGCTGGATGCGTCGAGGAAGGCGAAGAGCTTCCGGAGGAGCGTGACGTCGCCGACAAGCGCCTTGCGAACCTCGGTGAAGGTGAGACGGCGAGAGGGGTCCTCGCGGTACTTGCTGATGATGTAGTTGCGGTACTCACGGTAGATCCGGGGGTTCCGCGACGCCGTCCCGAACCCGCTGCCGCCGGCGCCGCCGAAGAACTCCGGGAGCGCCCGCCGCTCCGTGTCGTGGATCTCGTCCCACCGGAACCAACCTGCGGGGACAGCAGAGCAAGCACGGAATTCGTCAGGCAGACACCCTCCCAGTCCCTCCCTCCCTCCTCGTAACCCTAGGAGCACGAGGGGCGGAGGAAGGAAAATAATCCGGATTCGGGAGAGAGGACTTACCCGACGAGGCCGGGATGGTGTAGAGCTCGCGCGGCGTGCGCCCCGACGGCTCTTCGCCGGACGAGGCGGCGCCGGCCGCCGGCGGCGACATGGGAAGAGGGCGGGAATTGGGGGGGAGACGTGAAAGGAGAGATCTGGGCCGTCGGATCAAAGGGGCGGTGGGGTTTTAAGGTCGGAGCTGCGTGGCCTGGATTATGGGTTCGTGAGGAGACGAGACGAGACGGGGCGAGGAAGGAGGAGACAGCGCGGTGGAGCGGTCGGCCGGTGAGGTGTATGGGCGACGGCGAGGAGGATTACGAGGCCTCGTGGGCATTAGCCGCGTGGGCTTTTGGTGTGGTTGGGCCTAATGTTATTGGATTTTTACGTATTTATGTATTGACTTAATCAGTTTATTAGGGTTTGTATTAGTTTTAAAAAATATTAAAATTAAAGGCTAAGTTGTGTGATTTTTATTTTAAATTAAAATCACTTTATTTTATAATACAAATTCTAGATCACTCTAAATTTTAGAGGTAAAGCTATGTTAAACTGGCCTACGAGGATCTTGTGATCGATCGTACGGAAAAAACCTAGATACAGTAAGAATGACTTGAAGACTGAATACCAAACATATCAAGTCCTATACTCCTATCTCGTACTTGTAAAAGGTTATTGTCATAAATTTAGGATTAATCTCAGTCGCCGTAATCTGAACCCACTTGTGATCTAACAAGAAAAAATATTCATCTACTTAATATAACATAGTCAATACTTAATATAACATACTCAATATACTTGGTGGGATGTAAACATGACAGTAGACCCAAGTCTTAAAATACGATAAAGTTATCTCATTCTTAAAAACTAGATAAAAATGTTACATCCCATCCTACGCTCTAAACACACACTCACTATTAAGTAGATGCTAGACACTAATCGAATGGTGACCCGGTGCATAGATTTTGCTCTGTTTCTCCTTCCCTTTCTTCTATCCCCTTCTCTCCACCTATGTTGTGCCTTCTTCCTTTGCATTCCCTTCTCCCC
Source organism: Zizania latifolia (assembly GCA_000418225.1). NCBI lineage: Eukaryota > Viridiplantae > Streptophyta > Magnoliopsida > Poales > Poaceae > Zizania > Zizania latifolia. The sequence goes on from KE370773.1 coordinate 2,188,211, forward strand.
TCCCCACCCACTTCTCCCTTCACCTTGCCCTTCTCCCTTTCCTACCCAGGCTACACATGCCTCAATATTAAGTAGACGATAGACACTAGTCAGATAATAATCTAGTGTCTAGATCTTATCCACATCACACACGCCTCAATATTAAATAGACGCTAGACACTAATCAAATAATAATCTAATATCTAGATTTTATTCTGTTTCTCTCTGTTTCCCTTTGTTCTTAGAGCTCCTTCTCTCCTCCCCACCCACGCCACCTTCACCTCCCACGCCACCTTCACCTTGCCCTTCTCTCCTCCCCACCCACGCCACACGTGCCTCACTCCGGTGGATCGAAGCCACGCTGCGCCTCCCACCGGTGTTCACCATGCCACCACGCCACCACGCTACTTCTGCCTCTCCCCTTCTCCCCTCGCTCTATAGGCCAACATTTCTTGGCCATTAGCACCCTCCGCGCCCCGGTCAACCATCCAGCACCAGGGCCAGTCGGTGCTGATCATGTCGCTGAGGTGCTGCCCAACGCCTTTTGAGCGTCTAGATCCGATTTTTTGAACACTGCACACCCTAACTTAAGAGAACGGGTGTGGTGGGAAACAGGGTTAGGCGTGTCATCGCAAGGCACCAGTACAGCGGACATAGACATTGGAACCATAAGTTACGCCACAAGATTTGCGAATAGTAGCAAATAATAGAACATAACAATGAAAGTTGAAACTGTACAAAACATCAAATTATCCAAACAAAGGTCTCATCCCTGAATGCTTAAGAGACCACATGCAACAAGATGAGATCAGGACCAATAGTTAGCATCAAAGTTTGCCAGGTCTTGTTTTGGCATGGAAGATGACAAAAAGGAACTGAAGTACCCTACAACTTAGAGGCAGTAATAAATAGCTTCTTGCAGACAAACCTCCATTGACAATGCTTCTCTCCGATCTTCTAGATCAGACAAAATGGGAATCAAAACACAGAAGAAAATGACTTATTTTTCCCATTCTTTCAAAACAAAAAACAAGGACAAAGAGTTTCCTTAACAAATGCTCAACACCCATTGCTCACCATCTCTGCCTTGCCATTGGCCTGAAAAAACCAAAATAAAACTGATAAAGAATTGCACATGAACCACCAATATCAACATTAATTGATTTAACTGCTTGACAACAAAAGAAAGTGGTTTCACTTTCATAATGCTTTCACCTGCTTAAATAAGCAGGATACATCACATCAAGAGCAAAAGCACATAAGATGAATAAGGTAGGGATATGGGTCCTGCACTCATATTTCTACCAATCAAAAAGCAACCATTGTGCAAAAAGACTTCATCACTACTTTAAAAGGTTTGAGTTGCTGGGGGCCATTGTTAGTTCTACACCATATCTACCTTCAGATAAAAAAGAAACCTCATATGTGGACTCCCCATCATCTATATGAATCCCTAATTTCCTACCTGGACAACTTTATGTTTTGAGTTGGTGATTGTCTTAGCTGGTACGTTAACCCATCCCTTCTCTCATATTACAATCAAACAGCATACCATACATGATACATGCAATCTAAAAGTTGTTCAAAGCAAAGTGCTATTTGGTTTAATCAAAGCAGGATGTATCATGGTACTAAAAGAATAACTATATAAAAGGCTCCATATTAAAATTAACTAAACACAACATGGTAGGCATGAAAAATTAATGTCAGTATAAAAATGTGACATCATACAAAACGAATTATATTCAACTAATCATGTAAGTCCACCAAATGACCAAATTACATGAAACTCTCAGTATGAAACATCGACCTGGTAAGAAATCTGTGATCAAATTGAGCAAGCAAATTGCACAAACCTGTCTGAACTTCTGCTTCCACCAAAAGAACCCCTCTCTCTGCTACCTTGAAATCCCCATCTCTCCTCGGCTTGTTTCGGAAATGACTCCATGCCACCACGAGAGTGTGGCCTGTCCACAACAGATCCCATAACCTGTGGTTCCTCTGCAAAACTAGCTGGTGGAACTGTTGAAACCCTGCCAGCACCAGAACCAGGTCTTTGCCCAAATCGAACCTTGTCATCCAACTCAATAGTAAGCAACTCAAGTTGCTTTTCCATCTGAGCTATTTTCTCAGATAGACCTTTTGCACCCTCAGGGGAAAATTGATCAGAACCATCACTTATCTTAGCCTCAGTTTCTTTTAGGTCCACCTTGAGGAGGTTGATTTCTTCTTTCAGAAGCCTTTCTTCATTTGACTCTGGCCTGAAAAATAAGGTTCAGTTGTATTAAATTCAACATAAAACAAACATATACGGTTGTAGAGGCTAACCAATGCAAGTGTTTGTGTCCTTACTATTCACGGAGCGTGACTTCAAAAAATCAAAATGACTGTTAAAAAAAATTGCATGCTATATTTTGTTAGCAAACAGCGTCAAATTGACTTCTCCCCAAAAAACTAAGTGTAATGGTGAGCACTGAGTTTGAATAAAAGTGACAACATATAACTGCATTTGTACCACTAAATTCAGCACAAAGCCACAAACAAGAAAAAAGATAAATTTAACCACAAAATTGCAATAAGTGTTGACTCCACTGCACAGTTTAAATATTAATGCAGATAACTTCATAATAATAATGGTTCCACATTAACATTAAATGATTGATTCTCTGGAGGTATACTATAAAAGGTAGTGCCTCCACTTCCAATTGCTAATTATGGAGTTCAATTATGAAGTTGTTACAAGAGCAACTCTTCCAAAACAAACATCACACAACAAAAATAATCGGCTGTTTATTGTTAGGACATGCTACTTAATGACCAGATTTTCAATATATTACAAAAGAACTGACCAACATTGGCATGATTCTTCATGCAAAGCTGCAGCTTTACTAACCTATATCGGTACTCCATTATTGTATGCTTGCCTTATCACAAGAAAATAAGAAATGCTCACTTACTAACCTATATCAGCAGTAGTACTCCAGTATTGCATGTTAGCATTATCATAACAAATGCAAAGTGTACTCAAGAAGTAGCTTCATATGCATACCTATTAACGGCACGATGCTCCAGTTCAAGGTCTATCTTCCTCCAGTCTTTCCCTTTCTCCTGCAGCACCACTTCCCGTGGCTTGGCATTACCAAAAGGATTTACCTTTGGCCGTGTCCTAGGTGCCCCTTCACTCCCAATTGCTGAGACCTGTGATCCAGGGCTTCCAGGGCGGGAGGAATGTGCACTGTTTGGCCTGCTGGAGTGCGAACTCGCAGGGCGGCTAGTCTTCTGCTCAATCTCATTCTCAATCTTCCTCCAGTCCAACCCTTTCTCAGCTAGCACCTCCTCCCGGGGCCTTGCAGCCCCAAATGGGCTTGGCCGGTTGCGTGCCACCTCAGCAGGTGGCGTAGGATTAGCAGAGGGATCCCGCTTCAGTGGATCAAGATTGAGTCGTGGCCTCTCACGCTCTCCGTCGTGTGCCGTAGGGGCGAGGCCACCACCACGGCCCCAACGATCAGAGTCTGAAGGGCCCGGAGAGTCGCGGAAGACAGGTGATTCACGGAAGCCACCACCAGTACCCAGGCTGGGGTACCGCGATGGGAGAGGCTTCTTGTCGCGCGACCAGTCATCGATGTCGTCAACGCGGCCGACGGGGGAAGGACCGCCGAACCTATCACGACGGCCAGAGTCGCTGAGAGCCGGCGTGAACCTCTTGTTCGTCGCCCAGTTGTCGGACTCATCGGCTCGTGAGGGCATGTCGAGATCCGAAACCCTACTCCCCCCGCGGCGTCCGTCGTCGTCGAACCCGCCGCGGCGCTCCCCGCCTCCGGAGCCAAACCCGGAGCCGTAGGAGCGGAACCCTCGGGAGCGGTCGAGCTCGTCGGGAGGCCGTTCCCTCGGGCCGGTGGGTAGCATCATCATCTCCTGCGGTGTGAGCCCCCTTGGCTCCGGAGGGGCGGCGCTGCCTCGGCGCTGGCCCTGCGCGCCGTAGCCAG
>KE370773.1:2212852-2226752 GCA_000418225.1 Zizania latifolia
ACCCCAGATCTCAATTTTTTTCGGATCTAAAAACGTGGAGCAAAATCTGTTTGGTTATAAGTTTCTAGAGCGAAACTAGAAAATAGAAAATGGAGTAGTGCCAAATAGGGCCTTAGTTTGTAACACTGTCTTTGTTATTGCTTCTCGACACATGAACACAACTTGGGCTTTAATTGTCAGTGTTTTTATATGGTTTGTTTAGGGCATGTTTGGTATAACTCTAATTTTGAGATTTATGCTGAACCTGGTGTTTATATAGTATAATAAAATAGTTTAAACTTTTATTTTAGTTTAAAATAAAAAGTAAATTACTTAACTAAATACACTCAATCTATCCATAACTCTAGATCTAGGATTTTTTGGAGCTAGGTTGGACCAGTTTCAAGAAATTCTAGATCTGGAGCTATATCAAACAGAGCCTTAATGTGAAGAAATATACACGATGTTATAAAATTTATATTTATTTTAATTTAAATAAAAAAGTCAAGAAAATAAGAAAATAAGGATTATTTGATTTGACAGTGCCAAACTTTGGACAAGGGTAGAATTGAGGAGAAAAAATGGTTTATGACGAGAGGACACTAGGCTCTATTTGATTCAATTTAAGATTATAATAATCTAATTTATTGCTTATTAGTAATCAAATAAACTTTTCAGCTTATAACTATAGAAAGGTTAAAATACATATTGCACTTTCATACAAATTACTTACTGTCATTTTATACTTAAATATTAGCCTCTCTCTGTGCAGACACTTCATTTTAAGGGCATTGTACCATTTTGTTATTCAAATATAATAATTAATACTAATAATAATCTAAATTGTTAAATAACTCACAACTTATTTTCCTCCAAATTATTCAACACGATTTATTAGAATTCCCACATATTAGCTGGATTATAATAATAAAGAAACATAGCCTAATATGTGGCTAATGCCTAAATTTTAGTAGTATTTTTTTTCTATATTTGCTAGGTGGCATGCCAAAATTACCTAACCCTAAATATCCCAAAATGCTGACCTATGCACTTGAACTAGGTGAACAGATCTTTCTCCCCGTTCCCTCTCCTACCCTCACACTCCTCTACTCTCTCCATCGCCGTCTGTGTGTCCGGCGGCGGCATCGCCGGCCTTCTCGCCCGCCTCCTCGCGCGCGTGGCCGGAAAACAGGCTGAGCTAGGGCCAGACTCGTTTCACCGGCCTCCATCTCGGTTCGAGTCGAAGTGAAGGTATCCATTCTTCCCTCGTAGCCCTCCCTCCCTCCCTCCCGCGAGCCACTTCACGAGCCCGCATGGCGTAGATTCGAGATCCATCTAGGGGGCTGGGATAGTGGGATTGGTTTCTTTTCCTCCGATTAACACATCCAATTAATTTTTTTTTGTGTGTGTGGTGGTGGGGTGGGGGGGTGGGCAGAGCCTCCATGAGTCTCGTTATGTCCGTTGAGACCCGCGGATTGTTCATATAGATTTTGCCTACAATTGTGATGCCCGCTTAGCAGGAGTTCAACCTTGCCGTGCATCATTTCAAACCTGGATTATGTGTGAGCCGTTTGTGTTTTATGCATCTATCTACTATATATATATTATATAGCTAAGAGAAGCTAGAAATTACTACGTTAATAGGAGGAAAAGAGGAAGAATACTGGCGTTTGATCATGGTGATCCCAGATAAATAGATAATAAGGTGGAGCTTGATTGCTATAAATGTAGATTTGAATACTGTTGTATTCTACTTTTTTTAAAGAATATAATCTAACTTCATGCAATTGTGCAGGAAATTAAGCTAGTTTTAATAACAATAGTGTAACTTCCTATGTTGGTTCTGTTAACTTATAGGGAGTCTTTGTAACTTTCCCTGTAAGTTAACCTCTATGGCCTATGGGGCACATAGTACATGGTCTTTCAACAATTTCATGAACTTAATTGTACTAGCTAGTAGATACAATCTTTCAAATTACTATCACCTATGTTGAGACTACAATGTGCTTTCTACTTAATATTGGGTGCCATGCCAATGGGTGTGATGCATGCATGACTTAAAGTCTTAAACGTGCCTGTTGCCCTGTTGAATACCAATTTTCTTTTTCTGACGAAGTTCCCAATTTCAGGTCCATTTTGCGTCATTTACTATTTTAGTGTAATGGCATACCGTGGACACCTGGATGGATGGAGTGTCCAAGGTCCAGGTTTGATGCGTGATGGCTCCTTCCCTGGATCTGCCACCACTCTGGAGATCTTGGAAAACAAGCTTGCCATGCAAACCGCTGAGGCAGAAAAGCTTATCAGAGAGAATCAGCGATTGGCATCAAGCCATGTGGTCTTGAGGCAGGATATTATTGATACTGAGAAAGAGATGCAAATGATTCGTGCTCACCTAGGAAATGTTCAGACAGAGACTGATATGCATATCAGAGATTTGGTAGAGAGAATGAGATTGATGGAGGCAGATATTCAAACTGGTGATTCAGTGAAGCAGGAACTTCACCATGTGCATATGGAGGCAAAGAGACTTATTGCTGAGAGGCAGATGCTAACTGTTGAGATAGATAAAGTAAATAAAGATCTGCATAAACTCTCTGGTGACAATAAGAACCTTCCTGAATTACTGGTTGAGCTAGATGGGCTCCACAAGGAGCACCACAGTCTAAGGTTTGTGATATTGTTCCTTTTAACATTTTCCATATGCTCCTGAGCTTTGGTGGCAAACAGGCTTTTGATAATGTGATGTTTTCCCCTAACCATGCAAAGATCTGCGTTTGAGTATGAGAAAAATACAAACATCAAACAAGTTGAGCAGATGCGAACGATGGAAATGAATTTAGTTACTATGACCAAAGAGGCTGACAAATTACGTGCTGATGTGGCAAATGCTGAAAAGCGAGCACAAGGTAATTTGTCCTCATTCCCTTATTGTTTAACTGCAACTTCTCCATGTTTAGTTTATGGTGACAACTGGACAGACTGTCTTGTACTCATAGACGAGCAATTATGTTCCCTTCCAAATTACATGATTTTTGTTTGTGTGATTTCCACATGCATTTTGAATTGTGGTTGATATCTATCAGTTATGTAATATCCAACAGCCGTATTAGTCTGTATTCTGGTGTTGTCATGCCAGGTAACAGTACAGCACAGTAACCTGTCTTATTTGATTTTATTTTGTATTCAGAGTTCATTGTTCCCCTCAGCATCTGGTTTTGTATTGCTTATGATTGGCTTATTTCCATGCATGCACATAATCTATCCAAAAAATATATGTACAATATATTGCACCCATTGTGATTTGTGCTTAGTGACATACTCTAATGTTTCAATTCATCCGATTCTCCCAACAAGCAGCAGCACATGCAGCGGCAGCGGCTCAAGCAGTGGCATCACAGGTAAGTGCAGCACATGTTACAGCTTCACAACCTGGGGCAGCGCAAGCTGCCATAAACCCATTTGCTAGTGCATTTACCAGTCATCCCTCTGCTTATCAGCAAGGAACCACTCAAGCTGGGGCGTATCAGCAAGGAACCACTCAAGCTGGGATGTATCAGCAAGGAACCAGCCAAGCTGTGGCGTATCATCAAGGATCTACTCAAGCTGGGGCATACACTTACCCAACTGCTTATGATGCTGCTACTGCTTACCAGATGCATGCTGCGCAAGCCAGTGCATATGCTGGTTATCCTGGCTATCCAGTGGCAGGTTACACCCAGGCTGCCCTGCCCAGTTATCCTGGTGCATATGCTGCACCACAGTACCCAATAAGCAGCGGTGTAGCTACAGATGCTGCAAGCATGTATGGCGCACCTAGTAGTGCGGGATATCCCACTGGAATTGCCCAGTCAAGCAGTGGAGCTGCTAATGCAGGACAAGCACCAGCTCCTTATCCTGGTGCGTATGACCCAACCAGGACAGGCCAGAGGTGAATCCAAGCTTGGAATCCAAATGACTATTTGCCATTCACATTCTATGGTGTGAACGTGGAAAGATATCCTTAAAGAAGCCAGCAACTGCATGGCTCTAATTGCATTTTGTAGATTCGTTCCATGTACATTTCGCGGCATCATTGAGAATTTGCTGTAATGTTGAATTGCATGGTTGGAAACTTGAATTGGTCGGTGTAATTGTCGGTTTAAGAATGATATCCAGCAGTTACTGCATGTTTTTTTCAGTGTTCGATGACATGGCCATGTCGAGCGTGCTTCCTATGCGGTACGTGAAGCAGGTCTTCGTTGATACACAACCACAAATTTAATTTGCAGGTTATGCCACAGGGCTTCTTCGATAGTGTTCAGCTTGTTTGGCGAGCTTGGGTGCATTTGGTTAAGGAGCTTTTTGGCGAGCTTTTAGTTAGTGTTTGGTTAAGTGAGGTAGAATGGAACCGTTGTATCATAATTCTATGGGTGTTTGGTTGAAGAGAGGGACGTAGTCTCCGTTGCTTGTTCTTGAGCGCTAGTTGCTCACTCCGTTGCTTGTTTGGTTAGGTTGAGCTCACTACGTTGCTTGTTTGGTTAGGTTGAGCTCACCCACTGCTCTATGCAGTGACTTGCTCACTCCGTTGCTTGTGTTGCTTGTTTGGTTAGGTTGAGCTCGTGTTGCTTGTTTGGTTAGGTTGAGCTCATCCATTGCTCTATGCAGTGACGGAGCCAGGCTAAAATCAAGGGGGGCTGAGCAGAGTGACGCCGTGCGGGGAGTTGGGCGAGGCGACGCGGGGAAGGCGGTGGTGCCAGGGTGGCGCACGGTGGAGCAGCGTCGGGCGGGGAAGCGCGGGGAAGGCGGTGTCGAGTGGGGCGATGTGGTGCCATGCAAGGCGGGGCCAGGCGGAAGTGGGGAGGGGGCATGGCAGCGATGGGCGATGTGCGAAGAGGGGGTGAGGGCGGCGCCGGGTGGAGCGGCACCGTGCAGGACGCGGTCGGGCAGAAGTGAGGATAGACAGGACGACCACGTGCGGAGAGGGGGTGAGGGCGGCGTCGTGTGGGATGGGATCGAGCGGAAGGGAGGAGGGGGTTGGGCGGTGAGCCGGCGATGTGTAGAGAGAGAGGGTGGGGGCGACGCCATGTGGAGAGGAGGGAGTAGGGCGATGACGTGCGGAGAGGTAGGGGGACGACGCCTTGCAGAGTGGAGGGGGACTGCCAGACTAGGGGCGGGGCAGCGTGTCGATGCCGACGCTAGCGAGCGGAGTGTTGTGCCAAGGGAGGGGTGTCTCGCCAAGCGGCAGGGGGCGCACGCCCCATGCCCCCATTGTTTTCGCCACCGGCTCTACATAAATAGTATTCCTAACTTTTATTCTATTTTTTCTTTAAGGCAAGGTGCTTTAAAACTATCATTGTGGTCGTATTCTAGTTTGAGAAATATTCACATAGCTCCGTCCTAAAAAAAGTCAAATGTAGCCATCCTAGCGCAAATGTGCTCATGCACATCCGGTGTGGCTACCTTGGCAACGGAGCAACGGAGCTCAGCAACATAACAAAGCTCAATGATGTAGCAAAGCTCGACAAAGTGCGGCACATGAGAAAAACTTAAACTCGCAAGCACATGAGAGGGGAGCTCAACAACACAGGAGAAGGCAAGCTCAGCGGCGCGAGAGAAGGCAAGAGGGCATCTCGTCAAAACCGAGGAGGTAGATCTAGACACTAGATCTAAAAGGGATTCTCCAAACAAATAGAAACCAAAATAGTTCATCACTCAATTCAAACAAAAGATGGAACCATTCATCCAAAAAATGGGATGGATCTATTCTATCCCATCTCGTTCTCTAACCAAATGTACGCATAAGATGAAACCAAGCAAATCACATCATCCGCATAATTCAGTTTCCATGGTAAGCACCATAAAATGTGGAGAAAATTCCATATATGCTACTGAAAGTTTACCGGTTCTCATATATACCACTGAAATTTTGTTATTTCCATATATATCACTGCTTTAATTTTTTGTGTTTATATATGTCATTGTCGTTTTAACTTTAGTCAATGTTATTTTTTTCTAAATACCAAAACTACCATCAACTCACAAAGCTAGCTAGCTTGATTTACTCCTATCGGTCTCAATTGCGCTGGATTAAATGAGTGATTAGTATCCACATGCCAGCCGAAGCAAGTATTAGTTGATCACGAAAGACAATTTTGATATTTAGAAAAAAATTAACTTTAACTAATATTAAAACTAACAATAATGATATATATAAACACAAGAAATTAAAGCAGTGACATATATAGAAATAATAAGTTTTCAATAGCATATATGAGAACTAATGAACGAACTTTTGATGATATATACAAAATTTTCTCCACAATGTGATAGCATGTATTTTTTTCAACATTCAATAGTTTGAATTAGATCTGGTTTCTGGTAACACGGCAACATCCCTCGAGGTCAAGGGACAGTATCCCCAGTATCCCCTGGTGTATAACAGCTTACAAAACAGAAAAGTATCGAAGCAACAATGATATCAATTCTGAACTTCTGTTCTAAACCTAAAGATGGAATGGATCTGCTGGAATTTAGAGCCAGAATTTGAATTAGATTCCAGCTATCTTTGACTTCTCTAAAGAAACTATCTTGAATCGAACTGTTAGCCATATGCTCTTCCAAGTAACCGGCATGGAATCAATCAACCACGTGACTCCAAGAGCTCTCTTTGAGCAGTCCGTATCAACGTATGCAAGAAAGCAGAAGCATCGCAGCATGAAGGGTTAGCAACAGAAGCATGTGCGAGGAAAGGAAGTTTCCTCAGTGATCGACCGCTTAATCCCTGTAAGAGAAACGAAATGCTGCTGTCAGATTGATGAGAATGTCATGATCACAGCAGATGGTTAATGTATTAGTTTTATTATCTACCTCCGATATTTCTGCAGCTTTATAGAGTAGGCTAGAGAGATGAAGCGAACCATGGGGTTCTGCAACCTCAGGACAGTGCTGCTTCTCCTTCAGACTAAAATAATTCAGTATGCAAGGCGAATTGCCACCCTACATTTACAAAAACAGTTCATAACATTTACAGGGAGTAGAAGAAGCTTTAAATTTAAGCCTGGTACAGAAGTTTTGATCCATTGGTCATGTAAGGCCCAAAAGGATGATTTGCTTCAATCAAGTGCCCCATGTGCAAAACAAATCCAGAACAATAATGAAAAAAGTGGGCACGTAGGCATCAACCAAGTTGCCAACACAGAACAGATACCTGAGTATACGAAAGTATTCCGGCTCGCAGAAGTTCATGTAAGCATGACCTCAATATTTCATATCGTGCTTGAAGAGTAGGGGGTCCGACGTATGCCTTGATGTCTGCCCTGTCAACAAATGCAATATCTGCAAACTAGATAAGAGTTAGGATTTACTCGCTCTAGAAACTGACATAGTGACATACAATTTATCTTTGTTGCTGGAAACGTGTCTTAATTACAGGAAACATCAAACATGTGACATAAAAATGCACAAATTATCTTCCTTAAAAGAACAGAATAATGTACAATGATTCACTTGAGCAACTAATAACATAGGAACAAATGCCACTAAAAAAACAGAGCAAAAGGTGACGGTGACCTTTGCTTACAAAACATCAGGGGGTGGACGATTAAATAACTTCAATACTTCATAAAAGAAAAAAGGGTAGAACTTAATACCGATAGCTGTGGTGATATTTGATGTTGTCAAAATAATAACATTTGGCCAAGACTTGAGTTTGTCCATTTGTGTAAGTAATGCATTTACAACCTGCAGGTTGCACATTGAAATAATACAGTAAAAATTACCTAGTAAATGGTACATGGAAATATGGAATTATGGAAAAAGAAAAAAAACTTTACCCTTATGGAATCTGAAGGTTCAGATCCAGATATGGCAGCCTGTCTGGCAGCAGCTAGGCTTTCAACTTCATCTGCATTTTATGTATCAATATACCACATATAAGGTTAAGATTCAATATATACAGCTACATCACAGAGAAAATCAAACTATTCTAGTACTGAATTCACACACAAAAGAAAAGACAATATGGATTGCAAGGATCCTCCACCATATATCAAACAGGTGAATGAAGTTGATTCATTAGTATAGAGACATTTGTGAAAGTAGAAACTACAAGACATGAAAATTGACCTTCCTAAACTATTCATATGCAACATGAAGAAAGGGTGGAGTCATGCAATCATTTCACAAACCATGTGGAGAAGACTCATATAGTTATTTATTTCATCGGTTTTGGCTAGCTTCCAATTTAGAGTGTTAACTTGTCAATTGTCAATTTGTCATAGCTCAAGGGCATACCTATCAATACAAATACCAGGTTGTTTTCTTCTTCCACCATCTCCTGGATCTTCTGGAAAAGTTTGGCCACCTAAAAGAAGGATATATGTGAAATGTAAGATGCAAATGAAGATGTATAATCCATTGGCTGATTATACTGGTACAGTCCAGTAAAAAAAGTATGTACTACAAGAAGAATAAGGTTCCAAGCCCATGCAGAATGAATGAATGATGCACAATTGCACACACATAACAAATCCAAAGTGTCGTTAACTCATTATATGTTAGTGTGAATTCAGCACGTGAATCAACATATGCACAATAACAGTCTTGCTATTAGCACAAAAAGGGCTTACCAGTTTTCCACTTTCAGAAAACCACTTGCTGAATAGCGAATGAGCATTTACTTCAATCAACTGGCACATGGAATACCTAAAGGATTTATAGAAATGAATTACACATATTCATTACCCAAAAAAATAGTATTGTATCTCATTCAGCAAACCTTGACTTGAAGCGAATGGAAAGTTTTTGAGCAAGTGCTTTACACAAGGAAGTCTTTCCTGTTCCAGGTGGACCGTGTAAAAGTACAATCCTGCAATGTGTTCCATTGTATAATTTAACATATGCATCTACATGTAATTTAACATGACTGTTTTTTGTCAAGAAAAATTCAGGCTTTTGCATCCTAGGAGTTTCTTTAAGATGCTTACCTGTTCCACGAAACAAGACACGGGTCTACACCTCTTTCAGTAAACAGCAAAGCACTAGCAGCATATCTCAGCAACCTCTGCTTGAGACCAACTTCATATAGTAAGCTGCAAAGACTTATGAGGTCACAGACAGAAGTACAGAACTAAAGGATACTAACACTATACTTGTTTTTACTGGCTAAGGGTAAAATTAATTTAAACCAAACCTTTCCCACAATCCATCAAATTCTTTGGCAGGGAGAGCCCACTCGTTGAAGCTAGAGAGTGCATCATCCTCACCAGGTTCCTCACCCGGACCATCTTCGCTCAACTGCAGAATAAGCAAATCAGGTTGAAGTAAATACATTTGAACTAAAACAATATCTCTGCACAACATAAAGCAATCTGTCTCTTGGGAAGAAACCAATCCTCTGGATGAGTGCAAAGAAATTAGGATGCAGAATACAACTTTGGAAGTATTCAGAGAAAACAAATGAGAAATTTGAGCAATTGATCAAAGAAGAAAGATAGCCAACATGTCAAAGTAAAATGCATAATCTCAGTTCTCTAAAGAGGTGGAAGAGGTTTAGGCAGTTTCCAGCTACTATTACAGTTTGAATACCTGGAACACGTGAACAACAGGCTTGACTTGCCAAAACAACAGAACTTTATGACTCTCAATCCACTCATCTACATAAAAGGCAAGTATTCAGAACAAGAGATGCGTAAGTAATGTGGAAACTGGGAAAGAAAGAAAGCACGCTTCCAAAACTAAGAAAAGTGGATCATTGTACCAGTGTCGCAGATTTGGATCCTTTTAACATTTGCAAGAAGAAAAGGATCATCATCAGGAATTGGGACAGGACCATCAACATAGCTTAAGCTTCGATTTTCTAACATCCTGATTAATCAAAGCAGGTATTAAATAGTAAATACAAGAAATGACAGATGCAAATGTCTTATGAAACAAGATTCCAATAATTGCACAACTTTTTAGTAAGACCCTGTAATCAAGTAATAACATCTAGAACTCTCTACAGGAAACCATGTTAGGTCCACTGCAGCAGCCATTGGTGATTCTGCCTAAGGCTGCCATAGAACCACCAGGGTCTGCTGCAGTAGTCATTCTGCCATTGGAATTTGGAACCTAACATAAAGCTGATGCGCTTTGTAGAACTCACTCTTAATATTTCACATAGGTTCACTAGTTACATTACCGCAATTTGCGGCAAGCCTGCAACTCTAGAACATTAGTCAATTTCACAAAAGCCCAATTTTTTGGCATACTAGAATCACGTCCGTGTGTTGCAACAGATCCCTAATATAGATACTATAAGCCCCAAATAAAATAAAAAATTATTCCAAAACATAAATGTTATATACATAACTAAATGAGACCAATCGTCCACCTGCCTATATATATATACATATATAAGCACAGAAATGCCCACAAAATTGCTACCTCAAAAGATATGGAGTTGGTGGGGGTGAAGAATCTACCATCACCCTCAGCTCCCTCTTTTATAATTAGTAAATATTTAGTTTATTTCCAATTTTTGGCATTGCCAAAGTTGGGTAAGACAACATACCAATTGGCAACTCAGGAACCTTCGACTCTCACTAAGTCTACCAAAATTTGGTAAGGTTTCAAACCAAACAATACCTCTATATATCCTACCAAATTTTGGCAAGGTTAGAATTGGCTACAAACCAAATTACCAAACATGTTATTTATGCATTAGATACCCAGCATTTCTATTACCCATCCTAAATCCAAGTAATGCTAGTGTATTACTGACTCACAACATAAGTCAACTGCAAAAACTCAGCTTCGCCACATTCCATCGATGTTCAAACTCATCCTTCCACGTCTCCAGAAACCCACCATTTCTAAACCAATCCACCTAAAGTTGCCACCAGCTAAAAATTAACAGCAAAAAGGATAAGTTGAGAACAGGCATCGACCTCTCCACCGCCGCGCGGACGTCCTCGGTGCGAGCCGAGCTTGAGGCGTGCTGAAGAACCTCGACTGCAAGCACGGAAAAAAAACAGTCTCACCGATTCAGAATTCGCAAACCACACTAATCACACATCGAGCACCAAGGACAGCGCCACGGCATCCACCTGACACGAGGATCCTGTCGTCGGCCTGCGATAGAACGGCCGCGGGCTCCACCGGTGGCTGCGGCGAGCAGGAGACGGAGGCCGCAGCCGCAGCCGCAGAGGACACCCGCGTTGGGGCGTCAGCGGAAGACGTGGCATCCGGAGGAGGCAGTGCGGAGAAGGAGACCTCCATAGGGGCGCTCATGGCGGCCGAGCAGTATGCAGCGAGACGGTGGGAGAAGAAAAAAATTGCTAGGGTTTTGGGATGGGGAACAAGGAGGCAGATGAGACGGGGAGGAGTGAGGACGATTTTGGGTTTCCCTTTCCCGCGCTTGGACATCCCAGATAGCAGCGTTCCGATTTTGGGCTGAGATAGAATCGCTGCCATTGGTCACCCGATCGTGGGCCTTGTCTGATCGGCCCATGAACTCATACAGCACAGTTATAAATAATTTTTTTTGAAATTACATTTCTGGTAAGTCGACTAGAAAAATTACAAAAGTAAACTCCGTCGACCCGTTAAAATATCGATAAAATATCGATAGAGGTCATGTCAACACTTTAACCGTCGACGTAGCTAAAAATCCTCCCGTCGACCGTTGAAATGTCGATAGAAAAAAAAGATGCTTCATGAGTCCTGACTTCATGTTGACACTTAAACGGTTGACACAAACAAAACTTAGAGCAAATTAAAAAAAAAAGAGAATCGGAAGTGAAAAAAACCTTGTTGACCGTTGAAGTGTCAATATGGCTCTGTCGACACTTCAACGGTCGACCATAGGATTTTGACTCCTGTCGATTGTTGAAGTATCGATATTTTAATAGTCGATAGGGATCTAGTTTTGTAATTTTTTGGACCAACGATTAAAAAATACAATTTCGCAAAAACATATTATTTATAAAAAAAATCCAGCACAGTTGCAGTAGAGAAACGAGAAACGGAGGTATATTTTCAGTTGACACCCTATACTATAGTCTATAATCGATCACACCCTCGCTGCCAGGTCTCGCCCGATCGTACGGCTTCTATGAGCCATCCTTTAGTTTGTGCGACCCAGATTAAAATCGCCGATTGAAGTCTGGGCATATTTGCATGTGCAACCCTGCACTATTCCTTATTGTTGTCGTCTCCACCTAGGCTGCTCCCGTCAGAAGCGGAGACCGCCATGCAGCGCAGCGGTGCGCCGGCGGCCGTCGACGGAGTCACGCGGCGCACCAGCGAGTGTTAGCAATAATCTATACTTAGTAGCTTGCTTTAGCATTTGCAATATATTGTAATGTGGTAAAGTGTGCCACATAGACTCGTCGCATGTAATTAGGAGGTTGCACAAAGTTTAATAGATCGGTCATGGTGCGGTTGTTACGGACGGAGGCTGTATTAACACGTCATCTGTAGGGATGTAGAGTGGCAGCTAGTGAGAATTTAAAAATAAATTAATATTCCTAGTTAGAAATAATAGATTCTTTAGATTCTTATCCACTATTTTTTATAACATTAAACTTCCTAAATCCTAATCACTGTAGAGATCTCGGTTCCTAGATGCACATTCTAAACCAAACTGTGTTTGCCATATTAAGATTGGGGTCAGAAAGACCCTTAGGATGCCTTTAGTTAGGATTTAGGAAGCGAGTTGGAATGAAACTGATTTGGAAGTGTCTGTTTGTTTGAGGATGAAATGGTTCCCCGTCACCCTTTCTTGAGCTCCTCACCTATTCCTAGCACGGCCTCATTGATGTACTTCCCGGAGGAAATCCCCATCATCCCTCGATGCGGCCCGCTGTGCCCCTACATACTCACCACCAGAGGAAATGGAGAGCAGCCCGCATGCCAATGGGAGGTGTTGCTGGCCTCATCCTCGGAGGAAATGGAGAGCAGACGTGGGAGGAAATTGACAACGACGCTATCGAGAGCTACGAGCAGAGATTTGCTAGCAACTGCAGGAACCTTTCGTCATCTCGACTCCAACAGGATCTCATCTCACCGCGACGGCGATGACCAACACCCTCATTCGATTCGCCACGCGTGAGCCGCCAATGATATCTCTTTCCCGCACACACTCCTTTGTGCTACCCTTCTCACCGCCTCCCAACCCCTCTTATCTGCTCTCACCCCATTGTCATGCCCTACCGCTAGTTTGTCGTGCCACCATCGTGCTGTGCAAGCACTCGCATGCTCACATTAGCGAAAACCAGGACAATTGTGTTTGACTAAAATTTTAGGAGAGAGACATCTGGAATCTTAGAGAAATATTTCCTAAACTAAGATAATTCTATCATCTCACTCAACCAAAGCAAGGTGTGATAGAACGATTCCATCTCACCCCCACTCACTTAAGAACTAAACGAACCCTTAGATTCACCTCTGCACAATGCGCAAACGGTCTCATCTCTCAGATAGTTGATTTGATTTTTACCAATTCCATCATGTAAATCCCATAAGAGTATTCCTTACCAATAAACAGTGTTTAAAAAAGCGTTCGCCTAGACATCACCCAGGCGCTGAGCGCTACCCCACTGCTCCGCCTTTGCCCTGTGCGATTGGATTAGGTGGGATTCCGCCTAGGCGGTGCTAGACGTCCTGGGCGGCGCTTAAGCAACGATGTAGTGTCACGGCGCGATGAGATCAGACGCAGCATAGCACGACGCGTCGAAGCTGAAATTGCATTTCTCCATAATCAACCTGAAAAATTGCAAAACTTGGCATCTATCGACCGTTGAAATATTGACAGAAAAAACTCAGTGCGAATTGTAAAAAAAGCGAGAGAAACAGAAGTGAAAAACTCCCATCCCATCGACCGTTGAAGTGTTGATAGGAACTCTATCGACATGGGTTTTTTTGCTCCTGTTGGTCGACACCTGACACTTCAATGGTC
>KE370773.1:2342039-2353530 GCA_000418225.1 Zizania latifolia
CACTAGAGTTAAGCAGATCTCTCAGGCCACGCGTGTGACCAAAAACTTCACTAACACAAGGTTTATCAGTGTTACCCTGAACAATCGCTGACCAAGAGGAGTATCTGTACAATTAAGTTATTCCGCAGTCACTTTTGGAGGGCAATTAAGTTATCCACAGTACTTAGCATGCATATGAGTCAGACAGGGCAAAGGCTCGTGATTTGGGATGTCTGCTTTGCCATCGATTAGAATCACGCATCTTTGTGGGAAAGAATGCGACACTTGCACTGTTGCTGCCATTCGACCACCTGGTTGACTGGAAAACAAGGCACTATGTCTGCTTTCAAATACTCTCCACTTTTTAAAGATTTTGGTACTTTGTAATATTGGTGTTTTTTTTCCTAAACCACCTAACACTATCGAGCTGTATCGATAACATTCCGATTCAACTGAAATATTTGTTTGAAATATATTTGTTGAATGTCCTTTATCCCCTGTTCTATCCAACTGGGTTAGCAGTTAGCACAACTAGATAAAAGTGCTAATGGCCTGTTTGAGACATGCTGTACAAGATGAAAGATGTATGATGCTAATTTTCTGATAATTATTTAAAGGTCAAACGAGTAAATTTAATGTTAAAAAATTGATAAATGACTAATAATTTTTTAAAAGATTACACTGTTAGCGTGTCTGGATTTAAGCCATAAACAAGTCCGGAATGAACTGGGCTGAAGTAGTTACAAAATAAATGAATTCTACGAAAAATGTTTACAAGTGGTATTGTATGGATCAGTACTAGAAGTCTAGAACAAACAGTATATAAGTTGTAACCATTCTGCTTCGTGGCCTTCGCAGAAAAAATGGTGAAAAAAAGAAAATTGCTTTGTTAGTAGATTGATCAATGAACATGAATTTTGTCTAGTAAAAATGTTTACGTGGGCGAGTGCTTGGCTTGGGTCGCACGTGCGCTGCCGCTGGGCGTGGTGACGAGGCCCAGTATGGGGGAGCCCACCGTGCTGGCCGACCCGCCGCCGCTTCCGCTGCCGCTTGACGGCCCGGAGAAGTTGGAGGCCGAATCGCACCCTTGCTGCCGCCGCCGCCGGTGGTCGTCGTCCTCGGACTGGCACGGGGTCACGGGCACCGAGTCGGAGTCGGAGTCGTCGTGCGAGCGCTCGGGCTGGACCATACTGTAGAGCTCGACGATGACGTCGTAGTTGTCCGCCCACCAGCGCTGCGCCGCCCTGGTGCCGTCGAAGAGCTCCTCCCTGAACCGTATCCTGCGAAGGTGGTTGCTGCCGTCGGGGCGCGCCACCAGCGTCATCAGCACACCGGGCTCTGGCTCCGCCACCCACTCCCATTCGCTCTCCTCCTCCTTTGCGGCCAACTTGTGGTCCATGGCCACCTCCGCTTTCCCCCTCTCTTCCTCGGCGCGGTCGTCCGGATGGCAGCAGCACTTGTCGCAGTGCTCCTGCCGCCTTCCTCCTTGCTCGTCCTTGCGCCACCGGTGGTGATCGTCATCGCCACTGGGCGTCGCGTCGTGGTCGTGGTCGTCGACGTCCTGCAGCTGTGCCGGCGCGATCTTGGCGGACGCGGACGGCTCCGCCGCGGCGATGTCCTTGCCCTCCTCCTCCTCCTCCACCTCCACCTCCTCCGGCCGCCTATTCTGTCTCCGCCGCCGCACCCGCGCGTGATTCCCGCCACCACCGCCCATCTTCACCTTGAGAGACATGGCCTTCATCTGCACACGCACGCAACATACATTCACACACCTTCATCCATCTCCATGCCATACGCACGCGCTTAGCTACTCTGCCTCTGCCTCTGCTCCGCACATGGGGCACCTGACCTCTGGAAGAAGAAGAAGACGACGAGGAAGGTGTAGGATTTGAAATGCGCGTGCGCGCAGGGCATCACGCAATTAACGGGCGGGCAAGATAGGGCTGTGCACTCAATGCGGCGGGCATTTAGTGTTTCGGTACTGCTACAGCTAGCCGAGCAGGAGTAAGCCGCGCCGCACGCACGTACGTACTCCTACATTGATTCCGCCACGGTCGCCTTCTCGCCTCTCCGCCTAGCCCCCACACGCGCTGGCGCTCGCCGGAGCTCCGCCGTCGCCACCCCGATGCGGGACAGGAGCAAGAACCGGAAGCCGACGCAGCGCGGTCGCTACCTCAGCACCGAGGCCATCCAGGTCGTCCAGTCCCTCAGGCGCGCCTCCCTCCAGGGAGGTCCCTCCGCCGCCGCCGTCCCGGTGGAGCCCAAGCTGCGGCGACTCCTGAAGACCGACATGGTCGCCGTCTTCCGCGAGCTCGCCGCGCAGGGCGAGGTCCTCCAGGTACATCGCACGCCCTTGTGTCTGCGTTACTGTCAGCAAGCAGTGTATTGGATTGGCCTTACTAGTTTTTTTCGTTGGTTTCATAGTCTTTGATTGATTGATTCAATTGTGAGCAAATTGGACCAAATGGTATGCCTTTTTTGAACGTGGTATGGTATCAAATGTCATCAATTGTTCGAAGTTGTGAATTATGTATCACACTATGACACAACAGGTTCAAGTTCGACCATGCTACTCTTTCATGGCTTATCAGATTATGTTGTGCCCCAGTTGGTAAAATTTAGACATGCTTATTTTGTGGGAAAACGAGGAGATAATAAATTTTGAGAATAAGGATTCAGCTAAAATCTGACAATTTTACAGGACCTGTGGTCACTGGTGTGTATACATGTACGTGCTACTCCTGAACTGTTCTAGGTACTAGAGTGGATATTTTGTCTTTCTAGTCTCTGATCCACTGATTTATCAGTGTGGAATTCTTGGCTATTCATGAGCTGTGTGTTTAGATCCCTGTCATCCTTCAGAAATAGCATGGTATGCTGCTGTTCTGGCCTCTAATGACCGTTTAAAATTCTTGCTCACCTTGATCCAACCTGATGATTTTTAATTTGGAGATGTGACGTGGATACTTCTTCTGAAGTGTAACAGGGGATACAAGTCTGTTAAATGTTGAATGTGATAAGGTTCCCTGTGACACAATATAAGAAGAGTATTAAATACTAGCAACTTTGTGTTGATATATTTTTCTTAAACTATACTAATTTAAATGTAAAAACTTCAACGTTGCGTGAACAAAGATTATCCAATGGTGCACATGTGTAAAGCTGAATGATTAAGACAATACTCAGCAATAACTATTTTTTTTCTGCTGCTGTTTTTCTATTAGCTTCTTTGAATGGTTTTTGTCTGTATTACATATTGTGGTGGCCTTGCTTATCAGACTCTCCTGATTGATCCACTTTCTGTATACTTATCTGTATTTAGGATTACTAGTTGGTGCTGACAAGCAGAAACTTCTTGTCTAGAACTGAGGAATGGAAGCTGAGATGCCTCTCAATGTTGTCATTTCTGATAGGTCTTTGAGGAGATCCGGAACGAGCACTGGTACAAGCCTAGGTTGATGTTGTATGTTGATCTTGTTACAGTGCTTGCAAGCAAAGGTTTGTGATCTGAGGTTGATAAGGTTTGTTCATATCTGAAGAGGGAACAGTTGGAACCTGACACTGACGGTTTCAATCTGCTTCTGAAGGCACTCCTGGATTCTGAGTTTATACAATTAGCCATGGACTGCTTCCATCTAATGAAACTTTGGGACAGTGACCCTGACAGGATAATATACAGAACATTGGTTAAAGGTGTTGAGTCCCTAGGAGAGATGGATCTATCTGCTGATATAAAGTCGGAGGCGCAAAACAATTATGGTGACTACTTGGACTTTCTTGACGAAGAGATGGTTGATACTTTCACAAAGTAGTTCTTAACAGGATGGGCCAATGGTGGTGTGCTTAACTTTTTATCTTATCAGTATTTCAGCATTTGTGGAAGTTAGAATGGTTGCACATATGGCTGTTTGGCAAGGACATCATTTTGAAATATCAGACTTCGGGCAGCTTTTAGAATAGATGTGAAGAACATGATATTGCACCCAACAGAAGTTGATGACTACTGACGACTAATACCCACATGATGATTGGTAACTGTAGAAGAAAGGATATCCACAGCCTTTTTATGTTCATGTTGTTTTTTTCTGCAGCATATTTAGTTTTTCTTTAGTATGGAGTAATTTTTAAGGAATTTTGGAAGATTTGAACTAAATCCGGTAAAATTTCTATGTTCCAAAGGATTTTCACATGAACACACAAATTTTACATGTTTTGTGTCACAGTGTGTAATCATGCAATCGCTGCCTTAAAGTAGAATCACACTTATGTGTACAATATCATAATCACTATATTCAATTATCAGTGAGAAAGGAGGATCAAACACCTGCAGCAATATTACAGACATGCTGGTGTTTATATTCAGCAAGGTAAGTGGAAAGCATCACTGTTCATCAGTTCATGTATAATCAGCAAATTCAGAGCATAAGAAGGTTCTTTCCATTCCTACGCTAGCTGTCAATTCAATTCTTCCTGCAAGGGCTACAAAATGCATACGTATTGAACAAACAAACAGTTTCTGCACGGTGATAATGCTACTGTGACGATCAGAATTCAGAATCGTACTGAGAAGCGCAATCCATCCTATAACAATTCTCAGCAAATCAAAAGGTTTCTCTGAGACGGAGGATATACCAACGAGAAAGTTGGTTATTTGCTACCCTTAAGAGTGGGTTTCGTAAAATTATCACTTTCAAGAATCGTTTCGCAAAATTGTCACTTCCAAAGTTAGATTTTGTTTTCACTGCCATTTTTTCCTTTTTAACATTTCTGAAATTCGTTTGCTGATTTCTAACGTTGGAAAGGGCTCGTTTGCCCCTACTGTGTTGCGTATCGGGGCCACGCTGTGCCAGCCGCTGCTGCTGCTGCAAACGCTGGTATCGTACTCTGCCATGGGCCTCGTCATCTTCCCCCTCCCCTCTCCAGGCCTCCTCGCCGTCGCCGCAGCCACCGACGTGCCACTCTACTGGCTCCTGCCGGTGTTCTGGGCCGCGTCGGGCTTGTGAAGTGGGCCCTGGTTGGCAGCAGGGGCGACGGCGACACAGAACACATCTGGGCGCTGGCCGTGTTCGTGGACACGGCGTAGTACTTCGCCGAGCTGACGTGCGGGTCGACGCTGTTCGCGGCGTGGATGCGGCTGATGGGATCCTCCGTCTCCGCCACCGACGGTAATCACGGTATAATGAAACCAATCCATCGACCATTATCATGGGCAACATAAATCTAGACACCAGTACTAGTACTCAAGCATAGAAGCAAAGATCAAGCACTTTCTAGTTACTACCGTTCCGGCCCTTTTGTGTTCTTCCATGTTCAAATGTGAAAATTTCTGATGACCTACCTGCCAGGCTGAAAAGGTTGGAGTTCAAATGTGTTGAGTCCATGTTGATGGTCAGTTGCAAACTATAGAAAGCTTGAGAGCTTCTCCACTAGATATTATGGAGTTTAAAACCTATGTAGCATACCAGGTGTGTTACAGGATATTAATTTTTTTCAAGTTGACTCAAATATCTTTTTCTAATTTAATATTAATTAAAGTAACTTAATTTGTTTGATGATTTTAATGTCTCACTAAAATATATAATCACCTGTTAATAAATTTATAGTGATATTACCTGTTAATATTTGTAGTGATATTATTGATATAGAATTCTAATTGATCCAATCTCTTTATGCTGTTGTTACCTTCCAAATCAAGATTGAGAACTGCTGTCGTAAGCTATGGCGGTAGTCTGCAGATTTGGACTACACGCAATACTAGGCGTCCATTTTGATGATCAATGGTTCAGATCCACAACTAACAGTATTTTTATCCCACAGTATTTTACTACAGCATTTAAGTTGCAATCACAGTAGGGCCAGCAGCTGATCGGGTCCCCAAAGCAACGGGAGAAAATGGCAAGTACAAGTGTACCCTAAATATCGTGCATAGACTCTGACAGTCTGACCCCCTGCTCAACGACGCCCAGCCTCCACCAGCTGTCCCTGACGTCAGCGACGGGACTCCGCCGCCAAAGGCGGGATCCCCGGGGCACGCCACGCTCGCTGCGCGCCGGGCCCCACCCCACCATCTCCTCCCACTGCGCCCAGGCCCCACGCAGCGGGCGCTCGCCGCCACCTCCGCCCCTCGCGCGATCGGAGCGGCCGATGCACGCCACGTGTCCCTCCCGCGGCATGCGACCGTACGGTACGGGGGGAGAGGCACCTGCGCCGGCTGCGCGACTGCACCCCCTCCCCCTCCGTTTGATCCCACCACACACCAGGTCACCAGCCACCATCCCTCCGAAGGTTGGAAGACTCCGAGCAGAAGAGGAAAGCCTCCGCCTTTTTCAGTTTTTTGTGCGCCTTCCGTGCCTGCTGCGCGTAGGAGGAGGAGGAGGGAGGTGGCCAAGGCTGGACCTAGACTGGATGGCTCATGCGGCCGTCAAGCCGTGCTGCGTTGTCGTCGTCGTCGCTGTGCTCGCCGTCGCCGTCTTCCTGGCCATGCCGCCGCCCGCCGCGGCCGCCGTCTCATCGTCTTCCCGGGCAGGTACGTACGCGCGTGCAGAAAAGTCGTGCCGTTCGTCCGAAACATCTCGCGTGTGTTCTTGACGCTTCGTCTCTTCCTGTTCCTCCTCATCCTCGCCGGCGCATGCAGCGGCGGCATTGCAACGGCCCGAGATGGCGGCCATGTACACCGCGCAGGACTTGCGGGAGAAGCCGGACGTGGCCAAGGTTTGTGCTTTCATCGAAGAAAGATTAAAAAAAGTGGCTCTTTTCATGTCCTCTCGGCATGCTGGATCTCATGGGAGTTCTTGGTTTCGTAGGGCACGGAAGAGGACGTGACCACGACGGGGTTTGGCGCGGAGTCGGAGAGAGAGGTGCCCACCGGGCCGGATCCGATCCACCACCACGGCCGGGGACCCAGGCGGCAGTCACCGTGATAGCTCGCGCGGCAGTGAAGGGTCCCTTCTTCGGGTTAACGAATCGGGTGTGAAGTGTAGACCAGATTCCATATGTGGTTGTGTTCTTGGTTTTGTTGGATCTGTGAGGCACTTTGGATTATTCAGATTCATTTCTTGCTGTAGGGGACACAGTATCAGAAATCAGAGCTATCTATCAATCTTTGTTTTTGCATACCAAATGAAAAGGAATACAGTTCATAATAAGTCTACACTTGATGGACTTTAGTACATGACCGCATGAGTTGTTCTTCATCTGGAGAATCAGAGCTATCTATCAATCTTTGTGGATTTGATTTTGAATAGGCAGCTCGTTCCAGTTTCAAGTGTTCTTTTTATGTTGATGCCTGGTTGTTCAAGTTGAGATTGGGGAAAAGAAGCACCGACTTCTGTTCCTTTTCTGTTCCCGGATGAAAGCAACTTTGCTCTGTTCTGTGTTAGGGCATGGAAAGAGTTCATGTCCAGTCGTCTGGCAAGTGTTGGCCTTTTTCGAGGCCTGGAGCAGCTTGGGCGGATGTGCATCTCATCTCAGAAGTTTACACACCACTTGATTCGAAATTCTACTCTGTTCCCAGATTTTTGCCGGTTGTAAATTTGTAATGTTTTCTGTGGTACTTTTTAATTTAGTAGCAAAATTTGAGCCAAAGCTCCTATTTTGTGATCTTTTTTACTATCTGACAGGGTATATTATAGATAAAAATAAATAGGCGATATGAAAAAACTTCTTAATTTTGATAAATTATCAAATTTCTCGATATATTCTATGGCAGAGAAATCACGCATGAAAATATTGTGAACTGTTTAATGAAAGGAGGAAGATTCAAGTATTTTTAGCCAAAAAAAAGGATTTAAGAGAAAGCACACAGCAAGCAGCATGAGCCAAACGGTTCAAACAAGCAGGTGACTGAAAAGCGTTCCAGCCCCAGCTATTGCCATGTACTGTGCTAGTTTAAAATTCTGAAAAGCTGCTCAGTGTCTAGCTAAGAATTTGAATAACTTAAGATTTTACAGTTTTTAAATACTAATTTATTTTTAAATTTTATAGTTATTGAGTTTATTATCTAAAATAAATATAGAGCCATTTATGGAAGCTTCGAATTATAAGAGTAGTTACAACCAACTAGGGATGCCAATAAACACATAACCCATGAGTTTAATAAAAAATTCGTTCCTAAGGTAAACACTCTCAAACCTAAACCCGTAAAAAACACAAGTTTTAAACTAAACCTGTACTCGAATCTGTCTGGTACTCAAAACTGACATAAACATGTGAGTTTGTAGAAGTAGAAATAGTAGCAAAGATAATCGGATAAACTCATAGGTACATACATATTTCAAATAAAATAACGCCTGACCTAATTCTAAACATACATGAACTTATAAACAAGTGAATGTAAATTTTAACCCAAACCTCCCTGCAACTTTAATCTCTGGAGAGATCAGATGAAACGACGCAGTTGATCCATTAAAATACGGCCTAGTTTAGACGAGTAATTTGATAAAATGCCACTTCAAATGATGGCCTTCACCGATTTGCCACTCTAAATATGGACTTCGTCAAATTGCCATTCCAAGCACAGAACTGTAAGGGACCATCGGCGCGCCATGGGAAAGAGCAAGAGAAGGTCAAAATGGTCATTTTACGTGAAAAGTTTGACAAATTTTATCAAAATGATATGATAGTCAATGTGGCAATATTTGGAGTGGTAATTTAGTGAAGCCTATGTTTGAAGCGGCAAATTGGCAAAGCCATTGTTTAAAGTGTTTAAAGTGGTGTTTTATCAGATTACTCGTTTTAGGCAGGCTTTCGGACAGATGGATCAAGCCCAGTCGACTGATGTAAAATTGTATCGCTACCGATGGTATCGATCCAAGTCTGCTAGGTATGTTGTACAGTAGACAGTTGGGCCGTTCCATATGCTCGAACAGCCCATCACGAGGCACACGACGAGACTCGAGCTAGGGTTCACGACCCCAAATGCCCCCGCCGCCACGAGATATAAAGTTGCTCTCGCACCCACCGCCGCCGCGAGCCGATCCAATGGCGCCGACGTCGAAGCTGTCGCAGGGCATCAGGAAGGCGTCGAGGTCTCACACGTACCACCGCCGCGGCCTGTGGGCCATCAAGGCCAAGCACGGCGGCGCCTTCCCCAAGGCTGTGAAGCCCTTGGCCGCGGCCGCCGCGCCCAAGTTCTACCCCGCCGACGACGTCAAGCCCCGCCAGCCTAGCACCCGCAAGCCCAATGCCACCAAGCTCAGGTCAGAGCAGCAATGACGGAATCTCGTAGCTCGTCTCGTTTGCTGAGGGGTTTCGAGTACACTGACGCCCTGGGGGTGCAGGTCGTCCATCTCGCCTGGGACCGTGCTGATCCTGCTCGCCGGGAGGTTCATGGGGAAGCGCGTCGTGTTCCTCAAGCAGCTCAAATCCGGCCTGCTTCTTGTCACTGGTAAGCCAGCGTTGATAGTGTCACGCAGTGTAGTTCGAAACTCTGTTAGATTGCTTGGTACAGTTGCTTCTGATGATTTACATTTCGTATGTAACTGTGATGAATGGACAATGTGTTCATGAAAATATTTGCATTTTTGTAATGAAAATAGCTGGTTCCATTGGCCAATTTTGGTGTAAGGCCTTGACAATGATTTGGAGTAGTTGTCTCGATTCTGCCTTAACATTTCCATATTTTAGCAATTGAAATTGCACCTGTTATGTGAATTTAGGATTAGGCACTGTAACACATTATCTATGTTAGTGAAGTGGTTCAGTGTCCGCTGAATTGTCTTTTTCTCTGTACCATCAAATTTAACACAAGGCTAGTTTTTGGATCTATTGGAACTTATACTCTAGTTATATTCATCATATTTCCGAGAAAATGTTTAAAATGGACTAATAATTTACTCTACATCAACAACCTTGATGAAAGTTTTCCTGGCTGCGTGCAATGCTTTCGCCGCAATGTCAAGTTTCCCTGTAATATTGCTAGTCCATTTTACCTACACAGAAATGTCTCTAACAGTGAATTCTTATTTCTCAAATCTCCCACCAAAGGCATTTCACATATTCGTGCACATAACATTAGTGCGACGAAGAACATCTGTAATGAGATTACAATGATGTTACCTTTGAGATATAGTGGTGTTTTGCATAAATTAGTATGCATATCTATGATTTATTTAGTGACGTTTTTTGTCTGTTCACTGCTACTTAACAGTTTCATTTATCTGCTCTACGAGTTATTCAGTTGTATATGCGATATGTTTGCCCAAAGTTTCTTTGATTGGTATTGAATATTAGGCTTAAGGTACACAATCGGTTATTCACGAGCAGAAATGATTAATATGCTTGTTTACTTTATTGAATCTTATTCTCTTGAGCTCTTTTCTTGCATTCAATTTCGTACCATAATAAAATGTGGAACTTATGTAGTTATATTCCATCCCTTTCAGGACCTTTTAAGATCAATGGAGTCCCAATCCGCCGTGTGAACCAGGCCTACGTCATTGCAACATCCACAAAGGTTGATGTATCTGGTGTTAATGTGGACAAGATTGATGACAAGTACTTTGCTAGGGACAAGAAGAAGAAGGCGAAGAAGACGGAGGGTGAACTTTTTGAGACTGAGAAAGAGGTAAAAGTTTTTTTTATAATACGGAGTTATGGACTTTGTTCATACTTTATACTACAATGGAGTCTTGCAATCCATTCTTAAATTGCGATTCATCCATGTCTTTTAGACAACCAAGGACCTGCCTCAGTTCAAAAAGGAGGACCAGAAGGCTGTGGATGCTGCGTTGATCAAAGCCATTGAGGCTGTCCCAGATCTGAAAACTTACCTTGGTGCACGGTTCTCTCTCAGAGATGGGGACAAGCCCCATGAGATGGTTTTCTAGATTAGTTGGCGCTTAGGCTCTAGTTCTGAAGCCACTTTGCCTATTCAATCTGAGTGTGCTCTTGAATTTTTTATCTGACTGGTGAACCATTCGTTTCCACGAGTATCCGTCTGTCAAATCTTACATGAAGTCTTGTACACTTCGCTTCTTCAATTTACTGATGTTCTGCATCATACTGTATACGTATAAGTCGTTTGCATCTGAAGTCTTATGCTGGTGTTTCTGCATTCGTTCATGGAATCATGGGATCCAATTTTCTGAGTGCCCAAATATTGGGGCGATGAAAGAGTTATTGCTCACTTGTTCGCATGAAGTCCAAAAAAATCGCATCATAAGGCGCAGAAGACAGCAAAGCATATATACCAGGACAGGCTATCGCACGGTATTGTCTGCTCCGGAACTGCAGGTGGCGGCGCAAGTACAGCCCGGGGACGAGCGCCACCACCCGGAACGGCTTGACGTAGAACACGACGGCAGCGACGAGGAAGAGCGCCATGAACAGCGCCCGGCCACCCTCTCACCCTGCGTCGCCACGTTGCCGACCACTGTCTGTGTCGACGGGTGGTCGGACAATCTTTCTCGGGGGTGGTCCGAGGGGGTGATTTGTGATGGCAGGGAAGCGCTGCACTCAAGACCCGATGGTTGCACAGCTCGTATGAATAGAACTGGCCGGAGTTGACTCGAGG
>KE370773.1:2367070-2383517 GCA_000418225.1 Zizania latifolia
CCACGCGCCACGTGGCCAGGAAACGGCCACGTGGCCTACCGGGGGGCTATCCCCCACAGTCTGGATCCTCCCGGCGACGCACTGCAGCCGGTCGTACCGCACGCGCACCACGTCGTTTCGCCTCGACGTCCGGAACGTGTCCAGCTCCTCGTCGAGCTCGTCGGGACGGATCACCTCGGCGCTTGAGCCTCACGTCCATCGGCCGCCGGCGCGGCCGGAGCCGGTACTTCCAGACGCTGATCGTGGACATGTACAAAAAGATGGTCGGCATGATGAGCTCCGGGAAGCACAAGAAGTGCCATAGTACTCCAGCTCTGGGCTTTACGGGTAGTAAACAAGAGTACAGAAAATTAGAAACCATTTGGCAACAGAAGCTTACAAGCCATGATCAGGCTTCACTGTGGTGTCCTGCTTAGGCCTCTTGAGATCATATTGTAGCACCCAAACTATCAGTGCGTAATACATTTGCAAGTACTGAAAACTGTCGCATGCAAAATTAAATAATTATTAATGTACTGACCTCTCACCGTTGCAACTTGCAAGCATGAATGAAGATTTCCGGACAAAGAGGTACCTCAATTGCACAAAAGTTGAAAACACGCATATAGTAGTGGTTCATGTCAAATTACAACACAAAATAAGAATTTATACAGAGTTCAGTTTTTTCCTTGTTCCACTGCCATTGACAGCACACTGCACACCAGACACTTAAAGTGCCACGAACAGTTCACTGGTTCAGTTGTTCTACTGCAGTAGAATGATCCATTGCCAATGACAGCACATCTACCACTTACAGCTACTATCTTAGGCCCTCAAGCAGAGAGCCGATAATCTCCATAAACTAAGTCCTCAAGCAGAGAACCAGTGTCCCTATGCAATGGTAAGTCTTGGGTTCTATGGAGAACTGGATGAAGAATAGCAGCAACACATTGGGTGGTTAGGCTAGCGGCCAAGGAAGCAGCAGACAAGAAGAAGCAAGACAAGTCCGAGATGGACTTTCTCCTCTCCCCCATTATGTGAAGTAGAATGTACACCTTAAGTCCTTAACGCATTGACATCAGTGTGCGCCTTTGGATGGCCTTCTTGGAAGGCTGAGCAGCCGCCTTTGGAGTTCGCTTGAGGTTTCTCCTCACCATCTTCTCTATCTGCTCTATTGAGCTGCACAGTTTCTTCTCCCTATGATCCAGATTGGCTGCATCAGTCGGTTTGGAATCAGATGGTGTCGAAAGTGATGTTTCAGATGGCGAGGAAAGAATCTTCAGATTGCCCTTGGCCAAGCTAGATGCAGGGCTCGCAACAATTTGAGTTGAGCTGGAACCAGGGGTAGCATCAAGGGAGTCCTGAACTTTAGGGCAGTGAGGAACCTCCTGCTCAGGTCTTGGGCTCTGCTGCTGACTTGCAGCAATCCTTAAGCGGCTTCTCTCAATAGCCTGCAAGGTTTATTCAGATTAACTGCACTGGCAAGGAAAAACCATACCGTAGACTATAACATCCATGCAACTAAGGCAAGAATAGCTGAAAAATGTAGTTAGTATGCATATGTCCTACAAACTCTAATTCACTGAAAGTCTATAAGAATGTTATATATTACAGAAGTTAGATGGTGGACGAGTATTTTACGGCTACAATCAAGTCCTAAGCACCATACCAACTGGAAGAAATATGCATTCACTCAAATATATTACTCATTAACAATGTCATGTCATGTATGATACATCTCATGAGCTGAAAAAAGTTATCACCTTTGCAATCGCCGTGATGTCACGGAGCGGTGTCCTTGGGTACCAATCAGGAAGTGGGCTTCTCCTCTTTGGGGGCGTGGCCCTCACAGCCCAAACCGGCGGCACGTTCTCCTTGTTGTTCGAGGGCGACATGAACCGCCGAGGCTGCGGCTTCCTGGCGCCCCTCACCGCCAGAGCTCCCGGCGAGGCCACCCTCCTGAAGAAGAACCCGCCGTCAGAGAGGTCGCCGGGTGCAGTCCTCTTGCCATCCCTCAGCTCATGCATCTTGGAATCTGCAAAGGGCATATAGAAGGAGACACAGGTGGGTAAGAACCCAATAAGCGCATCAAAAATATCAGGAAATGGTCACATAGTGTCCTCACATATTGGTTCTCTCTGATTCTTGCCTGTATCCTAGCTATAGATCCTTCTACTCCTATCAGCAGAAATCTGCAAGATCCAAAGAAACATCGAAACACTGGAATGGATTCAGTAAATCCAGGAGACCCCAAAATTTGCCATACTTCTCACTTTCCTCGTTCACCTCCTGCTCACTTGCTCATATTCGAACCACTTATCCCAACTGATCACCAGATCTGCAACAGAAGAGCCCAACAAACGCATCAAAAGACCTAGGAGCAGTCCAAAAAAACGGAAGAAACCACCCCAAATCTCAAATATCACTCACCATTTCCTCGGCTCTTCCTCCAAGCTTGCCTCTTCAAACCCCTGGTAGAGCTACCACATCCAAATCACAAATTTTTGCGAGAATCGCTACGGCTACAGGCTCAAATAGGAGGAACGGGAGCAGGGGAAATGGGGAATTAAAGGCGGCGGCGAGCGGGATAATCAAAAACTCAAAATTTTGGTTCGCCGAAAGCGTGAGCCAAAACGGCGCGGTCCATGGAATCCACCGTGGACTACTGCTGCATCCAGCCGTCTGTTTGCTTGAGGTGGATGGCTGCGATGAGTCCGGTGCGTGGAAGCCGTCTCCCTTGTGTGCATTTTTTTCTCTTGTCATGGGCTTCCCTTGCTTTGGGCTTCGCGTGAAATCGAATGGGCTGCGACGCGTGGCGGCGACGGCGGCGGCGGCGGCGCTGGGCCATTTCGGCAATTCGGTGGAGTGGCAGGGGCCAACGCGTAAGATGACCACCCGAGTCGAGCACGCAGGAGCAAAATTCCCCAATCGGGCAATCGTCTGGAGCCCTCGAGCCCTAGATGGCCGCCTAGCCTAGCCCCGAATCAGCGCGGATTCCCCATCGCCATGCCGCCGTTCCGTCGCTGGGCGGACCTGCCGCCGGACCTGCTCTGCCGTATCGGGGACCGGCTCGACCTCAAGTGCTACGCCAGCGCGAGGGGCGCCTGTACGGCTTGGCGCTCCGCGCTCACGCCGCCGTCCCCAGCGCTCCTCGTCCTCTCCGACGCCAGGCTGTGCCCCTCGGCCGCGTCCCTCCCCACGCGCCGCTCCTTCGACCTCGCGGCTATACTCACCGGAGCGCGCTGCGTCGGCTCCAGCAACGGCTGGCTTGCCCTGTCCATCGCCATATACAGCGGGCAGAGCGTGTTCGTCCTCTTCAACCCCGTCACCAGCACGGAGATCATCCTGCCGTCGCTGATCTACGAGAGCAGGTGGGTCTCCAAGGTCGTCTTCTCGCCCAATCCCGCCAAGGACGACTTCGCCGCGGTCGCCATCTGCGACATCGACAGGATCGCTTACGTCACAGCCGGCGCCAGGAGATGGGCCGTCCTCGACCCTGTGCGCCTCGTCTCTGGAGACCAGCTCGCCGACGTCGTCTACCATGACAAAGGTAAGGTATACTGCCTCACGAGGTGTGGGGACGTGCTCCTGCTCCGCCTCCCAGAGCGCCGTCGCCGGAAACCTATCAACGATGAGCCAGGGCCCTCAGAACCAGAGGCACCAATACCAATTGCTGAATGTGCACTTGGTCTTCGAGGAAGGCGAAGCCAATATCATCATCAGCGCAACTTGCGCATGATCTGCTATGAACATTTAAGACAGAGAGACCTGACCGGGCCATTGAAGTTAACATTTTGTTCAGAGACCTTCATCCCTTATAGGAGACTCTCAATTGGACCACTTGAACCAGATCTAAATGCGCCTGCTACGGTCGAGCCCTTGTTGCCAGACAGCAACCTACCATTCAACCCTGCCACCAGTTTTGCTCCACCCTACAACACTGTGTCAGCTTTCACAAATGCTAAGAGCATTGTGCTATGTGAGGGTAACTTGTACCAAATCTGGAGGAATGCAAGCTGCACTGTTACTTTGCAGCTGCCTGGAGGTGGCCACCATCGTGTATCGGAAAATGAAATCTTGGTTCTGAGGTATTATCCCCGGCGCCAGCCATGCTGGGATGCTGTCACAGACTTGGGGGGCTATTCCATGTTTGTTGGGCGAAACAATGCAGTATCAATGTATGCTGAAGGTGTGCCTGGTCTGAAGGGCAACTGTGTGTATTGGATTGGTGGGCGTGGTAGGGATCAGGGCATGGTGTTTGACATGGAAACTGGGAGGTCGACACCTTGCCTTCCCTCAGTTGGCGGCATACCAGGGCCTTTGCAAAGCACCATCTGCTGGTATTTCTTGAGCGACATAATGAACAGCAGCAACAATAGCGGAGGAAGAAGATTTTATCGGACCCGGTCAAGGTCCAGGGCAGAACGTGCCCAAGATATGGAAGAGTAATGTGTCACCGAACTGCTCGACGACATAGTGAGGTTCACCAATCGCAATTGTGGAAGATGAGTTTATGTACCATAGAAAATCGTGGCCCGACCATGCGTAATATACAGCAGAGTTAGTGTTGCAGACGATAGATTGTTGCAATTTGTTTGTTTTCAAAAACAATTTCTCCATTATGTTGTGCTTATGTAACCCATATCTTCTTTATATGTCTGTGCCATGTAATGGAATGAATAATCGTTGTCATCTTGCTGTGCTTGTATTTATCATATTATGAAGGAATAAGAATATGGATTTGAAATATCTAGGTGATGTTGATGTTCTGAATCATGGCATCATGAGTTTATCTGGAGTTCCTCCTGTACTCTATAAACTCCAATTGCCAGACAAAGTCGGATTCCTTATTTCTCTTTATTCTACTAAGTAGGTTCAATGTCATCAGAATCCCACACTATATACAGCATGCAAGGCTTACAGGTATGCAAGTCTGAACTCTGAACATCACAATTCCCATCCTGGTCTCGTGTTAAGCCCTATACCCGGGGAGCTCTGAGGTAGCAGTGAACAACCAAGACGAGCTGTTCCATTCAAGGCTCCAGAGCAATTCCCGTGGACGGCGGAGTCTGGGTGGAATACAGCAGCTGCAGCGACCGGACGACCTCGTGCATGGCTGGTCTCTGGTCAGGCATAACCGAGGTGCAGCGCAGCGCGAGCTCCAGCGTTGCCTGCATCTGCATCCCCTGCTCCGCCGTGCGGGAGATGCCGGGGTCAAGTATCTGTGCCGTGCCGTCGGTCACGTTGATCCGCCGCCGCACCCACCGGACGATGTCCACCGAGTCGTCCAACGCCGGCTGCTCCGCTGGCTTCCCCGTGATCAGCTCCAGGAGAATGACTCCGAAGCTGTAGACGTCCATCAGGTGCGTCGGTTTCTTGGTGCAGCTTAGCTCTGGTTTCAGTTTAAGACCAAACAACTTCAGAGTTCAGTGGAATAACTGTACAGCCAAAGTTTATGGTATCCCATGTGCAAAATTATATCGTCGAATTAGCGCTAGTAAAATTAACTGCTGTGTAAATCGTATAACTGAAAACACAAAGGTGATGATGTCTAGTACGCAAAAATACTTCTCAAGAACAGATTTACGCATTCAGATTGTTCCAAGCTGATTGCAAGCCATTGCATAGATTGAGCGGTATGAATGCTTACCTGGAGCTATGTAGCAACTGTAATTCAGATCAGAAGCCAACGAAGATCGGTACGCCTTTTCGCCAATGACACCATCGATCCCAAATCCAGTAATTCTGGGCTCAAATCCATCAGCAAGCAACACATTGCTCGACTTCAGGTCTCGATGCAGCAAGCGTGGAGTATGATCATGGTGAAGGTACGCCAACCCCTGAGCTACTCCAATTGCAATCCGTAACCTGTCGTTCCACCTAACTGTGAATTTTGGCGCGCAGATCAAATCCTGCAAGCTTCCCATCTGCATGTACTCGTATATGATGCTGACCTCGCCTTCAGAGTAGCAGAAGCCTAGCACCTTGGCGATGTTCCTGTGCCGGATTTTTGCCAATGCCTTCATGCCCTTCTTCACTGCTCCGAATGTTGGCTTGCTTGTGCTGATCATCCTCTTCACCGCGACATTTTGCCCGTCTTGCAGCTCGATCAGATACACTCTCCCGAATGCTCCCCTGCCAATGACGTTCTTGTCGTGGAACGAGGCGAGCAATTCCTCTCCGGTGAGCTTGATTGGGTAGAAGAGCACCGGCTTCCATGGGGAGGAGCTGCTGCTGCTGCCGTGCAGCCTCCTGCAGACTGCGAATGCTCCGAGAGCCAGCAGCATCACGCCGGTGACGAAAGACGCCACGGTTGCAGCTAACGCTAGCCCCTGACGCTTTCTCAATGGCGCGTCGCAGTCGTCGTTCGGCAACCCGGGGCCGCACAACCCCGGGTTCCCTTCGAGAAACACGGCAGGAAGGCCGGAGATCAGCGACAGCGGCACGCGGCCGGCGAGCTTGTTGTATGAGACATTCAACAGCGCGAGCTTCAAGTTTTGGAGCTCTACCGGAATGCCGCCGGTGAGGCCGTTGCTGGACACGTCGATGTACGTCAGCACCGGCAGGCCGCCGAGAGACGCCGGTATCGGCCCGGTGAGACCGTTGCCGGACAGGTAGAGAGAGACCAGCCTCTTGCAGTTCTTGAACTCCGGGATCGGGCCAGAGAGCGAGTTGTGGGAGACGTTGATGATGCTCATCGCCGGTGAGTCGCAGAGGTTGTCCGGCAAGCTGCCGTTGAGCTGGTTCATGGAGGCGGAGAACCGGTACATGGTGCGGATCAGACCGATGCTGTGAGGTATCCCGCCGGAGAAGCTGTTGTTGTCGACCTGAACCTGCTCGAGCCGGGACACCACGGTGGACAGCTCGGGCAGCCGGCCGGAGAACAGGTTGTTCTCGGCCCGGATCACCCGCAAGTCCGGCAGCGACCACAGGCCGGCGGGGAGCTCGCCGGTGAACTCGTTGCCCTGCACCTGAAACCTCTGCAGCATCACGCACTTGTCGATCTCCTTCGGGAACGGCCCGGAGAAGCCATTCTGCGACAAACCCAGAGTCTGCAGCTTCTGAAACTTGAGTCCAAACCCAGGAGGCAGAGCTCCGGTCAAGCTGTTCATGGACAGATCAAGAACCTCCAGTTGCTCCAGCTGAAGAAAAGTTTGAGGGATCGCGCCACTGAAACCTGAACCCTGCAAGAACAGCCACCTGAGGCCTCCCATCTCGCCGAGCTCCGGCGGCAGCTCGGACTCCAAGAACTGGTTCTTGGACAGGTCCAAGAAGTGCAGCCTGGTCAGGTTGCGGAACAGCGCCGGGTGGAGCACGCCGGAGAGCCGGTTGCCGCCCAGGTTGAGCACCTGGAGGCCCTGGAGCGCCGCGAGGCCGGGGGGCACCTGCCCTTCGATGTCGTTGCCGCTGAGGTCGAGCGACGTGAGCGAGGTGAGCATGGCGAGCTGGTCGGGGAGCGGGCCCCAGAAGGCGCCGGAGCTGAGGTTGAGCGAAACGAGCGAGGTGCACCGCGACAGCTGCAGCGGGACGGTCTGGTTGAAGCCGTTGGACGCGAGGCTGAGCGCGACCAGGCCCGGGACGCGGCAGAGGGACCCGGCGGCGATTTCGCCGGAGAGGCCGAGTCCCTGGAGGGAGAGCGAGACGGCGACGGCGCCACCGGTGCCGGTGCAGGTGACGTGCGACCAGTTGCAGTACGGGGTGGAAGGTGACCACGTGGACAGAGCATCGGAAGGGTCCTTCAGGGCGGCCTTGAAGCTGAGGAGGAGCTCCTGTGGCTGCTCCCCTACCGTCGGCAGCACGGCCACCGGTGCTGAGGACGAGGCGGAGATCAATGGCGAGGCGAGGAGCAAGAAGAGGTAGAAGAGGAGGAGGTAGGTGGCAACGGCACCGGCACCGGCGGTCGCCATGGACGGAGCTGAAGTGCAGGGCTACAGCCGTTGATGAGAGCGCGCGCGCTGTGTGTTAGGGCCTGTCCTCCTCGGAATCTATAGTTTTCAGCTATATTTCGGATATAGTTTATTTTAAAAAATTTCTATATAGTGGTTTTTATAATGCGATGAAACAAATCAGATTATCAGCGAATTACAGTTTTTTATAATCCGATAAAAAAACCATATTATCAGTTAAAAATTGCGTTATGTGATTTTTATAATCTGATTAAAAACAGCTAAAAATTCTAAAATAGAATCTCCGCAACAGGCTGTGCTGTAGAGTGTTGACTGCAAGTGCAAGAACAGTCACATCAGGGCTTGACCACCGTACAGGACAGTTCTCATCGTCGATAGGCAAATCACCAGTCCCCTATTCAGGGCTTCAGACCCGTCAGATCAGCGGGAGTGGATTGATCATACTTCAAAATCCTCATCTATTTATATTAATATCATATAAAATACAAGGCAACCTAACAGTGAGACGCGTAGTATAAGCTTAAGTTTCTAGCGGCTATAATTATTTATAAAATCTAAATCTAAAATAAATAATTTAGATTTTAGATTTATATTATAAGAATCAGTAATCATAGAATATAAAAATGAGCTAAAATACAGAAATATTCGTACTACCCAACTATTTAAATCAGCCATCTAGCGAATCTCGGACTTAAAAAACATGCCCTAAATTTATTAGAAAAAGCTTCAAAGTCCTTAATAGTCATATCTGGATTAACGTCATTAATAGTAATTCCAGAGTGAAAAGTGAAAACTAATTCAATCAGACGGTTGCAGGGCAGGCAGAGCGAGTAAAATATTACTCTGCCGCGTCACGCCGGATTCCCAGCCTTTTTCCACTGTCTCGTTTGGACTTTTTGGACCTGGCAGTCGGCGCTTTTGACTTTGGAGTGGCGTCGTTGTCCTGAGCATCGGAGGCGATGAGTGGGTGAGGAGTAAAGTACCCTGTACATCTCATCGGAGCAGCAGTGCCCAGTAGAGCGAGCACCCGGGACTCCGGGAGATTCAGCGGCCCTGCTCAACCTTATCAATTCTATTTCGGTATTAATTGGAATAGCCAATATATACTATTTCATTGCTAAAACTGATATATATTAAATGATGTACTATTTTGTTTTTAATACCGGTCCCGTACCGATCATTCTGGACGATATCGACTATTCCAGATAAAAATTATAAAATTGTATTT
This sequence comes from Zizania latifolia, assembly GCA_000418225.1. Taxonomy (NCBI): domain Eukaryota; kingdom Viridiplantae; phylum Streptophyta; class Magnoliopsida; order Poales; family Poaceae; genus Zizania; species Zizania latifolia. The sequence continues at coordinate 2,376,185 of KE370773.1, forward strand.
TGAATTTTTTATATATGTGTTACATATTACTTATACTAAGCTATATATTATATTGTATTCAAGTTATACACTATATTTGAGATATTAATATATTCAAATATATCGTATCTAATCGTATTAATATATATTTTAAATATATTTATATTATTTTATTAGACCTCAAAACGGTACATCGGTATTGACCAATACCAAAATATTTCATCGTAAAAGCTAAACCGAAATGGCCATCGGAATGGAAGCCCATCATCAGAAGGCACGCACGAGACGTGCAAAAAAATGGCGCCTTTGGTTGACTGGATGTTCTCACTTAGGCGAGTCATCTGCATGAGTGCGATGCAATTGGCCTTGCCTTGCTGTTCATGTAGGTCCGTTTGGTCGTGAGTATAATTGGCTGAAAGATAAGTGGTATACAATGAATTCCGAGTAAAAATATTTATTCTAGATTTGAAACGAAACAAACTCATCTAAAAACGAGTATACAGATTTATCCCACCTTACGCGCAGGCAAGACAGTGAGATGAGCCCATGTGGGCTCAGACGACACGACGATACAGACACAACCAACTATGGCAAATCTTGAGTGACGACGAGTAGGTGAGGCTAAGAATAGTGAAGTTCGAGTGATAGTGTGGTTGGCATGACCGACAATAGACCGAGTCAGATAGTATTGGATGAGCTCGGCCAACAACAAGAGCGATTCAAGTAACTGATGATGAGCAGACAAAGCTCGGGCAGAAGCATCCATCAACATATATTTGATGAAATAACTATACAAATAAATTTTATTCTATCTATGTAACCAAATAAAAAATAAGACTAATCTGATCCTATTTACCAAACAAAGTGAGTATAAGATCACCTCATCCATAAAATTGAGATAGTTATATTCTATTCCAACACATCCACAAATCAAAGATACCCGTGAATTCTGAACGAGAGCATAGGAAAGGATCTCCTTTTTGACCTTCTATAAGGCATCGTCAAACACATCATGCCCAAAGGGAAGTTACCTTGAATCGTTGGGGCGAGCCATGCCAATATTATCACAACACAGTGAAACAACTGCGCTGATATCTTAATCCTTAATGGTTAACGTCGCTGAAATTGTTCCAGCAACGAGTCCAAACAAAAGATATAAACTAGTGTATTAAATTTGCAGACAGAAGCAGCAGGAGGACAATAAGACGAGGGCTAGGACACGAGTGGTTGTCCTCACACTCGAATTATCTGCATTCAGTCAGTTGAATCAATGTGAACAATCCTTGGATTTGAGCTACCCGTGAGTTTTCGTTGATTCCAACATAGAATTGTGCTGTCCTCAGAGAGAATAATTTACATTTCATAATTGCAGAGGTAACAGCCAGGGTTTGTAGTCTGTACAACGGTACATATAAAACTGCCTGATTTGAAGGCAATAAAATCCTGGGATAGAAAGATGCATCAGCACATCAGTGGGACTAAACATTTTCACATTCTCATATCATAAAGAATCCGTGCTAAGTGAATAATCTACCAAATAATATTAAATGTTGAGGTATTGGCATCGCATTCTACCACCTTTCCCTTTCTCTTTTTTCAGTATTGTACCAATCGACAAACTTTGCATCGCATAGCCAGCACAGCATGTGCGCTAACAGGAAAAAGCACACAAAATTGGCCACAGAACATGGCTCAAATCTTCAGTTCCACAAAACCAGCCTTTTTACTAAGCTCTGCAACTAATAGTATTTACCAAAGAGGCGGAACTATGAAATAGCAACAATCTTGAGCTCCTACCGCGAGTTACTGCACCTGAGTAATCAACTGGTTGCACCAACGTCCTGTTTTGGTTCGCCACGTGTGTAGGTGAAGCTTCGTGGAACGGGGGTTACCAACTGATTACCGGTAGGTATAGGTGTGCTGTGACTAGGTTTTCCAGCATCAACAGAATCAGCACTGTCACGTTTCCATTGTAAACTCCGAGCACCACCTCTTAGTAGACGCCCACGGATAGCACCAGGAAATGCTGGCCTCGGATAAGCGGTTCTAGTGAGCCTTGAAGCGAATGGTGATCCCCGAGAAGCACAGGACCAGCCAGGCAGTTGGGGCACTTCAAGAGAGTTTCTTTTAACCACCTGCAGTACACATAGTTATTTGCTGGAATCATACATGGCAACTTGGCAAACCATCAATTAGTACTGCTATTCTGCTAAGATCTTTCTGCCAGGAATAACAAAAACACTGGAAAGTACAATATTGGCTGCAATAGCCATAGTATTTTTAATGTCACAGTTCCGAATAGGTATGATCTGATATAAAAAACACAATTCAGTTGGCAATTAGTGCGCACTGAGGCAGCTCAACTATTAAGTTGTCACTAGCATATAATGCTGAGAGTATATAACCTTACTAGAGCAGCTGGGTCATGCACACGATCCAGATATTCAATAGAGAGCCTTTAATGCACAATAGAAATTAGAAGTTAGGTAAAGGTGGTTATACCTTGAGAATGCGCGACATAAAAGATGTGCCATTCAGGGTTAGAGCTTGTTCTGCTGACTCTTTCTGTGAGAACTCAATGTACGCTGAACTGGACAAAAGAAAAAATGAAAAAATGAGGACAATTGTCTAAACAAACCCTGATGTTCAGAATGTAGACTTGGAATTCTTACCCTGTTGGCTGACCAGAGATATCAGTCACAATAAGAGTTTTAAGCACCGCTCCAAACTTATTGAAATGACGAGAAAGGGCATCTTTTGTTGCAGCAAAATGTACCTAAAAACCCAAGAGAACTGTTAGTAATAAAGGCAGCTCACGGCTCTATAAATGAAAGGGGAATACAAGGAAAACACTTACATTGCTAACAAAGACAGTTCTAGAATCAGTGCTACCTTCTGTCTGACCTGCAGTGTATGATCCAACAGCTGAAGGGGGAAGAAAAAGAAACTTCCTGAGTCATCGAGGGTGTTGTAAAGCCATAAAATCAACATGTAAAATAAGTATTATTGTGGTCAAAAAGTCATAGTACAGTAGAGATGTTTTTAGAATGTTGACTGCTCACTTTCAATTAAATTAAGGGTTTGTTTCATAATCAAACATGGTACTTCATATTGATATTAAAGCTCAATACATCATGCAGATCTCTCCAAACTCTGCTGTCGTAATCTACACTAAAGTGTTACATACCAAGTGAAGAAACCTTCTGTGCCTCCACCATAGAGGTTGAAGTTGAACACATCAAATCCTGCAAAATATTTTTTAAAAGGCCATGTAACAGCACAATACATCCCAAAACTTAATAATACAATTTTTATATGAATCAGCACAGAAGAACATCAAGTTAAGAAAATTGACATAAGACATGGAAAAATGCTTAGAACAAGAGATGCAAATGGAGGTGCCAAGAATGCCGAAATGCTTTACTCCTTGCACATAGAAAATTATTTAAAAAATCATGTGTGTTGTCTGTTCCAACAAACCTATGGGACTTGCTATTCAACACATGTTCTTAGAGGAGAAGAAAAATCTCAGTTAAATAATATGTATTTGGAGTTCCCATCCTCCCTTTATGGTGTGTTAACTATTTCTCTATCAGTTAGCATGTTGTCCAAGGATATACTTAGTATGCCAAAGCCTGGATGTCTCAACTTTAGACTACATTTCCAAGTAAACTGATCATGTGGGGACCGAGGAACTCAAGCATTTGAGGCATAATTCAAGCTGCTAATTCTACATGAGAGGCCTTTTGGAATAATCTATATTTTCATCAGCCAAGCCAGTATAATGTCTCAAAAGGAGTGAAATGGCTACCCCTTGGAAAGGACGGAGACTTACTTTGGACTTGTCGGTCATGTGCGTATTGTTAGCATGTGGAAGTGTCACATTTGACTTTCTTGAGATAGTACCTTTCATTTCTTTGGGCACGTGAGGCTCTAGTGTGGCAACATTCCTTGCAGTTTCATGGTTGGCAGGCTTACGTGTAGTGCTGCTAACTGGAATGTTTAAGATCCTTCCAGATAGTCTTTGCCCTGAACTAGGATGTGTGTCCTGAGGTATCAACCTTCTGCTTCTAACGGCAGCGGCTCCTTCAATGATATTGAATTCCGCTACTAATGATTCTTTGCTTACACTAGAAGGCAACGTACTTTGGTTAGAACCCAAACCATTATACACAGCTGCACCAGTATTGTCATACCCATCAATATCTGTTGCTGAATCAGCTGCTTCAGCTGTTTCTTGGTCATACATGTTAGCATCGCCTACATAACTTCTTTCATGAATATCTAATTGATTTTCTGCTTGTAAGTTATCTATATCATCATATTCTCTTTCTGGATCTTGTTCTCTGGAACCAAAGGATTCTTCAGCAGCATTCACCATGCCCCCTCTACCCAATCTCTTGAATACACTTCCAGAGTATCTCTCCTTCAGAACATCTTCAGCAGCCTCAGCTGCAGCTCTTAATGCTGCTGTTGCACCAGGAACTCTCACAACCGAATTCATTTTCTGCAGCTTGACATCAAGTGGTGAATCTGACGCCATGGTAGACACAACAGAACGAAGTCGCTTGGAAGCTGATTCTGATCTAGGAGTCACAGGCTGCACAGTTTTGACAGCGTCTCGAACAGCAAACTGAAGAAGCCGACGTGGTGCATCAATAGCTTGGTGGGATGTTCTCTGAAAAGACATATTATTATCAAGAAGAGCAAGGATGAATACAGAATCTGCTACACATTGAGAAATATTGGTAGTCAAAGGGCATGTGCAGTAATGACATAAATAAACAACAGCAACACAAATAAAAACACGAGCTGATTCAGCAATTTTCAAAGACATTCCAAAGCACTTAACTGAAGGGCATTACAGCTTATATGTATCTCTTCAATGGATTTATGAATTTATCAAACTTAGATTTTTATTACTAGTCTTTGTGCCAAACAAGGATGGGAAGAAGTTCGCATTACTCCCTTCAGCTATCACAGAGTTTCTTCTAAGAATCATGACCCCCCCTAAACTCCCAGAACTGGTGCAAACAACACCTTGAGTGTACCATGGCACCATAGTACTTTCCACCATTTTGCCCTTTGAGCTAAATATATGAAAGGTGAGGTGATCAAATGTTCTTTTGTTTATTTGCTCATCTAGCACATGTGCTGCTGAGTGCTGACTATAGGGCCACAATAGCACAAGACCTGGTTATGTGACAAAGGCACCACAGACATTGCTATATCATGGTTGAAGTTGATCCGGTTGTGAAAGTTTAGGACTTTAAAAATCAGGCTTCAAGTTGTGGGCAAAACTATACATGAAGGTAAGTAGATCCAAGACAAACATAGCAAAATGGCACCAGGGATTGTATATAATATCGCTATTCCACTGAGCAACAAAAATGACTATCAGAAGATCAATTGAGAACATATAAGAGAACATGGTTTAAGTTGAAAAAGGAAAATTGGGGAGATGGTGAAACCCATAATGACAATTATATGCAAGCAGCAGTGTAGAGTAAAACAACCAGGTTTTCCAAATGACCAAATCACAATTCACAGTCCACTTCAAAGAAGTACAGGTTGTTTAGTCTTCAAATAAGCAGAACTTAAAAGGAATTCGGTGATGGTGCATAGAAAACATGAAACATAGATTGATAGCCGCAATAAAGAGAATGCAAATAAGCAAATTATGTAACTATTATGTCTGCATCATTACTCTAACTTTTCACCAGAACAAAGACAATAAGAACATTGTCATAATACAGGTGTGCTAAACTTGAAAAATGTACCATTTAATCATCTGGACATTGGTATAGCATCACACAAATAAAAGCTATCAGTATTCAGTATGTTTGTTCAATGGACTTACTTCCAATGCCAGAGAAAGTATATGCTCAAAACATCAAATTATTGATAGGAGATTTTACATGTTCCATGACACAACTTAATAATCAATACATACACACACAAAAAGATGTATTTCCTGCACATGGCCAAGGTTTGTAAGATAAATTGTTACTGGGAGGGGCTTAGATACCTTGATTTGCCTTGCATCATCTTCTCTGCTTCTCTTTCTATAGTGATGTGTGTCAGGTGAGTGGGTTCGTCTTATGGCATGTGATTTATGAACAGTTTTTTCCTCTGCATGTGAAACAGTAGTCACAACACTGCGAAGCGGAACTGCTGCTGATTGTTCTCGAACAATTCCTCCCCACTCCCTCCTCTGATGAATTTCTGTTGTCTTCTGAATGCCAGCTACAGGTTCAGGAATTGCTTGTGTGCTGCTAGTCATATTGCGTACAGGCATTCCTCTAGCATTACTCTGAATACTTTTAGCTTCATCATTAGTAGAGATAGCTTTAGGTTGCACATAAAGGTGCAAACTTGTGGAGAGGTGATCCCATAACCTGCATGCCCATAGATTGTCAGAATTGTTAGAACAAAATGCATGGTAAAACGTGAGTTTAGAAAATTTTGGATGGTGAGCCAATAACCAGGAAACAAATGCATCATTGTTGTCACTCAAAAAAACCTCCAGCTCTTTTGCAGCCTCATCCCTCCGTCTTCCATTTCTGAGCAATACCACAACATACTCCTGGCCAATAAAATGAAATAGTTAGATCAACAATCTTGAGGGATTGTAGGTTTCTACATTGCAAACAGGTGTCATATAAGTTTCATTGGATTGTTCATATATAGTGTATAGCAAGAGAGTTTCACGACAACATCCAACCAATGTAACCTCCAGATATGTAATGAAAGGTTTAAAACGCAATTCTGCCAACAGAAACACACGGAATTGTGAGACAAATTAAACAATAGAAGCATCAAACTGGACAGGTACTTAAACTCTGCGATACTGCTCTAACAAGAATTGCGTGTTTCGTTAAAAATGAATAACCCGATCCCATGTGCTGTTGATTTCTGAACAAGGCAGATAAAGACAAATGCAGATAGCAGAGAGCCACAGGCGAGTCGAAAACGAAACCAAATCCAAATTCTCACGCAAAATCCTCCAACGAGCGCCCCCGCCACAACGAAATCTAACCGCACCGACATCACCGCTAGGGTTTTAGCGATGGATCGGAGATCGTGCCACGGCGCGAGGAGGAACAGGGGGTGGGCACGAGACGAGACGGTCGGGAGCGGGGGGCATGCGGAAACGGGGGGCTCACCGCGAGCGTGTCATCGGAGTAGTCGCCCATGAGCTCCTTGAGCTTCTCCTTCACGCGCTGCTGCAGCAGCGCCACCCCCTCGACCGTAAAGTTCGCCTTGAACGTCCTCTCGCCGCCGTCCATAGCGACGGGGCGCGGTAACCGCCCTCCAACCCTAGATTCCGCCGCACTCCCCGCCCGCTCCACCC
>KE370773.1:2387733-2401183 GCA_000418225.1 Zizania latifolia
ATGGCGTGCGCCATCCGCCTCGACGGCGAGCACCCGGGCGGCGGCGGCGCGGACGAGGCGTGGGCCACGAGCGGGTGGCGGCCGCCGCGCGCCGACGAGGTCAGCCACCTCGTGGTGCGCGAGAGCATGCGCTACGCCATCTACGCGTAGGCCCAGCTACTATGCACGTGCGGCTCGCGTACATGCAAACACGGATCATGTGTATCCGTCGCTCATGGCTATGAACTTACGGTTGCATCCTGATCGGCAATTCAACATGGTTGGTAACCTGGTATATATTAATGGTGCATACCATATAGCAGATCACCAGAGTGTATAGTAATCTGTACATGCATAGGATGTAATTCTCTTCTTCGAAATTCGATCAATTCACATGGGATTCGATGGTTGATTTTGCACATACTTGACGCGTATATTGTTCCCATAAGATAACCGATCTACTTACAGATACTTATATAGCATAAATTAAAAGGTTTGGAGTCAAAAATATATCATAGCTAGACATGATCAAATTATTCTTGATCAATTATTCAAAAAATTTAAATATTTTCATACAATTTCTTACACCTATACCTATGTCTATGTCTAGTCCTCTGTACTAGTCTATATCAAAAGCAGAAACAAAAGGTGCAATTTTTTAATGTTATCTACTAGCAATCATCAGCTGGAGCAATCAGTCTTCGGTGTGCTTCAGTTTTTTTTGGGCGGAGCAAGCTAGCAGGATAGCACGCACGGATGGATCGAACACCCTGTTCCTCTGCCACTCGCCGTGGAGTACGAGACCGGAGTACCAGACCGAACAAAGCCGCCCATCCTCCGGGGCTCCGGCGACCACCGCGCGCGGTCGCGGCGAACCCGCCGCGAGGCCGGACGATCGACAACTGGTTCGTCGCGCGCGCGCGCGCGCAGCTAGCCGGCCGGCCGGCTCGTCCAGGCTGACTTTTGGCGAGCACGGAGCACCGCACATAGTGGGGAGCTCACGCTCGCTCGCTCTCACTCGCTGCACCCACGCGCGCGCGGCCCTACGGATCTTGACCGATCACGATCAGGAGATACCGGCGCCTCGCCTGCAGAGGAAGACGAGGGGGAGGCTGGAGAGGAAGAAGATAAGCGCGGAGTGGCCAAGTGGCTGCTCAACTTTAGGGATGTGAAAACCGATTTCCGTGAGAGATTTAATAATTTAACACTGTTAAAAAATAGTTTATTTTTTTCTATTCACATGTCATTAATATAAATTATTTCTCATGTTATTGTTGTAGAGTGACATCATAATTAAATAGATTATCTTAAAAGTGATAAATTATTAATTTTTTCTTTCTACGATTGGTGGGGACGTATAGGGAAGTTAATTTAGGGTTGTTTCTAAGTTTCAGATTTTTAGAATGAGTTGATAAGTATGTAATTGATGAGAATATAAAAATATGAAAATAAATTTTAGTTTATTTTTAAATTTTAATTCTATAAGTAATATATCTATAAGTTCTCTCGAATAGACTAGAGTTACAATATTAGTCATTGTCGAGGATGACGGTGGAAGAGACTAACTGCTAACTATCAGTGTTTGATTTGATTTTTGTGGGTTGGTCATTTGGTCGATTAGGTGATGACTGACGAGGCAATGCATGATGAGTCAGCTTGTCTCCTCTGACCGGAGTGGAGCGAAAAAAATACTCAATCCTAGAGCTGAATCGTTGACTTTGCACGACGAGTCAGCTTTTAAAAAATAATGAAATTTATTTAATAGATTAAGAAGTCAAGGCTAAGTCATGCCCACTCCGCCCCTTATTCTGACTGTGATGTCCTCAGAGGAGCAGTGGAGCACTCTGTGATAGTGTGGACTTTCACTTCTCTTAGAACTAACTTTAAATAATCAGAGTTACAATATAATTTTAATTATTAGATGAGAAAAGAGAGATCTGATTCTGATTATTAGTTATGGCTGATTATAATTTTTACTTAAGCTATATATAACTTTTTCGGTTAACATATAATTTATTTCTATTTAAGGATAAACTATCAATAAGCTGTTCCAAAAAGACCAATTAACTTGTTAGTACTAAATCGACGAGAGCTTATTTGTGCACTGCAGTAGCTTGGTCTCACGTAATGTTCTTCCCGGTCACATGGATCAGTCAGTGGGCAGTTACTGGATAGGCATGAACACCGAATATAAATTCTGGTGATGTCAATACACGCAAGTTAGGGGGCGTTTGGTATGGATTCTCTGTCCTGATTCTGGATAGAATCGGCTGAATCTGCGCCAAATGCCGGAAACTGAACCTAATTCGTGGAGAAATCGCTATAAAGTGATTCGCATGTTTACACAATGAAACAGAATCGGCGAAATACCTGTTAGTTTTTGATCGAAGCGTTTGTTTTAGAAAAATGGGTATTTGGTACTAGTTGGTGCAAATTGGTGGTCTTGTTAGGGGTGGAGATGGGTAAATCATTCGAGTAGAATTCAACTCACACATGGAGAAAAGAAAGTGACAAATCTCACATATAAGTAGAGCATGCTCTTCACACCTAGATTTGTCTTTTTATATCTCAAGGTGAACGATGGCGCACCAGCCGCAGCCGAGCATGGCTCCACGGACGCCGCAGGCGACAAGAGTTTGTCGTGTCGGGTTAACGCTGGTCGTGTTCTAAGTTCTGATGACGTTGGCTATGATGGTATTCAGTTTTCTGATGATATAGTTCAAAGTTTTCTTTGATTCGTTTATCGCCTAAATGTTGTACATCTTTTAGTATGTACTTCTTTCGTCCTTTTTTGATCTGTGCCTAACGAAAAAGAAATAATTTAACTTTGATCTATGTATTACTCCATCAACTTATCAATACATTTGTGACTATTCGGGTTTCGCGCGCATGCATAGCTACTAGTGGCTAGCATACTATTCTATGTATGCCCAAAGAACTAGTACTACTTCTTTTTTATTAGATTTTTAGATGGCGCGTTAGGAGATAGAAAGACTCACGAGTGTAAAGTTTGAAGACATTTCTTGGTCTCGATATCGGACCCTTATACATATATCAAAACTGGATGGAGTGAGTAATACGCATTGCATGAACATGTTAATAACATTTTCTACCAGGTTAAATTAAGGACTAAAAATGACTCGTCTTTATAATCAAATTTTCTCCTTCAAGATTTATTAGAGTTTCATGTCTACTTGACACTGTCCTGCATCTCTGAACCACTGGAAAAATAGTAAGCCAAAGATCTTAGCTTTGCACAAAAAATGGAGCAATCTCAGTCTCCCCTCCGTGTCTTCCTCCTCCGCGGAGTTAAAAATAGCACAGATCACACAGTTCAAGCCAATCTATGATCATTCTAGCCTACGCTGCGGCACTTGCGTTGCCACGATGAAGTTCTTCACCAGCGCACTGTCTCTGCTCCTGCTGCTCGCTGGCGCTCTCTCTAGGTCACCGCCGGTGCCGCTAAGGGCAGAATCCGATGACTCAGCGTCGCCGTCTCCTCAGGGGAAGCACGTCAACCTCACCGAGGTGCTCACCGTCGATGGCCCCTTTCACACGTTCGTCAAGTACCTCATGCAGACCAACCTCGTGGCCGTGTTCGAGAACCAGGCTTACCGGACAGACCAGGGCATCACCATCTTTGCCCCTGTTGACATGGCCTTCGCCGCCATCGAGCCATCGGTACGAGATCATGCGTGTTCATTGGAGCAAAATTTGGGTTGTTTTGATTGATGCGTGAACCAAAATGCACAGGTGCTAGTTGGGCTATCCAGGCACCAGCTAAAGCACCTGGTGATGTACCACTCGCTGGCGAAGCACTACGCGCTGAGTGAGTTCGAGGGGTTGAGCCAGAGCAACCCGGTGACCACGCTCGCCGGCGGGCGGTACGTGGTGAACGTGACATACGACGGTGGTGTAATCCACGTGAAGTCGAGGTGGGCCAACGCCAAGGTGGTCGGGAGCGTGTATGAGACGGCGCCCATGGCGGTGTACGAGGTGGACAAGGTGCTGCTCCCTTACGCGCTCTTCCGCGCCCACCCGCCCGTCCAGGACACCCCGCCCGTGCCCGCGCTCCCTGCACCAGGCGCGGAGGAAGACCCGCCGCCCGAGGACGACTCCGAGTTCGTGCCGGCGTTGGGTGCCTTCGCGCCACCGCCGCCGAGGATGGACGGACATAACCACGCCGACCACGACCACGGCCACGGCCACGACCACTCGGCATCCAGAGCGGCGGCTCGTCGGCCCACGAGCCACGCGGCCGTCGCCACGGCTCTCGGCACGGTGGCTGCGATGGCACTGGCGGTCTTGTGAGGTTTTGGCTGGTTGCACGCACGACGGCACGAGTGGCAGTTTACTGTGTACAAATCACGAGATCGACATGGATTATGGAAAAGCCCTAGGCCACAGCCGCCGGCCCATAGCGCCGACCAGGCGTGCGGTGCCACTCGACGCCTCCGTCCGCGGCCGGACCAGTCCATGAAAGGAGATTGTTTGGATGCTTGCAAGACTGGGCTTTTCATGCGAGGCTTCTACGTTTTCCAGACATCATAGGTTACGTTTTCTACTACATGTGTGTGAATAATGTAGCGCTTAAACAAGTGAACGGAGAGGAATAGTATAAGATGATCCGGATACGATGAGATGATTCTACATGTATATTTGGTTGAATGAATGGAATGCTTATATTTCATTGAGAGAGGAGGGATGAGATAATTCAATGTCATGTTTGGTTAGAGGAATGAGAATGGATGGTAGGTGCCTCGTTGTTTGGCCCCGCCACCCCAACACCGCCATTCCACTTGGTGCCGTATGGTTCAGCAAAAATCTCATAACACATAATTTAGCATCTATATGAAATATTCTCTGACTGCTGATCAATCCAATCCACTCTATATCATCTTGTCCCTTAGACTAAATAGTTGTATCACTCTATATTTAGAAATAATCTCGTCCCGTTACTTCTCCTACAACAATCTAAACGGATCCTAAAAGACCTACAAAAACGGAGAGCACATTGTCGGCATCTTGAGACAGGTCTCTGGCTCTCCGTAAAACCAGCTCGCGGATGATTTTGATAAGACTACTTTAATTAGGCGAGCATCTAATCATGGTTTTCTCGCAACTATATACTTATCGGGATTGTCAGGATATGGATTAGTGGAATGCATATCTGTACTTCTAATTCGTGGCATCCATCATCATCTCCTCGTCAGCTCGCACAAATGACCAAGCTAACCACATCTCGAACCAAGTGTGACTCTAGTTCACTCAATCATCTGGCTACAAATCAGATTTATCGTATTTAACTAACGACATCTAATCTATCTAAAATTCTTAAAAATAAAGTATCGGTGATGTACGAAGACTACGCTTTTCATCGCTCACAAAGCCGCCTTTACCCGACACTGCGTCATTGTTTAATCCAACGCAAACTCCTAGTCTCTGATGCAAAAAAACGAAGTCAGCAGCAACCAGCAAGTGAAGTGTGGCATGCGTGAACAAAGGACAAGAGCGTCTGGGACGAGCACGAGCGGCTGCTCAGCTCTGCTGCGATTCTCCCGCGTGGGACCAGCAAAGATTACATGCAGATTGCGTAGGCTGGAACCGGCAGGGGACGGGCGGACGGCTCAGTTCAGAGGGCACGTGAGATTCCGAGACGACGGGACGCGTAGTGATTGCAGAAAGATGCAGCTACAGTGCACGCAGAGAGTGTGTGTGACAGAGCGACCTAGACATCGCCAGTACAGAATTATACTACAGTGAAACACTCATAAATAATAAGATAAATACAGACTATTTTTAAGACAAAATTAAATACAGCGGTGGTACAAGAACACAAGCTAGGAGCGGTTTGGTAGAGCTCTCAAATCTAGATTTCTAACGAGAATCCAGAAAGCTTTACCAAACAGTAAATTTCTTATGAGCTCTCTCGTCCTAAAAACATAGAATCGATTCTCATCATTTACATAGGACATGGAGAGTGAAAACCTTGCTTCCTAGTCGATTCCCATCATTTACATGGGAATCAACTAAGAGAATCAATTCTCTACTAAATGAATTCATAGATAGAATTAATTCTATCAGAAAATTACTTTCACAATAAAATTACTTCTACAAAGAGAATCAAGAGGCTAGAGAGCTCTACCAAACAATCCCTTAGGCCAGCTGTAACGCGCAGCTTGCAGATGTGCTTAGAGAGAAAAACCATTTTTTTTCAGGACGGACGCTTCACGCCAGGAGGCGTCGGCTCCTGATGGGTGCTTACATTAGCGTAAATTTTCAAATATGCTAATGCATGGCTAGTTGAGGTAGTTACAGCAATAAATTAACCAACAGACATAGCACTACTATGTATCCTTATATTGGGACATAGAGCTCTTAAAAAAGATACTTAACTTTTTTTCTTTTCCTAAGCACCCAAATTAGCACTAAGCATTGGAGATGGCCTATTATGCGTGCCTTTGTCAGAAGTTACTTTTGCTGGCTGACCGCATCCGCTCTACCCGGCCGTTTACGGTATACGTGCAGTACTACTGTATGCCAGTAGTTTCTACAGTGGTGCAAGCACGCGGCAGGTACGATCAAGTTACTGCTCATGAATTACTACTTGTACAGAAGTTACTTGCGCCGTGGCGAATTACGGATGTGTAGCGGAGTAGCTGGGATGAGTAATTGCGTACTTGGGCGCGGTTCAAATACAGGATACGTACAACGTCGGGAGCGTGGGTCTCTCGCATCCGATGCGCCATTAAATTGTTGTGGCCGTTACCGCTTCCCACGAGTGCGCGGTCGTTGCTTAGCAACAGCGCACCACAAGTACAAGTGTACAACGCGGCAAACAAAGATTTTCGGAAAATCGCCGGAAGTATTTACGAGATTTTTGCCCGAGTGGGCGCGTATAATTAAGATACTATGGCACTGAGATTTAATTTTCCCGGAAAATACCTTCATACAATCCGGCATCTAAAGTTCATCTGTTATTCTCTTTAAATAGCATGATGGCGGTCCGTGACAAAGATAGGACAAAATATAAAAGAGAGTAAAATTGGGTTGGTATGGACTAATTTCTTTAGATAGCTTAGCTTCTGATTGAGCAACGAGAGGTGTACCAAATGCCGTGCATACATAGCCAAAATATAAAGATAATAACTATTTTTTTCTGTGTGCATTTGCACCCACAACCTATAATGTGGCTTTACCCTGGTGGTGGCATTGAATATGGTCGCACTTATATTGTACTATTTCTTTCTCCTAAAATATAGTAACATTTATGCTTGGATAAATATACTAAGAGAATACATAAAAGATTATAATACTCTTCTTAGAATAGGTAAGTGCGGGTCTAAAATTGTTTGGATGGAGTAATGAGTAATAAAATTCATGTATAGCATAAGTATTTTAGAGGTAAAATTAATCTTTTACAAGTAGTAAGTTGCTATATTTTTTTGCAAATATTAAACTCTAAAATGTGCTATATATTTTGGAATGGAGGAAATACCTTCTAAATTTCTTAGTATACAAGGCAACCAAATACAGTGGATTGGCACGTGCGCACACAGACGCATATATATATATATATAATTAAATTAAGACAAATATTTCTAGCAAAACATGGATATAATATTTTATTATATATTTTACTTATGTTAGGATAATATTATGACAATTTTTTATCTTTTTATCTAAAGTAAAGCTCGAGTATTTAGCTTGTACGTTAGAAAAGTGACAGTCACAACTAAATAAAATTGACTAATATCACAGATGAATTGTCCTCTACTAGGTGAGATACGTGGTCACAAATCTAAGCCAGAGGATGACCCAAACCTTGGGTGAGACATTTGCAGGTTGCACATAAATGAAGAAAAGACGTACCTAAGGCTTGGATTTATGGCATGTCCGTGATTGCCACGTCGTAGAAGTGCAGTACTCCTATCTTTTAGTGATGGGAGACAAGTCTATCAATTCATGTCTGGGTAAGTCGTCGGAGTAACCGTCTCTTTTTTTACCGCTCTATCCCGACGCAAATTAAGATGGAAAAAATTATAAAATTATATAGCGCCGGTGTCATACAGGCATCCTTTCTAAATTTTGAACAAGTATTTTTATCTAAAATTACTTTATATTTTTATATCATAACACCACTGTCTAAAAAATTTTTAATATTAGAGAGAAAGATTAGTTAGAATATTGATTTTGGAGTGATAGATACATACAACTGATTTTCTTTTGGACATGTGGTGCCGATCACGCCGATTCACTTTCTCTTCGTGATGGCTATTCCTATACACTCGGTTCGAGACATTATTGTCTTTTTCCTGTATATTCGTACCTAATATCATCGTCTTTTTCTAAAATTTATGTTTGTTAAGGAAGGATACCATATAATTTTTTTCCAATTAAGATGGCATTCCATCTTCTTACCACCGTCCACATCAAGGTCGTACTAACAGTCATCAGGCCATCGAAATTCTGCTATTATAGTTATACTGCTTAGGTTCTACGATTTTCAACGTTTTATTTTAGAGTCTTTAGATACTAATTATTTATGTTTTGGTGACGATTACGATATCACTTTAAACTCATATATTTATATATATATATAAACTTATTAACTATAAGTAAAATACAAACATATTTAATATGAGAAAAAAATTATGTACACTTGTTAATATGTAAGAACACAACTAAAACATAAAAAAATATGGAACTGGATGGAGTATACATTTTTATATGTACGCAATGCACTCTTCTATTATACGATGTAAAAAATTTTAGAGTTAAAAATTTGTTCTAAATATAGAAGATAACTTTTACCTCTAAATTACTTACATTATCTTCAGATTTGACTACTTATTACTCTACCCAATCACCTTTGGTGCACACTTACTCACCATAAAGTGGATAACATGCTTTTTTATTCATCTCTTTAATACATGTGTGTCTAACTCTAAAACTTACTATATTGTAGGACATATAAAGTACAAACTATCGTGGATGTTTTTGGTATAGTTTGAAATCTGAGGTAGATCAGTTCAAATTTATGTATACCTTTCCTATGTATTCTGTAGAAATCTATACATCTGCTTTGTTTTAAAATAATTAGAAATTCAGTAACGTTTGGTTCAGTTTCTCGTACTCCTACATCCCTCTGAGCCAATAGACTGAGCTTGCCAAACACTTTGGACGATAGATTTTACGGAAATTCACTGCAAAATATTTGGACTTTCATCGCTAGGATTTTTTTTATTTATTTCTGAAGACACGCGGAGTGTGTCAAACGAGCACTCAAGCCTCGGTCGCGATGACTAAATGTGCTCGTTTCTAATTTACTACTTTCGGTAATATTACAGTCTAAGATCAAATTGTATATTTTATAGTACAATAAATCTAGACGAAATATTAAATTCGGTATTAGATTATAATATTATAGCACAGATGGAGTAAATATTTGTAGTAACATCTAAATTTTGAAATCTAGTTTTAAATATTATATTAGCTGGTTTTCGTTATTTTTTATGTTGTTTTCTTTAAGACTGTTATAAGAGCAGATATAAAAAAATATCAAAAGAAGTTTGACTCTTCACTTTTTATTTTAAGTAGAAACCAGCATACTGAGGGTATTTTGTTTCAGCTTAGGATTATAATAATATAGCTTATTTTTTATGGATAGTAACAAACATGGTAGCTTATTATAATCTAGCGTGCATATTATAATAATCTGATAAGTTAGTCCAACTCAACTTATTTCTATAAACTAGATTAGTATAATTTCAAACTGAAAAAAACATGTCATACGATCTCCACATAAAGTTTCTACGAAACTTCTCAAGGTAAACGCTAAAAGAGGATCTAACTTTAGATCACAATAGGGAAATTTATCGAGGTAGTTATAGGGATGGCAATCTAGTACCACAGATATGAGTAGGGCATATCTATACCCATATAAAAAAAATTATACCCATGTCTATTACCCGCGATGGGTAAAAAGCCGTGCACATACTTGTCATCTCCATGCACCGTATATCCATGGGTATACCTATTTACTCGTCAAATCTGTGTGGAGTCAACACGGGAGGTCATGGTGGGGCCGATGCGGGGGGTCGACCAGCATGAGTGGCTTGCGTAGGAGGCTGACAACAGGGAGTGTCCGAAAGGAGAGGGCAGATGGCTAGACACACGGGGGCAGGGAGACGGTAGGCAGTCGGCCACACAAGGAAGAGAGGATAGGTGTGTGGCTGTGCGAGGAAGAGAGGCAAGGCGGTGGGGTGGTTGGAGAGAGAAGGTAGGGAAGAGAGGACGGTGGTGGGGGTGGTTTGGAGGAGAGGAGAAGGCTAGGGTTGAAGGAGATTTATACACTTATGGCTAATGAGTAAATGAATAAAACAGATATAGATAATTAATATTCATATCCATATGTATTTATCCATTGGTAGAAAGTATGACCAAATATGATACTTACGAGTATAAAATTAAGAACAAACTTGATCCTAGTTGGATTTTTACCTATGGGTAATTGGATATAATTAACATCCCTATATAGTTAACACGCCTATTACTAACTATAACCGGATAACAAATTACCAATCAATTATCATGGTTTTAGTTAATCATTGGCTGAAATAATGACAGAAAACCACCGTAACTAGTTCGGTTAGCGCGGATTTATAAACCTGATTCACAGTTGAATTCAGTCATTAAAACCACGTCATATAAAACCCGTTCGTCGTCCTTACCGTGAGATAGAGAGTACGTACAATTGTACAAACCGTATCCCAATTAAAACCCACAAGTTCGAAAACACCAAGAGCTCACTGACAACCAGGCAAAACCAAAAAGTCAGCTAAGAAACAAAACCACGGAAAGAAAAATCCAACGAAAAAAACAAAACTAAAAGAAAATAATAATTATATACCCTATATTTCAGTGAAAATAGAAGATTTACTCCCTGATCTATATATCATTAATGTGAAAGAACTCTATATATATCAGATGAGTCCTGGAATATATATCAGATGAGTACTGGAAGATAAATTCTTAATTTTTATTTAAAAAACCGACATGCTATCGAATCTCGTAAACCAAAACAAAACTGCAGAGACAATGCAAGGACATGCAGCTTTGCACGGGAGAGACGAGCGCCCAGCGCTGCATGCCATCGCAAATCGGAATCCTCTCGAGTTCCAACGAATCCATCCGCACATTCTCCCACCCTCTCGGTCAAACCGCCCCTCCTCTCTTTCTGTTTCTTCTTCTCCTCTCATCCCGCATAAAGCAATTACACATTTACACCTAACAAAGGAGAGAGAGGAGGAGGAGGAGCCAAGCAATAATGGCAGGGAGAACCTTCTTTTCCTGACTCCCTGCGGCTGCAGTTCATCATTTGTCTCTCTGATCCTTGTGCTCTTCTGTTCCTTCCTGCCGCGGCTGGCTCCGCCATCGGGAGGGAGAGGGGAGAGAGAGGAGAAGGGGCTCGCGGCTCGCCGCTCGCCGCTGGGCTCCTCTTGTGATCTCGTTCTTCCATCGCCACCGCCGTTTCTTCGATCGCGCGCAGGTCAGTGCTGCATTCTCTCTCGGATGTTTTTGTGTGACAACTCTCGTGTGGATGCCCTGCATTTCAATCGCCATGGCAGGGTCAGTGGACCTGCAGCCTTCTTCCCCTTTGGTGGGTGGGGATTCGGTCGTAGTTCTTGATCGTTTTGGTCCGTTTACCATCTGCGGGCCTATTAGTGACCTGAATTTCTCGGGCTTCGATAAGATCTTGCTACTGGCTTCATTGTTTGATTCGTTTCAACTACAGAAACCGTAATTTGGGGGTGTGGAAATGGTCTTCGCGTCTCCTGTTTTAGAGTGCGTCGCCGTTGATTTTTTTCGCATTGTGTGCTGTTCTTAAATCTTGATCCAGGCATGGCATATTGGCATGCACTGTCTCTGAACCAGATGATCTTCTTCTTTCCATCGTTCTATTTGTTCAGAGCACCGTTAACAAAATCGATTCAGCACCAGCTACGGAGCTACCCACGGTGGATTGATGATCGGCAAATCGTTCAAAATTCAAAATTCAAAATTTTAATTTAGAATTTTTTTATGCAAACCGAAACGACAATGGTAATTGCTCGGTTTGCGGTTTGGTCGGTAACCAAGTGGTAATGGCCAGCCGGTTATCTTTGCCGGTAGCCCATTAATCTACAGATTTACATAAAAAATCACCCGCTTTAAATAAAATTAGTGAAAAAAATCATAGAAAAATATGAGAATGCAAGAAAAATTCATGAAACAACTATAATTTTTTTATGATATTTTTTTGAAATAACCAATAAAACATTACAAATTTATAACAGTCACAACATAGAAAATAGTTCATACATTAAAAAACTTACACTATTAATGTTTTTGCCACATATTACTCCTCATACATATTAGTTATTAGTTACAAACCACATGTAACCTACATATTGTCTCTGGTATCCCTTTCAACTTTATCCTGTCCATGCTAAAGCAGTTTACAATTTTCGTACAAAATTGTGTAAAATTGAGGGTATTATTACTCATATACCATATAGTATGAGAATAGTAGCATGATTATGAATAGCATTGTTGAATTGCAACCAGAGCTTAAGCACTTCTAGAAGAGGACTCAGCCCTCCTGGAGAGGAGGAAGAGAACTACACGGTAATGGGGTCCAATAATGTCTACACCGTGAGGTCGATCGGATCTCCAATCTTTTTATACCAGTGCATTTTTGTAAAAAGAAAGAAAAGTAACGTTGGTGAAATAGGGTTGTGCGGGCCAAACACTGTTTTTTGAATTTTCCATTTTAACCGAATTTCTTGTACTCATAACAATCTTTAGACAACATTTCACCAATTTGCAGGACAAATTTAAGACGGTTCTGCTGTTCTGGATCAAGTTGTTCCCTGTTGTTGTGCACCTTGAGCTAAGAGCCGCAGGGGAGGCCACCCAAACCAGCACGACAATTGTTGGTCCATGCCCTTCTCTTTCTCTGTTCTTGAATTGAACGAGTAAGGGCGAACGAACGGACGCGACTTGTCCTTTACCTGCATAGAAACGGTTTTAGTTTTGGAATCGGGTCTCCCTCTGTTTGCAAATGTCTCTGCTTTGTTCAAAAACTTTTTTTTGATGCTGGTGAAGAGGAAGGATCAATTCTGGAAGTGAATGCTTCTTGCTGATGTTGCCTAGCCTAGCTCTGCCATTATCTCTGCAGTTCCACAAGTACAATGTTCTGATCGAATGTGATTGTTTTCAGGCATCAGCTGGAGCAATTTACAGGCTGAGATGGAAGGAGACATAGCAATGGAGGAGTGGAAGGATCCTAATCGAGGTGGAGATTCCTTGATGCCGGGTTTCATGGCCGAACCATTTACACCGCCGGATGCTTGCTTGCGAGAAGGTGGCTCCAAGGCAGGATTCGAGAAGCATGACTTGTCAGTGGCCGTTGGCACGCCGCTGCCGC
>KE370773.1:2403708-2417677 GCA_000418225.1 Zizania latifolia
GATGCTGGCGCCGCCGGTGCACCCGCTGTTCAGGCACCGGCAGGGCATCGAGACGGCGGGGCTCATGGTCCCCAAGGGCGAGGTTAAGGAGGAGGCTATGCCGGCCAACAGCTCTGGCGCCGGCGCCGGACACGGCGCTGTGTATCAACAGGCGATGAACAGGCTACCCCTGGGGCATCAACTGTAGATAATAAAAAAGCAATTTAGGAGTCATATCATATATTCTTAGGTTAATTAATCTTATTATCATAACCATAACGCTCTTCAGTTCTTGCTCTTAGCTTATTCCTAAGCTAGCTTCAGCCTTTTTTTGTTCAACAATAGCATCTGGTGCTTCAGTTGAGTTGCTTGGATAGACAGATCTGGGTCAGCTGATTTAGTGTCCATCTATGTTTAGCAATAGATAAATTGAGTGTCCACAAGTGTTCACTTCTATCAAATCTAGCAATGTGAAATTGTCATTCGGAATGTTTTGTCGTTTGTAAATACTGGATTCTGCATGAAAAATAAAAAGCTATTTTGCTAACCTGCTGTCCAGATCAAAGTTCTGGGTTCTAGGTCATGGTGGAGCTCACAGCAACGGTCAGGGATCTCGGCCGAGGCGACGCCGGCCTTGTGAGATGAGATCCCCGGCCAAATCAGTTCGCCTGGTGGGTTGGAACTTGAAATTGGAAATTTTTTCATTTATATATTTAATTTTAAAATTTACAAAAAATATATTTTCTTCTAGAAAGTATACCAAACAGTTTCCAATCACCCGCTAATAATATCGGTCATTAGTGATGTCCGTTATGGTCAGTCAGTCAACAGTTATGGGTATTTAAAAATAGTCTTGCAGTTTTAAAAAAACCCATTTAGAGAGTGATCAGAAACTATTTTTTTTCGAAATTTTCAAAAGGAAAATATAGTTTTGTAAATTAAAAAAATAAATAAATACATAAGTGAAAAAAATCGTTCGAACCAAACTAATTGCTCTCTCAGTGGGCTTGTCGTCTTGGGCCAGGTCCAGATTTGGGCTGGATCCCTCAACCGTCACCAGTTCATCCTGCTCATCCTCTCGGAAGAACAACAAAAAAAATCTCCTCGGCTCCGGCCGACCGGATTGGTGAAATGAGAGCTGCGTCCTCTGCTCTGATCCCCTCTACCGTCGCGCAGTGCAGTGCCACACGTCGCGCCGCGGGAGGCGTGGACAGCTGCTCGGCGCTCGCGGTAAAGGGAGATGGGTGGCTCTGCAGCCGCACAAGTTTTGTCCTCTCCTCGTCAAAGGTTAATGCTGCCTGAATCCTGATGCTGCTTTCACCGCCCAACGTATCTACGTGTGATCGTCGTGGATAACATTGTATTCCTCCGTTTGCAAATACTCTCTCAAACTTTATTCCTAAGATAAAGTTGATAAATTAATGATGGACATTCTATTCCTTTCATTTGAAAATACTCTCCCCATCACGTAAATACTTTATTTTTAAAATAAAGTTGATAAATTAGTGATTAAATTTAAAAATAAAATATCTTTTATTAATAAGAAAATAGTATTGCGAAGTGATAAATAAGTGATATTAAAAAAATAAAACCTTTTAGTTTACAAACTGAAGATATATAATGAGATAAAAATAAAGATTTTTAGAATAGAGTTAAAAGTTAAAAGTCGAATCTTTTTTAGATGGAAGAGTGGTATTTGTCAGAATTGACTTTGAGAAACTTGATTCACACTAATTTTTAGATAATCGAATAAATGTAGTATACATATTATATCATTGGAATTATCATCTAAATTAATATACTAATACCCTTTAGTTAGAGTTATTGTATTTAATCTTGTTATAAAATTATTAGTCAAATACAGCTACTGTTGGATTAAAATGACAAGTCCAGGGAGTAGTTAGCTGGCTACTCATGGAACGAAGGCCTCTAGTTCACACTGACACCGATCGAGTCACACACACACATCGATACATTAAATTAAATCAAACACTTGTTTTGAAAGGGTATTTTTAAATCTAATCCATTGAATCAGATTAAATTAACGGCTCACATTGATTAGACGGCACAAATTCAGAGAGGATTCGAGCAAAATTTCAGCTGCCTCTCGCAACATCTCCGTAGAATTTCAATTTCTTTTGTTTTCAGACCGGCGTTTAACACGGTATTTTTCGGTGCTTTTCCGTAGGATTACTGGATTAGTCGGCATTACACTTTGGCACGTTGACGTACGCATGGTCTGAATTCTGATCAGAGACCAGCCATCAGTGATCAGTGCATGCACTGTGAACAGCTACATGTACACTCCGGTTCTCTCCTGTAGAGGCCATCTCTCCCATGAGAAAACACACGGTACGTGAGCATCTCAGAATATGCAAGTGAATATCACCAAGATGGAGTCTACTGTCCAAACCATCCAGCTAGCTAGTGAGCTCAACCAATGCTCAAAAGTGTCAGTTTGGGATCTGAGGTGCTCTTGATAATTGGCTTCTTCACAAGAAAAGATCAAGTGACAGTCTGAGCTGACTGCCAGAGGCGCGGCACAGGGAGGATGCAACACATACACAGTACCATGTTGAATGGCGCCAATAATTTAGCAAGACCTAGCTCGAAGAAGGTTAGCTTTACCACATCTGAATCATATCAGCCATTGCTACAAGCATCATCTCGAGTTGGCCATGGACCAGCATGCAGTACCAGTACAATTGATGAGACATGGCACGAAAGCTTTGGCGCCATTTGGTATAGGGCTAGACATCTGTGCGTGCCCATGCTTCCTCCAGGCCGCCCATGGCGACGTAGTAGAGAAGAAGAGGGAGAAGACGGTGGTGGATGCGGTTACACATCCACATCCATGGCCTCAACGGGGATCGATGGATTTCATATATCGGGATATATGGCAGTTTATTCCTAGGCCGGAGTCCCCATGAATGGGCATGCAGATGGCAGCAAGAAGCAATGCAGCTTGACGTCACAAGAGAACAAGAGGCGAGCTAGAGAGTAGAGAGAGGAAGAGAATGGAGGGGACAAGAGGAGAAAAGAAAGAGAGGAAAGGTGGCCTCCTCTGTTGCTATCCAAGCCATGAAAGAGGAGGCAGGGTTTGGGTTGGGTGAGGACGACCTTTCAGTGTTCCAATTCATTGCAGCTGGACCATCCCCACATCTACAATCTTTCTTTAGCTACGAATTTATAGCGGCTATACTACTTCTAGAATATTTATTTTTTTAAACCGTCTATTTTTTTTCTAAATTGTAAAAACTCAGTAGATAAAAAATGTAGAAATAAATAAAAAACTAACTTTTTAGATTCTTATAAGTTAAATATTTATCGGTTAGTTGTTTTTTATAATCTTAATCTCCCGAAACTGGCCTCATTGGCCAAATGAACTGCATTCTTAAATAAACAGTAGAGCACTATTGTAAAAAAACAAGTCATCATAAACACTAAAGCCTATTGCAAGATTAAATATGACTTGATTTATTAGACCGGGTTTATGTGCAATCCATTGCTACACATTGCGTTTTTGTGAATCTGATCGTATTCAAAACCAACTTACTTGAGAATTTGACCTATTTGTCAAATTGTGGTTAAACTAATTTTTTTTGTGTTCGTAGAGCAAGGCACACAACTCATTTCCTATTGTTCCCCTGCTCTACATTGTAAGCAGATAAGTACGAATTGTCAACGTCGTTGAATAAACTTTTGTTGAGTGAGCTGTAAGCCAATGCACATAGCTACTCCTTAGCTCATACCCACACATTTGTACATATGCCATGCACTAAACATTTGTAGCCATATTAATATATACCCCATGTTTTGGTTTATGTAAATCATATGTTTGACCTTGAGCAAGGATAAAGAGGTGATAAAAATAGGAGGTGTGAGAGGAAATGACTAAGTAGGATGGGACAATTTTTTGTGACTCTAACAAACAAATTCATACAAGAGAAATAGAATAATTAAGGGAAATTTTGCTATAGGACATCACATAAGTATGTTATCTACAGTTGCACAGGCGTAGAGCGAGGCTATGCTATGACACATCCTATTTTCATGATAAAATACTGTAGGGCACTATTTTACTTATTCCAACGTTTTGGAGTGATAAACTTTTATAAATGACTAGATTACCACTCTCTCAATTTAGTTTGTTCCTTGCTAATGTTCGGACTCACACCTTTTTTGCTCGTTCAATTTGTTTTCCACTAAAATCAACAAGCAATTTAGTTGTTTTTACAGCCAAAAGCTAGTTCCACCTACATATTTCAGATAAAGACAATATTAGACATTCATAATTAGTACAAGAGCACACATGAGAAAGGGCAATTCGGTCATATCATATTCTAAATATTGAGAATGAATAAAAATAATGTCGATGGTGTCATGTAGCAAATTACCATGTAAATAGGATGTACCACAGCATAACTTCGCTCTGCACATGTGTCACCACAAATACCACATTTATGTGCGGTCCAATTATAATTTTTCCCTAATAATTAAACATGGACTATAAGAAGAAACGATTGATCTATATATATATTTTTAAACAAAGGATTAATTCTATTTTTTTAGGAGGTCACCCATTCTAATACTGCTCTCATCCTAGCACGCTCAACTAGAGTTCTAATGGGATCCGGTGCCAGTGACGGAGCTAGGATCTTGACACGCCTAGGAATCAAAACAAAGCGACCAGCGACGACAACGACTGATAGAGACCAGCGACAACAACAAGTGTGTCAGGTACTTACGTCCCGTTTCCACATTAATTCTATATTTTCCAACAACCTTTTCAGACTATACGGTTGCATTTTTTCAACCAGGGGGAATAGTAACTGGCACCGGCGCCATCGTATTGTCAGCACTCAGCAGTAGCAAAGCTTGCGAAAATCCATGACACATCGGGATCATTTGCCAGATGCCATGCGTTAATTTCTTCGGAGCAAATTTCGTCAGGCTCACCGCAAAGTAGGTGAAGAAGACACGATGTTTTTCCAGAATACGGAAAGGCATGTGGTGTGTTCAGGATATGACAACGAACGATCGAACCGTCGAGTAGTTAATTCCGCAGATCAATGATTTGAGTTCAAGCGCCGTGTTTCGTCCAGTACGAATATATGGTATGCTGCCCGTGTAATGCATGATTATTCCTTTCGTCATGTTTGGAACATATTGGCATAACTTCGGAATCAAAAAATTTTAAGCTGATTGATTATACCTAGCTCTAACAAATTTTAGAGCTGAAGTTATAGATAGATTTAAAGTATTTAGTTAAATAATTTAGTTTTTATTTTAAACTAAAAATAAAAAAATAAAAGTTTAAATTGTTTTATTATATTATACAAATATCAAATCCAGCACGAATCTCGAAGTTTGAGCTATACCAAACAATCCATAATACACGAGACTTTGCTATAATCTACTATGAATACAGTAGAAATCGGGAAACCCTACCACTCGATCGGTGAGGCAACACTCCCTAGAGAAATGAGCAGTTTTATCATCCTTGAGTAAGTATGCAAGATATAAGATACTAACAGGTATCAAATTAAATCTAACCGTTGATTTGATAGGGACACGATTGAAACAACGGGCATCATGCCACCAACTAGAGCATGCCGACGCCCCACCGGCCACGTCGTCGCCGCTGCTCCAGGCCACCCCACCGGCCCCTCGTAGGTCCCGCCGCCCGTGCCTACACCACCCATGCCGCCCATGCTACCCGCGCCTACGCCAACCGCGCCGCCCGCGCCCCACCGGTGACCCGCCAGCCACGCCGCCCCTGCGCAAATACTGTGCTTGCTGACGCGAAAATACAAAAATACCCTTTCACCTTACAGTAACAATAGAGTTACCATTCTTTGCCCACACAGGTATCAGTAGGTACTGCTATAATTTTAACCGTTGGATGAGTATGATCAACGGCTCAGATTTGGTATCTCTTTCTTTTCAAGTACGGTAAAATTCTCTAGAGAAATATTCAAGGATAATGGAAAATATGCCGTTACAATTTGTAAGGTTCGAAAAAAATACTATTGGAGTGAGAGTTATCACAATCACTGATATTGGTATTTTTGAAATTTTTGAAATTATAATGATATATAAGGATTCATCACAAATATTTAAAGACAAAAAGCTAGGAAGATGAACAGAACCCAATAACAAACCGTGCAGTGACACATAAATCTACAAAAGCAAGCAGTGCCCTAGTGAAGTTCTTGTTAGCTAATTATTAAGACACGGTTTTTAAAAGATGGTTAGCATAGGTTAATTATAGTTTAACCAACAAACAGTTCCGGCCAGATATCCGCATCAATCAATTGCTTGAGTAAGCAGTTCGCGAATACTGGTTTCTTTTGATCAAAAGTAGATGTAATTCAACCATTAATTATAAAAACAATATTAAAATAGACAGCTCTAAATATATGATATTATTACAATACTTAGATTGTAAATCTAACTATATAAATTCTAAGCCATGTAATACATATGATTATGTAAAAAATATTATTAATTAAATATTACTCGCTCTGTCTCATAATATTATAAACTAGGATCAGATATGATATTTTATAATACAATGAAACTGGATAGTGATGCTGTCCAGATTCATTGTATTACAAAATATCATATCTGATCCTAGATTATAATATTATGAGACATATATAGTACACCTTAAAGTCAAAATCAATATGTTCTGAACACAGCGGTATAATTTAGGAGCTGTAGCCGTCTAGTTTTTTAAGGGAAGGTACGTACGTGCAGGATCCATCAAGTTTTTAATCGTGCCAGATCCATCTGTCGTTTTCGCCGATCGAGCTGACGATCTCCCTGTCCGGATTGAATCAGGAGTAATTAATTAAACAATCGGAGTAGCGGGTTAATTGGCGTGTGTGATGCTTCTGCCTGATTAAACTATCCTTGATGCGACTAGATGTATTGACAATACATTATATTACGAGGTATCCCTAACACCGGCTGTGTGTGTGGAGGATATGGTTTCTAGCTACGCAGGATCGAAGAGAAATTAATCAATCAATAGGTTATTATTTATCAATTAATCGCCCAGTTTTACTCTAATTAATCTAATCTAATATAATCTAGATAATCTTGAGATTATGTTGCCCTGCTAGGCCCCTACTACACTTTACTTGACTTTGGTGCTTTCTGGTGTGCGTTTTCGCATCCGTCGAATAAATCGTATCTTGGGGAAAGAAAAAAACGAGGAAAACAACAGCTTCGTCAAAGAATTTCTCGCTCGATCGCTACGTACGCCCCAGTTCGAAAGAACATAAGAGTTTATCAATCGATAAATTATTCAAGGTAATATATTATAAAGTTAACAAATATGTTTAAAAGATATCATCTTTGTCTCACAAAACTTTTTTTAAATAAAATTAATAAATTAGTACCGGAAGTAAAATATTAAAGTGTCTAATATTAATAAGAAAATAGTATTTTAAAGTGACACCTAAAAATAGGTAAGAAATACTTGGAAAAATAATACTTCTTCATTTGCAAGATAAGGATAGATAAGAAAATATAAATAATTTTTTTTGCAAAGTTGAAGACTAAAAATAAAGTCTTTTTATCGACTGAGTATTAAGAAACATCGATGAAAAAAGTTTTAAATATCGTATTTTAAAAGATTTCACGGATAATCTGGTGATATCATTACCTAGTACTCACTCCATAAGACTTTGCTTGTAACATTTCAATTTTGTCATAAAAAGATTTTGTTTATATTTCACCTGTCATAAAAAGACTTCGCCGCTAGCTCTTCAACTCTGTGCTAAAAAGATTTTATTTCTATCACCTTTCCTACCCTCTGTTCATAAATTAAAAAGTTTTATTCCTTTAATACCCTTACCTACTCATTATCAATAACTTATTAAGTTCATCTCAAAAGTAAAATCTTTATATGACATAAGAATACCTCATTGCATACTCTCGGTTTGCAAATCAACTTCAAGATTCATTCCTTTAATATGAGCTACCTACTTTTACCCATCATAATATAATATTATTTTGTTATTAATAATGAGCAATTTAACCTTTTTACTATCCTACTAATTAAGAGATTTGATAATTTGCTACTCTCAAGAAGTGGCTTCGTATTTTTATCATTCAAATATATATTTATTGATATAAATAATCTTAAATATTAATTTTAAAAGTAGCATCATAATCGAAGGCATCTAAAGAGTTTCAAATGATTTTTTTCCTAATTAAGGTTCATGGGACGGAGGGATTAGAACGCAGCCATAATCGACTGCTAGTACTGTAGCTTATACTTTGTGACTCCGTGCCCGGCCCACTGGCAACATCCACGTGACGTACGTGTGGGATCTCGATCACCCATGGCCGTTCCTGGGCATGTGGGCGAGGGGTGCGAACGTCTAGGTCTAGAAAATTTAGAGGTCTAAAATTATAGATACATATATATTAGATCTATTACGATTTAGATTTAGTGTTGCGGTTCAGGATTCGAATAAATACTTCACTAAAAAATAGATGTAAATAATTACATGTGTTCAAAAATATATTTGGTTTTTTTAGCTCAAAAGGCATGAAGTCATTGTATGATATTGAATTAAGAAAATATTGTGTTAAATCTGTGAAAACTTTTTCTTAAAATGGATCATCTGATATTGAGCTTGATGATCTTGGTTTTGGAACAAGAGTCTGGCAAATGACTTTACCAAATAGTCATATGTCTTCTATTGAGATTTTTGAGTTTGTTAGATATGTAGATTGATGTCCAAATATTTTAATTGCTTATCGAATATTATTTACTATACTTGTGAATGTAGCATCAGCTGAAAGAAGTTTTTCAAAGTTAAAATTGTTGAAAAACTATTTGAGGTCAACAATGTCACATGAAAGATTGAATGGTCTAGCCACTTTATACATAGAAAAAGCTATCTTGAATCAGATTGATATAGATACTATTATCGATGATTTTGTATCTAGCAATATAACAAGATATCACTTTTGTAACTAATATAGCCATGAGCCTATGGTTGATTTGTTTTTTTGCTTTTGCAGGTAATCAAGATGAATCATGACTCTACTTTATAGTGTTTTGACTAATGCAAAATCTATTAGTATTGTGCATTGATATTATGTATTATAAATATACTGAATAATTTTATAATTAATATAAAAATATTATTCTATATTACATTCATGAAAATTCAAAGGCTACTTAATTTTTTTTCGCCTCCTAAATACTAGGAACGGCGCTGTCCCCACCGTTCGTTTCCATACACGTGTACGATCGAGCAGACACGTACACGGAGGCTTCTGCATCTAGACAACCTCTTCGTCAGGCAAGAGCAAGCCGGACGCTACTACGTACGTACGTGCCAACAAAGTCGTATACAGAAATGCGCGCGCCGTGCCGGCCGGTGTAGGCATTTAGGCGCGCGCATGCACGCACGCATGGCCGTACGAATTTCTGGTTTCAGCTGAACAATCCGTGTATCGATGTATTCTCGCTGTGAGCTTGTGGTGAGGTGTGTTCTGTTTTATCCTCTCCTGTTTCATATCTGGATGAACACACCAACTCGATGATGATCAATTGATCATCTCGTCTCGATCTGCAGGTCGAACAGGATTAATTTGGGCCCCTCCATATCTCTGCAGATCGAGCAGTCGAAGTGATGAGAGAGACTGAGAGAGAGATCCATGAGATGCATGATGGATCGAAAAGGAGTGCGTAGAGAGGATCCAGTAAATGCAGGACAATGTTGGCGAAATTTGATTGCATGTTGGGGGATATGCAGTACGGCGTTGGTGCACCGCCCGGGTCTCAATAATCAATCTGACCGAGTTCCATCTTGCATGTACCAAAAGAACGTGGACTGCATTTAATCCTGTGACAAGTATTCGCAAAACCACTCTAACCACGTGATGAGAGGTCGTAAAACCATGCTAACCACACAAATAGTATTTTAAATGAGATCCTCCGTAATTATTCTTACTATAACATTGTTACTAATATATGAGTCCAATAATATTAAGATCCACATATATTAGTGACAAAGTCAGCGTGTAGCCAATTGTAGAGAAATTATTTCTCGTAAACTGAAGTTATACAAAAGCACGATGACCACTTATTATGTGTTTTAACCATCTTATTGTAAAATAATCGAAAATATTGTACGTGGGTCGTCCGGAGGATTGCGTTTCCTCATACGCATGCACGCATGTGGCCTAGCACCATGTGCCCATGTTCTGGCTATGCGCGTGTAGCCCAACGCAGCCTAGTGAGCTAGCCCAACGCACGCAGCTCAGCGTAGCCAGCCTAGCACACAGATAACTCAGTGCACAGCCAACAACGAATTTTAAAGATGAATGTTTCATTAGTTAAAAATGAATATTTCATTAATTGAAGATGAATGTTTCACCGGTTATAGATGATTGTTTTACCTGTTATAGTAGCTAGAACTCAATATTTTATATGTGAGAGCAAAATGTTTCACCCTTTTATTTTAAATGTTTCGTCATTTTATTTCAAATATTTTTCACTCCTTTTATTTCGAAACATTTCACTTATTAAAGACGGATGTTTCCCTGGTTGAAGATGAATATTTCAGCAGTTGAAGATAAATATTTTCCCATTTGAAGATGAATGTTTCACATGTTACAGTAGCTAGGGAACTCAATGTTTCATATATGAAAGCAAAATGTTTCACCACTTTATTTCAAATGTTTCAACCTTTTGTTTCAAATGTTCTTTACTCTTTTTATTTTGAATTTTTTTACCCATTAAAGACAAATGTTTCACTAGTTGAAGATAAATATTTTAGCAGTTTAAGATGAATGTTTCATCTTTTTTATTTAAAATGCTTCACTAAAATTTCAGTAAAACGTCTGAGCGTCAAAAGTTTTATATTCTGTCGGACGTCCGACGTATAGTTTCTCCCTAAAATAATTTATTAAAACTGTCAGTAACCATTAAATAAATAACGACGGTAACGTGGATTGTTTTTCTCAGTGGAGAGGGAATCGACCTCGGTGATACTGAAACTATCCATCCGATGGTGATCATGCATGCATGCCGGAGACTCCGGCCGATCAGCCGGCCGGCGCCTCACTGAAGTGAACCGGACGGGGAAGACGAGCCAGCCAGCCAGGTATATTCAGAGACGGGGCCGGGCCTGGACCGGGCTAGCTGGAAAACCTACGTTGGTCAGGCCCAACAGTGCCCCAGCCCCAGCGCCTAAGAATGGTCCCCCTTTCTGAACATTTTCTTAACTTAAAAGTATATTGATTTTTATTCTGAATAAAGCAATCTTTTAATTATAGTTTATCTGTTTGGGCTTTTTTTTGGCCTCGAGCTAAACTTGTTCCGAGTTTTTTGTTTTTCAATTTGTTATCTCTCAAAATGACTGGAAACGTTTCGGAAAGGATCTAATCTATACTATTTTAAAATTAGTTAGTGATGGTTGCAGTGAATCTATCAACACCATAATTTTTCTTATTGACACGTGGGTCCTTACTGTCATTGACACACAGTGACATGATATTTTTTTTAATGTTGTAAATTTTTTCCGTTGTAATACACAGGCACTCAACTAGTTTGAATGAAATCATAATCATAAGACAACTACTTTCCCTGTTACAGTGCCAGGGCAGCAATCGATTTAATATTTTTAATGCATCTGAATTTAAGCCATATCTAGCCAAGTGTGAATCATAATTAGCAACTTTAAAAAAAAGTACACTAGGAATGCCAATTTTGTAGTCTTTAAAATAAAATTCTTTGATCAACTGTATATGCATAGGTATTTTCTTACCAAAACATACTTTCCTTGTACCATTACTTTGACAAATACTTAATTTCAAAGCAGGATTACAATAAATAATTCTAACTGTAGGATACTTTGGAATTGTGAATCTAATTATACAATTTTTATACTATATACTTTGATTATATAAAAACCATTGTTAGCTAAAATTTAAACCCTCAAATCAAAACTGACAATTATTCCCGAAAGAAGATAGTATTATCTTGCTGATCAATGTTGGAGAACTAATACTCTATACTCATTTGAGGATTGTCAAGCTGGAATTGATTAACCACCACAGATGAGAAAAAGGTTTGGTAACATTCAAGGGGACCACAGAGAGTTGATTCCCCATCATCTTCTTTGGCAGTGCTGCTCAGGGGAGGGGACCCCACACTCTCTGTTCCCCACTGTGTGAATTGTTTAGGACTCCAGTACAATTACATTAGTAGTATCTTGAAATAATATTCAGCATTAACTTTATGCATTAGCTCCCCAATCAAGGGGGGATAAAACAGACAGATCTGCCATCCCCAAAACACAACTCAGTTGTTTCTTGGGGGGAGAAATCCTGTGTGTACCAAGCAGTTTCGCCTGTGGGGGCTGTGGAGCAGCTTTTGTTAATTCGAGGGAGGCCATTGGTCTGTGCGGGCTGGGGCTAGTTGCTACGAGTACCTGAGCTTTTGTCCTCAACTATTCTCGATGCGACGATTTTCGAGCACACGGCTGCCACTAGAGGGCTTAATTTATAAAATTAGGGTCTGTTTCTTTAGCTGTTGATTTTAAGAAAGCCGCTACCTCCTCCTTTTCACCATATTTTTCATTGTTTATTTTTTTTAAGTCAAACTTTTATATCTTTGACTAAGTTTAAATTAAAAATATATTAATATTGATAATATCAAATAAATACACTATTAAAACATATTTAATGGTTGATTTAATGAAACTAATTTGATATTGTAATTGTTACTATATATTTTCATAAAACTGGTCAAAGTTAAAGAAGTTTGACTTTGAAAAAACCAAACGATTTACGTTATGAAACGAAGACAGAACGAGATAAGTAAAAACTTCTATGATATAAGAAAAGATAAACGGAATAATATCATTTGTACATTTTATGGTGGAAATATTATAGTTATGTTCAATTATAGTGGGTTGAGTGAAATCTAGATCTGTGCAATTTCTATTTTGTACTTAAAAATCTAGTGCTTTTTTATGATTCGAGTTGCTGAGTTGACATGTTTGATTCAGATTTTAGATTTTTAGATAATAAGCTGTTTGAAAAAACCTAATCAACCACACCTTTCGATTAACATAGTGCAAGTGTTAAGCCTGAGTTTTATGTAAACTTTTGAGTTTTCACCAAAAGGCCTTCATCTAAACAATTCATTCTGATTTTACTAAAACACAAAATAAGTCTCAATCGATATGCGTGTATTGAAATGGATTGTGTGGAAAGAAGAGAACCGATACAAATTTTATAGGAAACAAAGCAATTCTTATGTATACATATATAGCAATTGGCAACATTAACAATTGCTTTAATTTGCACATATCTATATTGATAATTTGATAAGAACTACTTATAACCTTTATGTAGAAACTCTCAAAACTTGAAAGCAATGTTGTGGGATGTCCTGCAGTACGTGTACAGCAACTTGAACTGAATATCAAAAGGAAGATTCTGACGTAAACACCTTCGTATACACATATGGATGTGGTCTAATCTCCAACTTTTATCAGCTTTAACTCCATCGAATTTCTACCTTAGACTCAACTCGCTGATTCGTGCTCTGTCGAAGTGTCGAGATTATCCTCTGCTTTTCAGATGTCCATGTCCTGGTTTCATGCATGCTGCTGACAGAGTTATGCCTTAGGTTTTACTGATGAAACATTGTGCCTTGTGTTCACTGATAGGAGGAATCCTAATCATTGATCTCCTCTCATTTAATGATTAAAAATGATTTATATTATCATTTTAATTAGTACCAGTATAAATTATAAAAATGTAAAATCATAAAAAAAAGGAGTGATACGGAGGGATAAAATTAGAAATTTATATAGGAGGCATGCTGGAGAGGATGACAAAAGAGATATATCAATGCAAATCCGCTAATAATGATTATATTCAAAATATTAATTTATCCTTTCAAAGGGATGTAAAATATCGATTAAAGGTGCAATAGGTTTATATG
>KE370773.1:2419672-2448084 GCA_000418225.1 Zizania latifolia
TTTCTTTACTAATCGTTCAGTGACGCACTAAGATACATATCTGACGAGGATACAGATAGAAGAGTTATTAGCTATTAGCTAACTTTCTTTACTAATCGTTCAGTGACGCGTTAAGATACATATCTGACGAGGATACACATAAAAGAGTTATTAGCTATTAGCGAACTTTCTTTACTAATCGTTCAGTGACGCTAAGATACATATCTGACGATGATACAGATAGAAAAGTTATTAACTATTAGCGAACTTTCTTTACTAATCGTTTAGTGACACACTAAGATACATATTTGACGAGGATACAGATAGAAAAGTTTAGCTATTAGTGAACTCTTTTTACTAATCGTTCAGTGATGCACTAAGATACATATTTGACGAGGATATAGATAAAAAATCTATTAGCTGTTAAGTGACGCGCTAGAACACATTCGTCAAGAATACAGATAGAAACGATGTCCTTATTCGAAATTCAAAATGGCTATCAGTAAGAACATTCATGCTCATAAAAAAGAAACCATTCATAGTAAATAGGACTTGAAATCTATTTGCCTCTTACCAAGGGCAAAACTGGAAACTGCAGAGTTGTGCCAGCCACAGCTCTGTTTTTCGTACACGTCGGTAAAGAAAAAAAACAAACCAAGGAGTTTGCGGTGAAAAGACAATATAAATTATAAACTATATAAATGGCATTTATGAAATTTTCACCTACTAGCATGGGCAAACAATATCTCTCCCTTCGATACAATCAACAAGACAACAAAGAAAGAGGCAAGAGAGAGAGGTCTAAAAGAGAAACAGAGTTGGTGTAGGATACGACAGGTCCAGGGAAAAAAACCTCTCGATTTCTTTTTCCTTGGCCCTGCTGCTGCATCTCTTCCTCTCTAAAAGCAAAATACACTGCTCACTCTCTCTCTCTCGACCAGTCTCTCTCCTTGAGTTGCTGTTACTGGTACAGCTCTCCTTGCCTTTGCCTTGGTGGAGAACCAGATGCCTTTGATGTGTGAGTGGTTGGTGTCTCCTTCTCTTCTCTCGTCTCCTCTCCCCTTTTTTCCCTCCCTTAATTCTCTTAATAATAATTTCTTCACCTCTATCTCTTGTTATTATTGCTGTGTGGGAGCAGGAGAGAGAGGGGGGTGTGAAGGATAGCAGTGGCAGTACTAAAGCCAACGAAATCAGCACTCTCCCCCATTTTTTCTTCCCCATTCACTCGCCTCGCCTCTCCTCTCTTCTCTCCATCCGCTTGCGTCTTGGCCTCGGCAGCCCCAAATCGAGCTCTCTTGGCCGCGGAGGCGGAGCTCGTCGCTGCTCTCCTCCGGCCCCGCTCAGGCGCTCGCCGCGTGGATCTGATGGCGGCGGGATGGGGGCTCTTCCGCGTCGGCGCGGCTTGAGGGGGAGCGGGAGGGGGAAGAAAGGTGAGGGCTTTGGTGTTCTTCTGTTGTTTCTCGCGGTGATTTCTTGGTCTGCTTCTGCTCTTGGTTTCGCTGCCTGCGGGTGAGGGATTCTCCTCCCTGCTTCGGAAAATTTGTGCGTTTCACCTCCTGTCGTGTGGCATGGTGTGAGAAGACGACCATGGTCTGGATCTTTCTTCGGATTTTTTCCCCTCTTGCTGCTTGTGCTGGATCTTTGGCTGTTTTTTCCTCTTGATGAGTGTGTTGGTCTTGGCTGCACGGAAAGGATTCCTGATTCCTACCGTGCTTTTCTCCAGATTTTGTGTAGATTATGCGCTACCATCCACTCTTGGTGCCTTCATGTTTCCTGCTTCTCCAGGCCAAGGAAATCCCCATTAGAGCACAGATTAGTCAGAAAAATCCTATCTTTTCTTGATTTCCCATCATATTTCTGGTGAATAAACCGGTCCTCACCTAGTCACCTTCTTCCTTCTTTTGCTATTTATTTCCCCATCAAGAAAGCACTACCATACAAGCTAGCCTCCAGTGCTTAGCAACTGTTCATGTATTGTTCCCTGCTGTTTCCTTTGTGCAAATCCTTGCAATAACTTCGTGATCTGCATGAGCTTCCCCTTAATCTGCTGCTTTATCTGTTCCTCGTCCTTGCCTGTCATGGTCATGATATTTCATGTGCTTTGGACTAATCTGACAGCAACTACTCTTCCTCCCCTATCCTATCCTCTTTCCCCTCCATTCCAATCTCTATTGCAGCTTTTATCTACATGAAATGACACCATACGATTTTGTCAGTAAGAGCTTGTCTGATGCGTTCATGGCCGTAACATGAAATAATATGGGTCTTGGTTTGTGTCTGCAGGTGACTGATGAGGTAGTGGGCGGCCAAGGAAGCAAAGTTTCTTGCTTTCATCTGGTGTACTTACCATCTTGTTATGCTGGAGGGCAAGGATAAGAGCAGGCCCAATTGCTTCAGAGCTCTTGGGTTCTTGGTGCCGACTGTAGCAGTAGTAGTAGATCTGGGGGGGTTAGCCAAGGAGTTCATCAGATGTTATCCAGTGAGCAGCCTTCTGGCCCTTCATGCTCCTCCAAGTCTTCTGCCCCGGGTGTGAGCGCTGATCCGGCGACATCCCCCGCCCAGGCGCCGGCGTTCCACGATCCGACAGATCTGGTCCAACCGTGCCTCAAGTTCTCCATAAGGTGAAAAACAGGAAACTTTGATTGCTTTAGTACCTTGGGATAAGGATTAGCTTGGGTGCTTAAGTTCTTGATTATGGATTAATTATTGGCTGCAGCTTTGAGGGATTGGATTGGGTGTGTGACTAATTGCTTTCAGGGGTAATCTGTGTTATTTTGGAGGAGCTTAATTAGTTTAGTTTTTTTGTTGATTAATAAAAGGTGGCCTTTTTCGCCCCAAGAATCTGAAAATAAAAGGGTGCCTCGTCTGATGAATCTTTGTTCACTGTGTATTAATGGTTTTCTTATTTCCTTAGTGGTGTTCTGCAATTAACAGATGGGCAACAAAGTTTGGAGATTTTCAGTTTTGATATGACAGCATCTTCAGTAGGTCCACGAAGATGTTGTATCTCTTTTCATTTTAACAATTCTATGGAGGGGGTTTAAATGTAAATATGTAATACAGTCTTGCATACTATACAAATGGTGTTTTTCGTCTGTGTGCATATGAGCATATGCTAATGGAGATCCATGTCTTTCTTTTCTCCAGAGATTATGTTTTTACTTCAAGGAGCAAAGACATCAAGAATAGCTGGCCTTTCCATCCACGATCTCTGCAGATTTGCCAGAAACATGGTGTGAAGGATCCGTTGCCTCCATTTGAGCCTCCTGATTTGATTCGAGTGCAGTCTTTGAATACTACCATTAACGTTGAGCAATCTGCTGCGTGTTCAGAAGCCAACGCTCCTGTTGGTCTGGTGAAGACTAGATATGATGGTTCGTCTAATGTGAATACAAGCAATATCAGCTTCCAGTCATGCCAACCGGTAGATGAATCACCTGGTCTTTTACAATACACCTCACCGGAGGATGGGAAGTCTGCTGTTGACCAAGGGGAAAATACAAATGGACTAGACCATATTGATGAGGCTATACCAGTAGACCTGCAAGATAACAGTTGCACCAAAGCAATTCGGCAAACTGAGGTCGTTGTACCCTCTTGGCGGTCGAAAAATCTTGACTTGTCATGGGAGCCATCAGAAAAGAATGGTAAGTTGGTAGTCAAACTAGGCTCCTTGACACGGGCAGAAGAGGTAGTGTCTAATTCTAGCACAGTTTCAGATCCAATGGCTTCGAAAACCTGCCCTGTTTGCAAAGTGTTTGCTTCCACATCAAACACAACCTTGAATGCTCATATGGACCAGTGCCTTTCTGTCGAGTCTAATACTGAGCTAGTGGAAACAGTTTTCTTGAAGCCGAAAGTGAAGCCAAGGAAGAAGCGACTGATGGTGGACATTTACAAGACTGCCCAATTGTACACTCTTGAGGACCTTGATCGGAGGAATGGCACTAATTGGGCTGTTGAATTGGCTATCTCCACCACAGACAAGGAGGTTTGCACTGAGAATCGTAGCCCAGAAGTTGTACCATCTGACCCAAGAGATGATGAAAGAGAAGGCGCTGTCTATGTTGATTCTAATGGGATAAAAATTCGGATTTTGTCCAAGTCTAGTGATGCATCTTTGTTGTCAAGGGATGAACATAGTTCAAGGAAAGTGGCCAAGCATGAGACTGGAAAAGGTTTATTGATGACCAAGACATGCTCGAAATCTAAACTATGTAAGAATAAGACGCTCAAGGTACTAGGAAAGAAGAACAGCAAACTGGATCGTTTGAATACCCAGGTATGTAGTGTCATTAAGCTTGTTTTTACTCATTGTTGTTCACTGGAACTCTAGCACTCTGTTTATTGCCTGACATAGCCTGGTCCACGGACCATTATTCCATGGTTTGATATGGCTGCTGTTTTAACTGAGTTTTCTACTCTGTCACATTTTTAAAGTCTCCATACTATTGTAAAACATGAGTAAGAACAGACAAAGCCAGAAAGGTTTGACTTGATGTGATGTTGTTTGCTCACAAATGCAGATGCAAGGTTATGCTACTAGCTAGCTTAATTGTAGAGTGTGGTGTTCAATTGTTGCATTCTGTTTCTGGCTTGTTGCATATAAGAGTACAATGTGTACAACTTGTTGATAGAAAAGCTTAGATGTATCAGCTGTTTGTTGTACTCATCTAGGTCTTAGAGGCAATGCAATATGAAGAATCGCTACATTTTAGAATCTGAGTCATATGCTATAATGTTTCCTCGTAGTATGCTTAGTGACATATTTCCATATGGCATATTATTTGTAAGATGTTATAATATTTCTGATTTTTAAGGTCCATTTTGTTCACCTATTGCATACGATAATAGTTTGCTGTCCAACCATTTTCACATAATTGCATATTTGTGTCATAGTGTTGATTCTGTTCTTCTATGTACAGGTTCAAGCATGTACAGATGGAGATATGCATGAACGCACCTCTGAGGAGGAAGAGGAGGAGCCTACTATGCATGTGCCGAAACCTACTGAAAGCACAAGTTATTGTTCATCTCAAACTATGAGGCAATGGGTGGGCTCCAAACGCTCAGGTCTTTCTAAGAATTGTGGCCAAAAGTTTACTGATAAAGCATCCAACGGTGCAGCACCTGGAACCAAGAAGTTGGTTAGGAGCAGCATGCATTGTTTTGATGATTCTCAAATATCAGAGAGCCGTACTGAGGCATTTTCTTCACAATCACCAGAAGAGATGGTGACCACCTCAGAAGCTAATGATGATGATCAGAGGAGTGGTTCTTCAAGACTGCTTAGATCTATTCCTAGATGGTCATCCAAGACTACTCCATCCAGCATTGTCATACCAAAAGTACCTAGGTCAGCTGCCGCTCTTGCAAAGAGGAAAATACAGGAAATTGGAAGGAGAGAAGCTTATAGGTCTGATAATTATGATATGGTGAGGAATCCCACCTCGATTAGAAGCTCTGTAGGTCGGGGTCCTTCCTCTGTTGCAGGGGTGAGTGGTGGTTCAAACAGGGTAGCATCTACCAAGAAGTTCCGGAAGAATAGATCTCAGTTGAGAACTGGCAGGCGTGAATTCTCACCTTCTAGCAGTGGGCTAGTTCATCGTTTTGGTCAAGATCATGAACCTGTTCCCAGACATATGAGCAAGAAGTTCAGAGTTGATAATAAGGAAACCTCTAAGAAGCTTGAGAAGCATACTCAAGAAGATACTTCAGATAATGACTGCTCTTATGGAAATGATGTACCAGCACTGGGACAAGAGGATGATCAGTATGATGTGGCACAGCAAGCAGCAAGTGCACAGATGGATTATGAAGGTGAAGAACCTGAAACTGAAATGCAATATGCATCAGCCTCCAGAAGTAATCCTGCAGACTGCAGCAATGAAATGAGCAGTGATTCCTTGAGTCCAGAAAATAACGAGACAGCAGATGAAGTGTTGGCTGAAGACTATAGTGTGGCCATGGTGGATCAATGTTCTAATGAGAAATCGGCACATCATGCTCATGTACCCAATATTGCTGCCAATAATGAGGTGGAGGAATGGCAAATAGATCCGTCTTCAACTAAGGAATCTAGTGCCTGCTTGACTAATAACAGGGACATGGGTCTTGGAGCTCCCCAGGATAACTCATCAATTACATCAAACAGAGAAGACTCTAACATAGATCATGGTTTGGTGTTTGATCGTGGCTCATCTGAGTCTCCTATTTCAACAGCCTCAACAATGTCTCCTCCAACTTCTTTAAAAGACTCAAGGATTAACATGTCAGAACCAGGTCCATCCACAGCTAATTTTAGGACTGTTGAAGAACGGGTTTCTGGGACCTCAATTCAAGAAACCAAATCGGCAGAAGCTGAACAGTTGCCTAAGAAGCCCTTTTGCTGCAACTGTCGGGAGAGCATTTCCAGGGAGTCTCAGTTGCACCATCAAGGTGAAACAGCCAGACCAATGCCAACTTTTACTGGAAGACAGGTCCCACAGTTGAACATAGGTTTGCGTTCATCGTCATCATTCAGCACATATCAAAGAACAAGCACAAAGGCAAACCCTTGCTTAGATTCACATGATCAGACATTAGCTGGTAAGGTTTCAGCTGAACCTACCAATACCATGACCCGTCATCCATCTTATATGGCAGATTGTATGAGCCCATCATTACAAACTCAGCTTCCGTCACCATCAAATCCTATTTTGAGACTGATGGGCAAGAACTTGATGGTGATGAACAGTGAGGAGAGTGGGCATCCTCAAGCACCCAGTTCAGACTACGTCATGAGAGGAAATTACATGCAACCTGTTAGTTTTGTGCCGCAAAACTACCAACATATTGGTGATCCTGCATTTATGAACATGGCTCCATCAACAGTCAATCACCAAATTCCTCTATCAAGTGTACAAGCTGGAAATTTTGTTGGCCCCCCGTTGCACAGTGGTTCCATGGTGCAACCTGAATATCATTCTGCACAAAAGCCCTACAGAAACCTTGTTCCAGTCATGCATCACCCAACCTACATGATGAAAGAGGTAATAATGATCAATGACTCTCCTGAGCGTAGAAGCAATCCGCAAGTCAGTATGCTTCTTTCCGCTGCACCTTCTCCAGCTACAATCTCGGTTGCAAACAATGTGACATCAAGGCCGTTTTACTGCGTTCCATCCCAAAACCAGATTTTGCCAAGGGAGAGTGCTGTTGGATCACTACCTGTATTCCCAAGCATGAGCCCAATGGTTGGTGTTAGCTCGTCCAGCCAAGGAAGCAAGGCGGAAGTACCTCATCCTTACATGTCAAATCCAATCTATATGCAATCTCCAGCTGGTTACATGAACCCACCGATCTACTACTCGCAGAATTTACGGTGACGATTCCTCAGTAACTCAAATGGACAAGAGAACTCCATTTAGCTTCTTGGTCATCAATGCCAAAGTGGGAATAATGAAGAAAGCTTTGTGATGAGTCTAAAATACTGAGATTAGCAAACCTGCATAAGATGTCCGACTTTCATGAGGATTTTTCACATAGGTTGCCTCTTTAGCTTTTTATTTGAGGTAAACTTGTTTGCCTTCAAAGTATTTTAATTACATTCTGCAAAGTTCCAGTAAATTATAGTATGGCGTTGCCCAATAGTGCTCAAGGATATAGCTCACTATTTATCGAAGACTAATAGCTTACATTCCAGCAAAAGTGTTTCCTTTCCATTACTGCTCTTTCACTCTTCTGTCTGGATAGTTTTTCATCAGTTTGTGATACTTGATGCAACTGCAGTAGAAGATGTTGCCAAGATAAAGCCCTGGAATTTGCATAGTCTTTGATGTACTAACATGCATTGTTGATTGGATGACGAGTCAAATTACAGTAGTTTTGGATCTCATCTATGGTGCAAATCCGAATTGGAAGAAAAACACTGACAAGGAAACAGCCTTGACCTGTGTTGCTATTCTTATAAAATCATTTAAGCTTTAGATTCTTTTTATATTAAAAGGCACCTATAGATGAACAATTGATGGATTTAGCTTAGAGTAGTGAAAGTTCAGACTTCACAGTTCACACTGATTGAGATGGTTGAAGAATGCACATATGTCAGTAGCTAAAAGTATATAGATCGAGGAATGTCAGATAGGCGATAGCTGCGTCCACCGGAATTCCTCGTAGAATCTGAACACTTGCAACAGATGATTAAGGTCACATGAAGAACAAAGTAATCACATGTGATACTAACAACATTAGCCCCTGACTAAGTAGAGTTCATTACCCCCCACTAAGGGGTCGGCGTAAATCTCTGGAGCCACATGTTTCTCAAAACTACTAATGCTCTGAAGAATCATACAAACTTTGAGCTTATTTTCTATGAGTATCATGACTTGTCTTGTTAACTTAAAGCATGGAGCTGGCTTGCTGATTTGATGACAAAATTTAAGACCCTTGTTAGGGAGGCTTTTGGTCTGAACAAACAGAACTCTAGTCTCTGTTCAGAAGTCACTCGGTTTTATGAATTTTCTAAACTACACCGACAGCTGCTCGTTCAGTTGAAGTATATGGTTGTAACATGGATTTTGAGGTATAATAAATTCTCAAT
Organism: Zizania latifolia; assembly: GCA_000418225.1. Taxonomy (NCBI): domain Eukaryota; kingdom Viridiplantae; phylum Streptophyta; class Magnoliopsida; order Poales; family Poaceae; genus Zizania; species Zizania latifolia. Next base: position 2,428,233 of record KE370773.1, read on the forward strand.
TTCCAAGTGAAACAGCTGCAAATATCCCGGAAAGCAAACGCTGCTAAAAAGAACAGAGTTTACAGGGTGTGGTCGCCACCAGAAAGGGCAAAGGAAAGGCACTGCCGCCGCCTGCTCGGCTTGCAGCTTTCGCCCTGGCTGCACAGCCTCTTGCCTCGCAACGGCCCAACAACAGCCGATGGCACCGTCAGAATTCCACTGTTTGGGAAATCCTTTTCAGGTTATCCATTTCACATTATCACGGCTATAATCTCGACTAAAATTCGGTTCTTGTCCCCAACACACACCCACACACAACTAGAAATATCGCGCGAGATTCCGGTAGCTGCAACTATTCTTAGAATTTCTAATCTGGCGTATTTTAGAGGAGCTTTAGATTTTGAGAAGCATCTAGTACGTATTTAGCTGGTGAGAATCGAGAAGATAGAGTTTTTCTAGCTTTTTAGATTCTACAGTTATTGAGTTTTTAGATTCTGCAAATTCTGAGAAGTATCTAGTGCGTATTTAGTTGGTGAGAATCTAGGGAAGATAGAGTTTTTCTAAGTTTTGGATTCTATTTCATTTTTAGATTTTACAGCTATTAAGTTTTATAATCTAGTATAAAATCTAGATAGTTTAGAGAGCTTTAGATTCTAAGAGTAGTTATATCTCTTAGAAGCTCTACAAATAGAACCTAAAACGGTTCATATTCTTGTTGTATACTATAAATTACAAATTCTGAAAATTAGACAGTATCCTAAAACTTCAATTTCTCTGTATTCTCGTTAGCTATCGTTAGCTGCTTTTTAAAATATTAGACTATTCGAACAGTGCCACAGCTCAACTACGAACAGGAAAAACTAAAAATTTCGCAGGAGATAATTCCACGAAACAGTTGAGCTCTGAACACTGTGTCAGCGGAGGAAGAGGAGTGACCCCAGTGCACCCATCTCAACTGCAGTTTGGTGCCAAATAAATACACGTTTCCACTTCGCTATCAGGCCATGGTCCCGGACAGCTACGGCCACCGTGGCCATGGCCACCACCACGGCACCACCACCTCACCGAGAAAACAGGATCCCGGACAGGGAGAGGCGCCGCTAGCTGTGCGCCTGTGCCGCCTGTGCGGTTGCCGGTAGCATCTCCTCGCAGCGGACGGTGCCGTGCACGTAACAGCGAGATCCATCGTCCGTAGCAGCGCGCAATGATTCGGGGGCGGGCGTGACGCCGTTGCTGTCGCCGCCGTACGCCATTGCTCCGGTGATTTGAAGCGAGAGAGAGAGAGAGAGAGAGATGAATGGTTTGGCGCTCTAGATCTGGTCAGTGTTGTCTCTGCTCGACGGGGATTTGGAGAGAGAAAGAATTTTTGGCCTTTTGGTTTTAGCCTCTATTATCAATGGGCGATTCAATTGCCTAAGGAGAAAAGACAGAAAGAGACTTCTGCTTTCTGCAGAATTACGTGAATTTATTTTGTTTGGTCTTAACAAACAAGAAAAAAACGATAATTTATCACTTCCAAGATGATCACTTTGATAATGATACTATTATGAGACAATAACAATTATTAGATCACTGATATGCGAGTCAGAATAGAAAAAAATCACTTATTGTAAGATGATAAAATATCAAATATATATTTTTAACAATATTGGATATTAGAACTGAAACAACAATTGCCTGAGGGCCATTCGAAGCTGCGGTTAAGCTGAAGCTGAATGTGGCACATAACTAGAGTATGATTAATTAATTATTAACCATTAAATGTTGAAAATTATATTATTCTTAGTGTTTTTAATAAACATTTATGTAATTTTTTTTATAAAAATCGTGTTGCATAAGAGTTTGGTAAATACACCGTGATAGTCAGATAATCAGCTGCAGCCGAAGCCTCCTATATCAAGTCTCCTAAAGTAACAGTTCAAACACTATACTTATATCTAAAAAGGGAGATTTAATAATATACCATTCTTTTCTTTTAGATAAAAATTGAAGATTTATCATCCACATCTTAATGACAGGTGGGATCCATCCAGATCAATGACGTGTGGGCCAGATAGGTAAATTTTTAATTTCTATCTAAACGGAAGATATATAATCAATTTTTTTCTCTAAAAATCATCGACATGAACTAACTGTTTTTAACTAATTATTTAAAATTTCTATACAATTTATAATAATATTTATAACAATAAGAGAGTGGAGTAGTAATTCAGAAACCTGTTTCAGCCGTACGTACACACGTCGATCAAAATCGTGTCCTTTTGCCACGGAGAGAGTACGTACTCTTCCTCGTATAAAAAAAAAGCATCTACGTGCTTTGCAAATCTGCGTCCTAAAAGCGTGACAAGTATCTCGATGCCCTGGAAAAGAGCTTATCTCAGAACGTCACGCTACTGCACGCACATGCGAGTCCCTGTGTAGCCAAGGGCCCGGTCCCTCTCTTCCGTGGACGCAAAAATTCACAAGGTGTACACATTTTAAGGGCTTTTTAGAACACAGGATTTAAAAAACGTAGCAATACGAGAAACGCAAAACACAGGAATTTTAAAAATAATGTATTTTGATGGTCCATATAAAAATAAACATATAAATTTGGTAGTGAGAGAAGAGAGACCAAGAAAGAAGATGCATTAAGCATCACAAAACAGAAATATACTGATGTTTGAGCTCATATGCTAGTTTTATGGAATTGAGGTGTAGAAAATCAATCTATATGAATTTTCTAACATCCGAACCTATGTTCCAAGGATTTGAATGTTTCAAAATTTCCGTGAAATTCTTTCAATCAAAGGAGATTAATATACTGTAGCGTGAGGGATGAGGTATATTTCAATATTATTACTTTTCCTTGTGGGTAATATTTGAAGATTACCCTGGACGAGGGGAGAAAATTCATGGCCCAGTAAATAAATCCCCAAGGCAAATAATTAATACCAAAAAGGCCTTCAAAATGTTTGGCCCAATAAATAATCCCCACGGCAAATAATAAGACTAAAAAGGCCCTACAAATGTATGGCCCAATAAATAATCCCCAGTGCAAATAATAACACAAAAAAGTTCTTAAAAAGTATGGCCCAATAAATAATCCCCTGTGCAAATAATAACACAAAAAATCCTTAAAAAGTATGGCCCAATAAAATCCCAAATGCAAATAGTAGCAAAAAAGTCATTAAAAAGTATGGCCGAATAAATAATCCCCAGTGCAAATAATAACACAAAAAAGTTCTTAAAAAGTATGGCCCAATAAATAATCCACTGTGCAAATATTAGCACCAAAAAGTCGTAAATTTGCAATGGTCGAGGCACCATTTCGTAAAATCTGCAACCAATCTCGGTTCGCCTGCTGGTTTCGTGCTCTTCCTCTCCTTTTCGGTTCGCTTCGTGGCGCGAAATTGTCCGCCGCCTCACGGAAAATTTCCCGGGAAAAATTTTCTACGGCGCTCGGGTTCCGGTCTTCACCGCTCCCACTCATCCGCCAGCCTCGCCTCTGATTTCCGTGGAAATTTCACCCCTCTCGCGGCAAGAAGCTCGCTTTCTCGGCGATGGCAGCTTCGCGCGGTTGATTGGCTGCGATTGTTCTTTATAAATTTCGGGTGTTTCTCGGTAGGTGATCCGCGATCGTAGCCAATCCCTAGATACCCTGCGGCCAATCGGGCTCCTTTCTGCCTGTAGGGAGAGGTGGTGTTACTTGTTGGGATGGTTCCATTGGATTCTGCAGCTAGGGCCAGCGATTTCGCCCGGTCGCCTGCAAGGTTTTTGTTTAGGTATATCTCATGGTAGTTACGTCTCCCACTCTTATGATATTTGTGTATTTTGCAGAACTCACGTTTGTGGCAACACTTACTTTTTGTCGCTTGTTGAATGCATAGAAATACAAAAGTTAATTGCTTAATTTTGTCATGCTATTATTTGAACAAGCTTATTTTCACAGTTTGAACAAGCTTTTCATAACAACATAGTTGGGCTTATGAGTTACTTCAGTGGCAATGCATGCAATCCTGCAGTGTTGTGTTAGCTTAGTTCATGTTCTAATTGTAATGAATTACCTAACTTCCATTTCTCTTGGTTTTAATGGAAAAGTTTATTATTACGCTGTATCCTATGTCGTCCCTGTTTTTACCTTTGTAGCTTTTCAACTTGCTGTTGTTTATGCATGTGTTAAAATATACGTAATAAGGGATATGTTCTGCTTTTGTTCTTTTTCAGAGATGCAGAAATTGTCAGAACTTAGCAAGGAGTTAGGGGTTGAGGACGTCAGTGGTGACAACAGAGGAAACAATATGTTCGTTTTTCCCAACGAGGATGATGTACTGGAAATGAATCAAAAGATGAGCCATCTTAAACAGAAACTGGATGAAGTGTCAAATACTATCAAAGATAAGAATTCAAGATTATCAGAGCTTTTACCAACACTGGAGAAGGGGGCTATCAACATTGATCGGTTGGATCTGGATCTTGATCGCCAGCTCCAGGAGAAAATTGAAGCCGAAATCCAGTCCCTGGTCATGCTGAAAGCGAGACAGAGCTGGCTAGTCCGGACAGAGGACCAGATCGCCCTGAAGGAGCACAAGCTGTCTGACGGCGACGACACGAGGACGATGCTCAAGCTACAGGACACAGAGAGCAAGATCCTCAAGCTGAAGGAGCAGGTGGACAAGCTGGAGGTCCATGAGAGGGAGCTCTTTGGGACGACACAGGTCCTGACGATGCAGAGCAGGACCTTCAAAATTTGCATCTTTGGCCTCGTCCAGCTGATATTGCTGTTCCTCTCCCTGAAGGCGTTCTTCACGCAGGTCTCGGCCCCCTTTGATGATGTTGTGGCAACGTGATTGCAGCCTGTAAATACGGTCAGATGATTTGCTGGGTGTTAGGGTCTTAGTTTCAGTACAGTTGAAAGTAGATTTAAGGATGTGTGATGTACATCTGAAATGGGCCATGATGTCTAGGTTAAATGTCGGACGATGCTCAACTGACAGTATCGCAGAATCAAAAACTCACGATTCTTGTTTTCTTTGCCGGAGTTTTGATCTTGTTCACAACACTTAGAATTCTCTTTGGGCGCCATGCAAGGAACTGAGAGAAGAAATGAACTTCAGTAACTTTCTGTTTTTTGTGAAAAAAGAAATAGCTGCTTTCTGAGTCCCTCTGAAAAATGTTAACTTTCTGAATTCCCAGAGCTTGTTGTGTTGCAGCAACATTCAGTACTCTTTGTTATTCTTCTTTAGCTTGCAGCTTTACTTCATTGTTTTCTGGTTATCCTTGATGAGTGGCTGCCCTACCTATTGTTCCTTCGCGAACCTCTCCTCCTGTAATCTTGGATGTACTGTTACACCTTCTTAATATAAGCAAGTAATTCTCTCGCTTCCTTTTAAAAAAACATTCAGTAATGTTACTGTAGGCTGTAAATCACCTACGATCCCTAGGACAACATCACAACAATGGTTGAGGTCTTCAGGCCAAAGTTCCGACTGTGAGGTTCAGAGGTGGACAGTACAGACTACAGTGGACGGTTTTAACAGTGGCAGCTAGAAACTCTGACAGAGCACTACGATAAGAAGTTGGAGGTATATTCCTCTCATATGAAAATGAAAACAAAACAATCTGCCACAGCAGTTGAACTGCTTTTGCTTAAATCAAGAAACTATATTATGATCATTTGTTTTTTGCTGGGATGTATTTTCATCATCCTGCTCTTAGCTGTTTTGTAACGGTGGAAATCAGATCTCTAGTCAAAGCCATTGCCATTAGTAAACACAAGAGAAGCAATGATCAGACAGTTGTAGCTAAGTTAAATCTATGAAAGAACAGCACAGTCAGAACAATTTTTAAAAGCAAGAACAATGAAAATAAATTAGTAATACGGTAAAAGAACACGATCGATCTACTGCAACCTTGCTCTGACAGAGGAAATGGAACAGTAGGAGTAATTATCTGTGATCTGAGCGTTCTTACGTTTGTACTTACGTTTGTATTAGCTGCTGCATAAGAATTCAGAATGTTTTATGAGCTAGCAACACTTTTCAGACACAACTGGGAGCTCTGTATATTCCAAGCTAGATTAAGAGCACCGACGAATCAAACGTTGTCAAGTCCTAAAAATGGAAATTTGACACACTAATCTAGGACTAGTGTGCACTTCTGCTTCCTGTACGTGGTAGCACGAACCTCGAAGCGACCGACTCCGAGGCTAGCTAGGGTCGGTTCTCCCCTTCATCCTTGGGCTCGTTGAGGTCAACGTTCAGAGATCCCTTGCTCGGCGGCGCTGGCTTGGCGCTGGCCAGCTCCTCGTCAGAGCGGAGCAGTAATTCCCTGCTTGGTGGCGCAGGCGCGGCGCTGGCCGGCTCTATGTCCAAGCCCAGCGATTCCGGCGGCGAAGGCGTGGCTCTGCCTCTGGCCCGCTTTTTGACCTTGAGAGAATGCGACCGCAAGTGGCAGCCGAGCCCTTGCCCGCTGCCGAAGGTCCTGGAGCACCGGGGGCACCGGTGTTCTTCCGCCCTCGGCGCGGCCGGTGGGCTGACCCGGGGCTCCTCGCCGAGACCACCACCAGCGACGACGGGGTGCGTGGCCTTCTTGGGGTGCTTTGCCACTACGTGACCGCCTAGAGCTTGGCCAGTGGTGAACATCTTGTGGCACTCCCGGCACTTGTACGTCCGGCCCGACGCCGGCGACGGGATGCGCCTCGCCGGCGGATCGGCGTCTGCTGCTTCCGCTGGTGGCGGCGGTGTTAGGCGGGCCTGCTGGACGTCCTGGAGTCGTTGCTTCATAGGATTTTTGGGCATGTCGGCAGCAGGACCGCTCTTGTATCCGAGGACAGCATCGGTTACAGGACTCAGCTTCGTTGGCGTCTTCATCTCCGGCGTCTTGGACTTGGCGGTGACCGTGGCAACATGGTCCTGCGCAGCAGCCTTCTCGGCCTCCGGCGCCAGGACATGCTCGAGCTGCGTAGGCTTCTCAGTTTCCCACGTCTTTTGCCCCTCGTCGGCGCCAGTGAAATAATCTGGGACAGAAGGCTGCAGGACTTCCGGCACGTGGTGCGTCGCGACTGCGTGGTGCTCTGGCGGCAAAGGCCGCTCGACTCTTGGCATCCGGTGCACAGCCTCCGGCTGCGCGTCGGCGACATGCGCCGGTTGAATACCCTGCTCTAGCTCCAGCGGCCTCCGGCGCCCCGACTTCATGTCCAGGAGAATCATCGCGGCTTCCTCCGCCGTCATGATATCCTGATGCGCGGGCGCGGACACGCTGCCTGCAGTACTGGCTGACGACGGAGGGCGCCCGCGCCTCCCAGTAGTAATCTGAGGCCACGCCGGGAGCTCGGCCTCACACCGTGACACTCTCCGCGGCCTTTGCTTGTCTCCATCCAATAAAGCATTGTCGGCCGTCGCCGGGCGGGTCGCCGCCTTGGAGTCCCTCTTCCGGTGGGCCTTCTGGTGTCCATACATCGCCTTGTCCGACAAGAAGACCTTGCCACACTCTAGGCACTTCAGATCCCGCTCGCTGCCGCCGTCCTCGGCGGACTTGCCACTGTCCACCCCCATCCGCGAGACGCTAGTCACGCTACTGCCTTGGCCGCTATCGGCATCGTCACTCAAGCCAGCGTCTTGCACCTCGGGCTGCGGCACCACAGCCGTCAGATCGAGCTGTGGGTCATCTTGATCTGTGGCATGAACTGCCGCCGCCGCAAAAGTAGCGGCAGCAGCTTGCGCCATCTGAATGCGGTTGGCTCGAGCTGGGTTGCCCATGAGAGGCGATGTACTGCTCAGAGCTGAAACAAGAAACTGAAACTGAGGTTAATCCGTTAATGGTGGCTCTAGGCTGCTAGTGTAGTCAAGCGGTTAAACCTCCAATATTGTTCCTTTTATGCCACAAACAAGAAACTGAAATCGAACACAGCTGAATCTATCTTAATAGCCTCACAATCTTTGGACAAATTCCACTTTTTTAATAACCTGCAAAATAAGATTGTAAAGTAATCAATCAGATCGATATTTAAAGATGGGATATATATAATCAAACAGTACTGAAGAGTTCAGATAATTGCAATTTTTAGTTGCAGCAAAAAAACATGAAATAATGATGAGCAACTACAGCACATAAACCACATCAAAATGTAACCAATGACCTCAAAGTGCACAGCGGTAAAATGTAACAGACAGATAGTAAAAGCATCAAAGCAGCTGCATGCTGCGAAAGATTCATCTACTTCCACGTCCAGTGAATTAACAAGAGAATATGATATGCATGGAGACTGAAAGCTTCATGCTTGCCCAATGTGACATGTGATCTCCGGCAGCCTTGTTCTGCCAAAAGCGTACTAGAAAAAGACCGAGATAGGTCGAGCTAGCACTCCCTGATACTGATCAGAACTGATTGCACAGCTAGTAGCAGTAGAGCACGGAAAGAAAAGGAGATGAAAAAAAATCGAAAAAGCTAACGATTTCTAGCTACCACATGAGCAAAAACCAAGGCTGGGACGGCACACCCTCAGTGAGGCGAATTAAACGGAATAGTAGAGCCGTAATTAAACCAGATTGGGATTTTCTTCTCTGGGAAGAAAGATGGAAACGCTTGGATCTGCATCAATGATCTTGCATGGTGCATGCAACTCTAATGGAAAGATATCAATGCAAAATTAGCAGGAGAGGTTGTAAAGATTTAATCTGTGCACAGATAATCAGCTTCAAATCCACCGCAAAATAAGAAGGGATCATGACGTGAAAGAACCCAAATCCAGCAACGAAGCATCCACAGTACTGCATGCAGCAGTGGCAAGAAAACGGCAGCAGGTAAACTACTGCCAACATAAAGTCCCAGCAGCAAAAGAAATTAAACAGCATAAGAGATCCAAGGTTCTCCACCAACGCGAAGAAGAATATTGATCTGACCAAGAAAAAGGTTCTAAATTAAATCTCGCAAATCCCAAGCAAAAGCGATCGGGTACGATAAAATAAGACAAGTGTCGTGACGAACCGATCGAATCCGCGACCAAATCCCAAGAAAGAACCCAAGAAAGAACCCAAGAAACCTGCAGCGCAGATGGGAATGTGGGATTGATCTCAGCAGAAGCAAATGAAGAAGGAGAAAAATGCAGCAGCTCAATCAACAAGCAGATAAACGAGATGAACTCATAAACACCAGAAACGCCACAGGAGATCGAGCAGAACTGTAACAAGATGACACCACCGGCCGGCTAGCTTCCAGGAAGCTGAAAAGAAGAGACACGCAAGAATCAATCAACACGCACCGGAATTCCACGAGCAGCCAGCTGCCAGCACCAGCAGCTAGCAGCAGAATCCCAGCTCCAAAACCGCACCTGTGCCTCCCCCTCCCCGTAAACCCTACCGGACCTGCCAAACCAAACCCACGAGCAGTTCAACGAGAAGGGCTAGCCAGCCGGCTAGAGAGCCCAGCTGGCCGGCCGGGGAGATCGAGAAAGGCGCGGCGGATCGAGGAGGAGGGGATATACACCAATCCCACCTCAGGAGCAGCTCGTCGCCTGAGCTGTGGACGTCCAGCTCGAAACCGGCCGCGCCCGCAACCGCCACAACCCGGGAGCAACAAGAAAAGAAGAAACTCGGAGAGGGAGAGAGAGAGAGAGAGAGGAGGCGAGGGTGAGGCTCACCAGTGGCGCGTGCGAGCGCGAGATTCGCGGTGAAGCTGCAGGAGAGGGCCCCACGGATGGGAGGGGTGGGTATATATCCGGGTGTGGGCCGTACAGAGTACGGACCCCGGATTCTCTGGGCTAGACTTGGGCTGGGCGGCCCACCACACGGTGATCCGGTAAGGACACGGCACGGCCCGTGCACTGTCTATGTTGGCCTGGTCCATGTATGGACTGGGCCTGGGCCTGGGCCAGGGTGATTGGCACGATGGGCCGGCCCATCACGGCTCAGCTATTGAAGGCCCGATAGGTCGTGCCGTTCTGGTCATCGGGCCCGCGTATATGTACAAATGTCAGATCGCAAATCGTGACGAACTTTGATGCTTAAATCAGAAATTGAACAGAACTGTTTCCATTTCGACTTGTCGCAGCTGGTTTCAGGCTGCGTGTGTGGCCATTGGGCACGCGTAATCCATGCGTCTGCGTGGTTGATTTTACTGAAATGGTTGAAAAGAACATGATTCGGGTGTTCTTGGCACTAGCAGTGGCTAGCCTTTGTGTTCTTGATGATATGGATGAGAATAAAATAGCAGCCTCATATCAAGAGTGTAATCATACTTCTGTGCATAGAAACATGGGCTAATGCATTCCCCTTTGCTGTAAAGATCCTGCTAGGAAAAACTGTGTGCAGACTATGAGCCTAAGGTTCTACTTTGTTCAGACAATTGAGTTGATCTAGCAACATTGCAAGCCAACAGTAAAATTAATCCAGAAAATTTTACGGAATTTCAAACTTCTTGCCGAACATACAATTCACCTCTCAGTTTTTCGTTGAATCGACCGTCTACTCTGACTGGACGAGGTAGAAAACTGAACAGTGTAGGCTGCGTCTGCGCATGCATTCGGCACGGCGATTTTACGGTGTCAGAAAGTACTTGTCAAGCCGTCGTCGTCGGTGCCGCGCGCCGCGTCGATCTCGTCGCCGCGAGGGGGGAGCAGGGAAGAGCGCCAGCGCCAGCGAGATGGCGGGAACGCGAGCGGCGCCAGGAGCGGCTTGGACCGGGTTGACCCGGCGCTGCGCGGGTGGGCAACCTGTCCCGCCCCGGGGAAGCTCACGCGTTGCGCGGGCGTTGAATTCTTTATGCCGCGCATGCCGCCTTCGCCCGTGCGGCCGGTGCAACCCCGCGCCGCCGGCACGGCACCGCGCGCGGTCGCGAGGCCACCGCGCCAATATTTATACACGCGGTGCCGCACGCACGAACGCACGCGGTCGCCTCATCCGCAACCGCCGCAGAATCTGTCCACCACGACTGGGGGAGAGAGAGAGAGAGAGAGCGGAGTCAGCCGCCGTACGTGGGGACGGCGACGGGCCGACATGGGTCGGATCCCGTGCTGCGAGAAGGACAACGTGAAGCGCGGGCAGTGGACGCCCGAGGAGGACAACAAGCTGCTCTCCTACATCACGCAGTACGGCACGCGCAACTGGCGCCTCATCCCCAAGAACGCCGGTACGCGCAGACGGCGGCCGGCGAATCGATGCGTGCGTGCGTGCGTGAGAAGCAGCCGCTCGGTGGTGGTGGAGGGGTGGTGGCCGTGTCTCTGACCGAGTGTTGCTGAAGTGGCAGGGTTACAGCGGTGCGGGAAGAGCTGCCGGCTGCGGTGGACCAACTACCTGAGGCCCGACCTCAAGCACGGCGAGTTCACCGACGCCGAGGAGCAGACCATCATCAAGCTGCACTCCGTCGTCGGCAACAGGTAACAGTGGATGGCCTACGTCATTGTGTATTGGCAACTTAGTGAACAATGTGGGGGGACGTGTAGGTGGTCGGTGATCGCGGCGCAGCTGCCGGGGCGGACGGACAACGACGTGAAGAACCACTGGAACACGAAGCTGAAGAAGAAGCTGTCCGGGATGGGCATCGACCCCGTCACGCACAAGTCCTTCTCGCACCTCATGGCCGAGATCGCCACCACGCTGGCGCCGCCACAGGTCGCGCACCTTGCCGAGGCCGCCCTGGGGTGCTTCAAAGACGAGATGCTACACCTCCTCACCAAGAAGCGCCCCACCGACTTCCCCTCGCCCGCCGTTCCCGACGTCATGGAGGCGGGCGCCAGCGCGGGCGCGCTCACCGCGCCCTGCTTTCCCGCGCTGCAGCAGGCCGACGACACCATCGAGCGCATCAAGCTGGGCCTGTCCCGCGCCATCATGATCGAGCCCGCCGCCGCCGCCGCCCCAACCCCCGGAGACGACAAGCCGTGGCCGCCGGGCGTCATGTCGGAGGGGATGGCCGGGATGTACGCCACGTACAACCCCGCGCACGCGCAGGAGTTCCGGTACGACGGAGCGGCGCCGGGCTACGTCCTGGGAGGCGACGGGGACCAGGGCACGTCGATGTGGAGACACCAGAGCATGTACAGCTCCGGCACCGAGGCTGCCAGGCCGGCATTGCCGGACAAAGGCAACGACAGCGTCGGCAGCAGCGGCGGCGGCGACGAGGCCGACGACGGCAAGGACAGCGGGAAGGCAACCTCCGACATGTCGGGCCTGTTTGCCTCCGACTGTGTTCTCTGGGACTTGCCCGACGAGCTGACCAATCACATCGTGTAGCTAAAAGATCGTAAACTAACACATCGGCGCACACCATTATCAAACAACAGCAATTGCAGGAGGAAAGAGTTCGATAGAGCGAAAAATTGCTGCTAATAATCTTTCTGAAAATGTGGCAGAGGAGAACTATAGTAAATGTATAGGAGTAAATCCCTCGCAAAAAATGGCGGTTAAATTTTATCTTTTTTCTGGGAAAAGTGAAAAATATGTAAAATGTGAATATATTTTACTGAGTACTGATTCAGCCGGAGGCCAAGGTATTTTTCGAGTCCTCTGCTTCAGTCACACTCTATGAGCAATGTGCAATTCAGTACAGACAGATTATTAGTGATTTGATCGATCAAATTGTCTGATTACTTTAGCACGGCATTGTTTCAGTAAGATCACGCCGTCTTTCTTGCATGAAGCAAAGATCTCACTCTGCCACACCACAATTTGTACTGTAGTGGAACCCATGTTCATGCCCCTCTGCCAGTGTATAGGAACCCGATGTAATTAACACGACGTCCGGTAAAAGTTTCTTCAGAGATTCCTGTGAAATTTCTGAATTTTAAGCATGAGTTACACAATTCCACACTAGAGGTTCGCGGTAAAAAGAATCTGGATCTGACCACTTATCGACTGTAAATTGTAGATCAAAATTACGAGTTAATACGACTCAGGGTTTATTGGGAGGTTTTTAATTCAGAAAAGTATCTAGTTAGTGAAAATATATGATTTATAATTTAGATTCTAATTTATTTTTAGATTTTATAACTATTAAATTTTATAATCTAAATTATCTGAGAAAGTTTCTGTTTGTAGAGATAGCTGTAACTCTCCGACGCTTCCTAAACAGGCTCTCAAGGATGCTAAAGTACTAACAAAGCGTCAGATACTTGCCCTTCGCCACACTGAACCGTCAATCTAGAATACGATGTTGACCTGTCTTAAGTCCTATCAGGAAGTTCTGCAACTATCATCTATATATCTTCAGCTCCTAAATAATCTATATTTTTTAATAAATTATAAAACTTAATAGCTATTTAATTACACTTTTTTAAATTATAAAACTAAGTAGCTATGTAATCTACTAATTTGCTTCTATATTTATGATGCCAAAAATATTATGTATAGAAAATATATCCTAATAAATAATTTCTTTAAAATAAATTCTGGTCCAATCACCTTTTCTCACTACTTTCCTTCACCAATACTCTAAGAAATAATTTTATTTTTACTTATTTTTAACTCTGTTATCACGTCATCTTTTTTCTTATATAAGATCCTAATTAATGCTATTAAAATTATCTTAGCCAATCTAGTCATTATACTGGGCTGCCCTTACCAGTTACCACTTACCACCTCTGTCACCTCCCGACCCTTCCACTTCTCTCCCCTCGTTGGAGAATATTCTGAAGTATCCCCGTTTCCGTTTCACCACCAAAAAAGTGCCTATGGCGGTGGCAGCGCAGCTCCACGGATCGGCCGCGGCGGCGGCCTACCGGCGACTCCCAGCCTCCGGAGTTCCTTCATACTGCCGCCGGCCGCAGGATTCTCTCGCCGGTTACCCAAAGGTACGGTCCCGATCCAAACGGCGAACCCTTTCTGTCAGTGAGGAACCTGGGACGGCTGTTCTCTGCGCATTTGATCATTGAAGGTGTGGCGCGCGTTCTGATAGGTAAAAAAATTAGATATCGCGTAGGTGGACAAAATGGTTCTCGGGTGGTGTTTAATTGGTGAGGCGGCGGATGGAATTTTTGGCGGAGTAAACACTAGAAATCATGCTACTGTTGAAATGTTTCAAGTGCATTTTTTTCTTGTATGAAGCTTTCTTTTTTGAGTTCTTATTTTCTGATATCTTCTGAATATGCTAAGGTTTCAACTACCCATCAGAACATGTATTCATGTCCTTGCTGAAAAGAAACTCAAAAGGAAGGACGGAAGCAATTTTAATTGGGAAATTTGTTTTGAATGCACTATACATGACAGATCACCTTTGGAAATGAATGGATTTTGGTCGATGTATCGCACGGGATGCACTTTGGAATCTATACTGCTATTTTTACCCATGTGGAAAATGTCCCTGACAAAGTTTGATGTTAAACCTGCATATGAATATATTCCCTTGCTGCAGGTTCTGCATGCAGTATAAGTGTATATCTACTATAATGTTTTTTAATTAAACTAGAAGTAAAATCCCGAAAAAAGTTTGACTTTACCTGCTTACATATTCGTTGCTCCAGCTTTCCATTTCCACCGGCACAGTGGGTGTGAAGCCATTTTTTCGTTTTGGTGCTGAAGTCTCAACAAAATGTGCGAATGGGACCACTCAGGTTGATGATTTGAAGTTCACATCAAATCAGATTGAGGAATTAGTAGAAGCAGATGAAGATACTGTTACCCAGAAGAGGAGTGCAAAAATCCATGATTTTTGCCTTGGGATCCCTTTTGGTAAGTCTGACTTTCATGAATGTAAAGCATTGATACCCAGGTCACTGCATGGATTTGTACTAGGAGAACTCCCATGTTTTAAATTGTTATATTTCCCATCTTTGTTTGATTAGAAGTGTACATGTAACTACTTGCAAGTAAAGACGAGCTTCTAATTGCATAATTGCCTGCAACTGTTGTCAGTATGTTTTGATTGGTATCACAAGTTTCAGAAACACTGCAATTTTCTTATGCTGCAAAGATCCTTGAAGTTTCTGTTATATAGATATGACCCATCACATAACTAATCTTAAATTAGTGGAAACAACACTTCATTACTGATTCGTTTTGTACCGCTCTTAAAAATGTGAAATGTTCCTTATTTCATTTGACTATTTCCAGGCATGTTGTTTTTCCAGCAGGTTCATCTTTTGACTTTTGATCTGTAAATTCTGTGGATAATTAGTAGTGAAAATAGGGTTTTTATCTTGATTGTATCTACAGAACAAATAACAAACCACATTCTTTTGCGAGGGTAATAACAATGATTCATATTTTAGTGCAGGTGGTCTTCTATTCTGTATGGGGCTTCTAGGATACATTTTGTCAAGAAGTACTATAAGTCTTGTTTTAGGTGTTGCACCAGGGCTCGCCACGCTCTTTCTTGCTACTGTCAGTCTAAATTTATGGAGGAGTGGAAAATCCAGTTTTGTATTTATCATGGGCCAAGCAGGTGGGTCCTTGGATCAAGTATTGCTATACTAAGCCCACTGTTACTATATGTATATATATATGTATGTATATATGTTAAATGTAACTACGATCAATCATGGAGTAGGCATTACTTGTTGACTAGTTCTATGTGTGATTTTGCAGCAATTTCTGCTCTCCTAGCATGGAAGTATTCTCATGCCTACCTCTTGGTAACCACCGTTTTATTACTTTTCCATTGTCATGTAACCACAGTTATTACTTCCCATTCCCATGTACATCTTAGCTGTGTTGATCCTTATTTGTTTGTGCAGACAAATAGAATCCTCCCATGGGGCTTCTATGCCTCCCTGAGGTATTGTGCTCTGCATTGTTCATCTAAAGCCTTCTTTGTTTTTGTAAAGAATGACCTTATAAATTGTTACTCTTTCTCCTTCAAAATGGTGCAGCACTGCCATGGCTTGTTTCTACGCATATGTGTTGCTCGCCGGAGGAAATCCACCATCTAAGAAGATGGCAGCAACTACAACATCATAGAGCAGGAAACAGGCATTTGTGCCTATCATGCTTAGGCTGCGAGTAAATTTTTTTTGAGTTCATCCTGTTGTAATGTTGTATATTCCCCAACCTTTGATTCTCTGTGGATTTTGTTTGTTATAGCCTGAAGCTGTGAACAATAACTTTGCAGCTTAATAATTCAGCCTTACTGAACTTGCTGTTTTATTTGCCCCATGAAATGATGAAAATAATAAAGAGCATTTATTTATTTTGTTTAACGTGTTCAATGGCTTCAGTTCTCAAGGGAATCAGCAAAAGTTAGAGCCAGCTGATCATAATATAGTTTAGAGTTAACAAGAAATTTGGCTAACCCCTGTTAGGTATTCATTTTTTTGGTAGAAGTATTTTTTGGTTGGGATTTCAGGATCCCTTATAAGCCTTTTAGGACCTTTGGAATATAGGATTTTTATGGGAATTTTGAGAGAATTAAACTAGTTTCTACAAAATTTCTGTAAAATTCCTGCTTTCCCAGGGCTCCAAAGGAGCTCTAAAATGGACTAGTGCCTCTCCGATCAGTTATCACTTGATCTCGCAATACAACAAAAATTAATTGTCAATCCACTTTAATTATTATATTCTCGTGAAACATAGTGCTATTATTAGACCTTTATGTCAATAAAATATTTATTGGGATAGGTCGATCGGGACCCTGAACAAGTGCTCATATTTTCGCTTGGATACAGAATTTGATTGTTGAATGTTTAACACATGTCTTGGGGGAAAGTCCCCTGAAAACATATAATCTTTCCGTGCATTATTACTCTCTTGCAACCTGACAAACGATTGAAAAAAAATCATAATTCAACCATGAAAAAAATCTGAATGTCACATTCTGATCTCATTTTCCAATTGCCATGAAAGTCAAACTTATGCTACGAAAGAATTTTGTAGTATTTAGACCCTGTTTGTTGTAATCCAGCTTAGTTTCATAAGCTGAAATAACAATCTAATAAACTGATTCAATACATCTTATTTCTATAAACTTTATTACTATAATTTCAAGCTTAAAAAACATAAACATTGCCTGCTTTGACTCTATACTTTTCCTAATAGTTTGGCTCAACCTCTCACTAACCACAAAAAAGAAAGCCCAATAAGGGCCCAGGTAGGCCCACGCAACTCCTTGGCGTCTTGGCCAGATCAAACTAGGGTTTTGCTCCTCCCGCTCCGAGAAAGCGAACAGCTCGAACTCCGCCGATTTCCACCACTGGCTCATCGCCGCCTCCGCTCCACCCGGCCGCCGCCGAGATGAAGCTCGTCAGGTGAGGCTCCGGATTTCTCCCTCGCTACGTTCTGTTTCTTTCCGTCTCCTCGCTGATCTGTATGCTGCAAATTTCCGCCGATTTTGGTGCGGATTTGGCCGCGGGGGCTTGGATGCAGGTTCCTGATGAAGCTGAACAACGAGACGGTTAACATCGAGCTCAAGAACGGCACCGTCGTCCACGGCACCATCACTGGTAAGCTTTGAGCTCACCCACAGGCCACAAGTAGGAAAAAATTAGGACTCGCCCTGTGAGCTTGCTTTCCTATTTTTTATCACCATTATGTTCCGATTCGATACTTTGGAGAGCTAGTGGGACTGTTCTGCATTTTGTTTGTCTGAGACTGTGTAGTCTTTGTAGGATATGGAAATGTAGAACTGAGCATGAGAGTGCCTTTAGTGCTTGTGAGGCACAGTTAGACTGTGCAGATAAATCCATATGTAGCTATTACATTGTTTTACTGAGATGATGTTCTTTAGGTTTGTAGATGGTTTTATTTATGTGAATTACATGGGGTCTGTCCACAATTGGTCGATCGTATCTTTCTGTGATCAATGAGTCTCATTGCTGGCTACCAATTTGGGGGAGATAATTTTTTGTATTTAAATTTTCATCCCTAGGTCTATCAACAAAAAGAAAAAAGGGATAAAATAGTTGGACATACAGACAGTGAAAGTGTAGTGGCATGCATCAGTTGGCGCTGAGAATTCAGAAAATGCATCAGGATATTGTAATGGACCTGGCTGTCAAATTGCAACATTTCTAGGCTAGCCTCACCTAACTTTTGTTGGCCCCTTGATGTTTTTTTAACCTGTTGGATGTGGCATTGTGGGATCTAGAAGAAATGTCATAGTACTTCATACAGAAAGAAAAACAATTTAAGAACATTTGCTGTCATGTGGTTACAGCAAGCAGAGAATATTGATTTGCCAAGAATGATTTCATAGACAATAGGAACTGAAGATGGTTGGGATACCTTACATGTTTCTAGCTTTTCTCATGTTAGCTGAGATGTTTTAGGCGGGTAAGGCCATTACTTCATGGCATGTTTAAGCATTTTTTAACAGCTTTGATTCACTAATTTTTTGCAGGGGTGGATATAAGCATGAATACCCACTTGAAGACCGTCAAGCTCACATTGAAAGGGAAAAATCCTGTAACCCTTGATCATCTCAGTGTGAGAGGAAACAACATTCGCTATTACATCCTCCCTGATAGCTTAAACCTGGAAACTTTGCTAGTAGAGGATACCCCGAGGGTCAAGCCTAAGAAGCCTACTGCAGGTATGCAAATTTTCCTGCATCTTGTGTTTGATACTTTGATTACTACTAGAACCATTAGTTGACCTCTGAATCTTTGTTTGAAATCAGGTAAACCTTTGGGGCGGGGGCGGGGGCGTGGCCGTGGCCGTGGACGGGGCCGAGGGCGCTGAGCTTTGTTATTCCCTGTTTTGTGAAGCTCTTGCACTGCAAAATTGTTTCACTTTAGTTAGAGCAAAGATGCCAAATCTCTGTAGTCCTTGCTGTGCAAACGTCTTGGCATTTGACCTAATGTTCATGTCTCTCAGGTTCCATCATTCATAATGAACATGCTTGGTGCCTTTTTATCAGGCCTTTGAAATTCTGAGTGGTATGCTTGTGTTTGTTAGTTGTTACTCAAAAATTTTCACCGGACTATGGTTAGTGCTTTAGGTAGCGTTTGGCTGTCTACATACCCCTAAATGGGAAATGGGACATCTAGTCGGCTGTTTGGTTGTAGTGCAAGGGTGAATGAGATAGTCATATAGAGTAATTCTTTTAATATGTTGGATAGAAAGATCTAAAAGAATTTGTTGGATGAGTTTATACAAATTTGGATGAGATGATGTCTCATCTCATGATTGGTTGAGTGGGTTTAATTTTTTGTTTACAAATATTTAAATGATTTTTTTCTAAATCATTTATTCAATTTGTAATCTTGTTATACTGATGTAGTAATTATAATTTAATCATATGATTATATTTTAGTTAAAAATATATATGACAAACTAGTTCTACTAAATTTAGGTTTATCCTTTTAAAATTATATCTATCCAATCAAATAAAAATTGTCATATCTCATCTATCTAACTAAATACATAATATGTATTATTCCATCCCTAAACTTGTCTCTAAACTAAACACTACTTGGTGGTTACGACCAATCTTATCTGTCCTGTATCACTGCACGAAATTGAATTGAGGATGGGGGAAATTGATTATTGCATATCCCATATAAATACATGATTATTCTGCCTTAAACTGAATAGGTGCTTGAAATGTTTTGAGCTGTTGAGCATGTCTGGTGGAGATGAACCTGCAACCTTGGCCTTGGTGCAGTTTTTTCTAATGACAAAGGGAACAGTTTCTTTTCTGAAACAGCTATTACGACCTTTTCCCATTTTGCTGGTCTGAAACACGAAATGCGCACGTCAGGGCGTTATAAGCAGCATCATTCTCTCAAGCGCAATTTCGTTGTCATCCCTGTCATAGTTGCCGTATTAGTAGATTGTATGTGATTTGCCGTATTAGTAGATTGCTCCTTTGGAATTTAGGATTTTTAAAGAAATTTTATAGGAACTTGTCGATAGGTGGTCGGACAATCCTCCTCGGGGGTGGTCCGAGGGGGTGATTTGTAGTGGCAGGGAAGCGCTGCACTCAAGACCCGATGGTTGCACAGCTCGTATGAATAGAACTGGCCGGAGTT
>KE370773.1:2453177-2463346 GCA_000418225.1 Zizania latifolia
CGGCCACCCCTCCCGCAGTGCAGATGGAGGGTGATGACGGCTTCAATCTCCCGCAGCTACCATCGGTTATCTGTCACCATATAGGTGTACAAGGTACCATGTGGAGCACTGGCAAAATGGTCCACCACCACAAGGTATGAAAGAAACCTTTAACCATGCACATTCTCAAGTTAGAAATGTCATAAAGCGGTCTTTTGGAGTATTGGAGATGAAATGGAGGATGCTATTGGATACGCCAAAATTTTCTGGCCGAAAGCAAATAAGAATAATTGTTGCATGCATGGCTCTCCATTATTTCATTCGAGATAGCAGAATTGCGGATAGGGAATTTGATATGTGTGATGCGGATGCAAACTATTTTCCAATGCCACATTCATCTCAAGAAAATTGGCCAGCAGATGAACCTCTCGTAGAAGATACCAACATAAATACTTTCCGTGATGAGTTAGCTAATGTTTTGTTCTATGGATTGTAAAATGTGTATGTTTCGGTTCATAAAGGACTTGTATGTTTGTGTACCCTTTAACTGTATGGACATGTTTGAATGCTTTGTTCTATTTTTTTTGTTTAATTCGGTTCATAATTGTTGCGTGCAGATTTAATTCACATATCCACCGTGCTAAAGAAACAAAAATAACGACGTGGACAGAGAAGAAAAAAATTGCAAGTAAATAATTAGGCAATCATTAGGGAATATGCATTAAAGGCAAATTAGCCCATGGATCCAAACTGCTCTAGGGGCTAAAAGTTTAGAGGGCTAATTTGAGGGCTAAAGTTTAGCCCTCAAATTAGCCTAGGGCTAAAGAACCAAACAGGTCTCTAGTTTTAATGATTTTTCCTCTCTCCTCATTAACTTGTTTACCACATTAATTTTTTATTTATATGATAATCTATTAAATGCTATGGATGAGTTGGAATGTCCTGATTGACTCATTGCCTCCTGTCGGAGCAAGTAAGTATCGCAATCGCATTCACTGCTGCAACCTCGTCAGCCATTCATCCGTTCCTGCTGTCGCCAGGATGATGTCGCTGGAGCTCAGCAGTCAGCAAACGGCATTATCATGTCCAAATGATCGAGCCCGTTGAGAAGGGCAAGACGGCACATGTTGCTCTCCCAGAATTAACTTCCTTCACTTCACCCATGATCCACTGCGACGCTACTATTTGTAAATTGTATAATCATCGTCATTATCCCGGAATCCTGATCTCATGGGCAGAGCAATGTCCATGTGTCGGCCATACAGTTATCTTCAGCCAGATTCCAGGCATAGGCATGGCAAGAAGGCAGCAAAGGCCCCAGCTAGCTTCTCCCTGAAGCGACACTGCGATTCTGCACCATCCAAAAGAGGCGCAAGGAAGGGTCGACACTTGTGCATGCAGCAGCTTGCAGCTTGAGGCTTCTTGTTCTTCTCTTCTCTCCGATAAAAAGGCCGTGCAGCTAGCTCTCCTTTGCCTGACCTGCCTAGCTGCCTGTCCGGGGAGCTCGAAGAGGGTTGAGAAGCGACGGGCGGCGGCGGCGCCACCATGTGCAAGCTCAAGTTCAACAAGGAGAGAGTGGGGTGCTACCTCCTGGTGATCTTGGTGGTCGTCCTCCTGGTCGGCGTCCTCTTCGGCCTCGGCGTCTTCCGCCACGGCTACGAGCGGTTCAAGGACCTCGGCCACAACCACACCTGCTACGACTGCAACACGGGATGATCTCATTAACTAGGAGCTGCCTCGTCGGAGCCGGAGAAAGTGAGCTACCATGTAGCGTGTAGACAGGATTCGTGTTGTTTTCGGCTCGTGCTTTCTGCTGCTGCTGCTTCGTCTTTGTTGTCGTTGTCGATGTGTTTTGGTTTAGTATTCCTGGCAAAGGCAACAGAACTTCGATCTGTTTCTGTTGTGCTGTGTTGTCCCATCATTTGGTCAATTAAGTAAATCCAATATCCAGGTAAATTTTGGCCTGATTAACATGCATACTGCTGATATGGTCAGAGTTGTGATGCTCTTGTCCATTGTACCACTGCTAAGAAATACTCAACTTTGGGAGCTTTTATTATATATAAATCTATGCGTCAGGCCTTAGTTAAGCACGAAATGTCCACTAAGAAGAAAAGGACGACCATTAGCATAACTGACTATTAAAAAAGATTCTTTGGATATATAAACTCAACTATATTTGAGCACCCCACATTCCGCCGTAAGCTAAAGCGTAGAACCGGAGCTTTTAGGCCCGAAAAGTGTAAGTCTGCAATAAATTTTTGCTGATAGGCATAAGGCTGATCTTAGAAGAAAAACAGATGAATAAAACAACAACATCATACCTTGCAATGCAGTCTTAATTACCTATGCAAATAATAAAAATTCCTAGATGCCAAATGGCACGAAACTGCCAAAAATCTTAGGCTACAGTTTATGAACAGCTAACATAAATGAACTGAATCTTTTGACTTGGTACAACCATTTTCCACTCAGCAACATGAAGATAATTCAAAGGGTATGGGCCGGACGATAGATGCCCTTGTTCATCATTCCATTAGCTGCAGCAGCTGCCCCCTTGAGAAGATGAGGAACCAGCACCTCCAGATTGGCCAGGGAGACCGTGGCCAAGTTGCCCAATTTTGACTCCCTCAGACTGCAAAAGTGTAGACACCAAGTAGACAAAAGTGTAGACACCAAGTTGACACTCGGCTTGATAAGACGATGCTGTAATGAATGCAATCACAAGTTTCTCTCCCGAGGAGAACAAGATAGCAGTGCTCTTGCACTCATTTACTTCCTGTACCAACCTTAAAATCCTGGAAATCTCCTTTTTGGCATTAAAATAGGAAAATATCTCTTCAAAATTACTTGGAACTACAAGAAAACTGACTCTCTGATGTCTGATTAATTTTTTGTGCTTTTAAGGAGCCATGTTAAGGCTATAAGCAAAAGAGGTGGGGAAGAAGACATATGAACATTTTAAGGCAAGGATCCATATATTGTAAAGCAGAAGGAAAGTACATCAGAGAACTGAGCTGAATGCTAAACAATGCAGCCTGGCAATTACTAAACAGAATAAAGGTTGTTCTGTTTCCTCATGGGGTAATTTTTTGCAGTGCAATGTGATAGTTAAGGACTCCGTTTAGTTGCATAAATAATGCTTGAAGTGACAGCAGAGATGCTCAATGTTTAATTCCTTAAGAAGACAATATGGCTGGTGTTTCTAAATTTACCTCTTTAGATACATCGATGACACCATCTTGAATTTTCTTGTATATTGCTCCAGCAGTCTTTATAAAAGCCTGCATAACAGTTGGAATTAAAAAAACATCAGGAGCAAGCTCCTACTTGCACAGATAGTCAGATACACCAATAATCAATCATTACCTCCTCAACATTTTGTGCGGTTTTTGCAGATGCCTCCATAAACATCAGACCGTGCTCCTTCGCAAACTGCTCACCTTCCTCATAGCTCACTGCACGCCTATGAGATAGATCACATTTGTTTCCAATAAGCATTATTGCCATGTTAGCAGTAGCGTGTTGCCTTGCATCTTCCAGCCAGCTTGCAAGATGATTGAATGTCTCCCGCCTGGAGTCAGTATAACATAAATATATATGATCACTCAGTTCAGCAAAGTTTAGGAAATCATGCACTTAAATCAACTTAAACTTTTTTTATGAAAAACAAACCAGGCAGCTTTCATGGTATTGGGTAAATACCTTGTGATGTCATAAACCAAAAGAGCACCAGCAGCCCCTCTATAGTATGACCTAGTTATCGATCTGAATGATTCCTGGCCTGCCTGATAATACAATCACAAGAACAAAAGATGAATGTTTCCCTTGACAATTGAATGTGTCATTAAGGTAGCAAGGACAACTCAAGCTAACAAATAGACAAGATAGATTCGATGGAAGATAAAACTACAAGTTGTCTATGTCACCCAAAGATAATTCATACAGAACGGTGACTACTGCTGAATTTTGGTTATCTTTACCGCATCAACTAGAATTCTACGGATGGCACTTTTTTCAAGTTCAAGCCAGGTTTCAAAAATCCAAAGTTCACCCAAGCAAGTTTAAGCATTCGCCACCTCTATCGGCTTGGTCACTAGAAACATCCATCGATCTACGGTCTACACATGCACGCCCAGCCACCCCATAGCAGCAAAAGGTGAGGGTTTTTTTAGACAGAGGGGGTAAACCCTCCCATTTCATCACCAGGAATGGTTTAAACTACAAAGTTCCAAGCAGAAGGATACCGTGTCCCAAATCTGGAGCTTGACGGGGTTGTTGTCGACGGTGATCATCCTGGCGCCGAACTCGACGCCGATGGTAAGGTCATGGACGGGCTGGAACCGCTTGTCGGTGAACTGCAGCAGCAGGCACGACTTGCCGACCCCTGCGCGCCGTCATCAGCAGTGCCCACACGCAGCGAATCAGAGACATGGACAGAGAGCAGCCGGGAAGGGGGGAGGCGAGAGAGATGGATGGATGGATGGATCGACCGGCCGAGGGAGGAAGGGGAGGGGGCCGGACCTGTGTCCCCGATGATGATGTACTTGAAGAGGTAGGCGAACGACATCGTCCCCACCTCGGCCGGGCCGTCCGAGAACCGCGGGGGCGCTGCTGCGGCGAGGCGAGGCGGCGGGTTCGCGGGGTATCGCGTGCGGGCGTGCGGCAGCGGCGGCGGATTCCTCGCGAAGGAAGGGAGAGGTGCTACGTGGACGATGGCTGCGACGGCTTGATTTGCGCCGTAATCGGTCGCGTGACGATTTCTGCTGCCTTGTCTTTTGTTATCCGACCGACCGGCGGTGACCCGACCCGGACCTGACCTCGGCTTTTCTACGGAGGTATCACAGAGACATCTGCCCCTGTGTTCATATGTAGTGGTGTTTTTTATTATAATTTATTTTTAGATTTTATAATTATTTTTTTATAATCTAGAATTCACTAAATATATTTTAGATTCTACTAATATAGATATATATCTATAGCTGCTTGAAACTCTTCAAACATAAATTATGTTGCCGCCATCGAAATTGGATTTGATTATATTAGACCAGATGGTTTCACAGCACGTGTTCAGAAAATCACTGATCTTTTGAGAGACGCATTTGACTGTTTGATTCGTTCCACGGTGAAGCAGATTGCGCATTTTGGCCGTATCACTGAGCAGCTTTATCGGTTCATGGCCAAATGCCTATATGTGGCAACAGATTTTAAAAATTATAGTTATTCATAGAAAAATCAAAATTATATGTATTTGTTCAAGAAATATATATCATTTACTCATAAATTTTAATACACAAATAGCTAAGCCACACGAGTTTATAATATATTTACCCACCATAATAGATCCCATCAACTCTAGGTAGGTTAATATTCAATTATTCATCATCACCTCTAGATTCTTTTATATAGTTGTCGATAATTCGTAAATAATAGTCTTATAATGTATGTGTATAATACAATAGAAGATACCTATAAAATTAGTACAAGCAAAAAACACAAAAGACAAATATACATATGGCAGGTTCATACATCTCTTAGAATAACAGCCATGTGTCATTAATCTCATGATATGTTACGTGAAACTAGTCTAATCTCAATCCTAAATTAGTCAGCGATGATAACATTGAAGGTTGATTGTGCGTATTGTCGAGTTTAATCTATTTCCAAATACCGATTATGAGCTCAAATACCTCTCGTCATTCTACCCGAGAAGTTTTATGAGTCAATGGTAACATCATGATTCTTTACAGCTAGGACTCCTGACTTTCTTTGATTTAGGAACGATCGTTCTAATTTAAAGAAAATCCAATACTTGTATGAGATAGTTTTTATATTTCTTTAATTTCCTTCCGAACATATATTAGGTATACTACTCTTAGAAAACCCCCTATTATGTATATTTGTACAATAGTTATATTCATATATTAGTTTTGTACTGCTTATTGTCGTTGAGCGAATTCAGGTCCTGTCCAAGTGATCACGTAACTTTGCTGCGCGGGTTGAACAAATGGGCCGCCATTGCCTGCTACATTCGCAGCCCATTTACTCACAGGAGAGCAATGCAAAACTGCAAAATTCAGCGATACAAATTGAACTCTGGTCGTCCGGAGTAGGCCTTGAACCGAAGGCTGTTTGATGTGGTCTGTAATAGGCCATGCTTATCAAATCTGGGCACTTGTTTCACCAAACAGAGGTTGGTGTTATTGGGCCTGGAATTACTCAATCTGTTCACAAATATATATCAGTTTTGACTGAATAAGTACACTTTAATCATTGAGCCAATAAGATAGATGTATATTAGTTTGGTTTGCAAATCTAACTATACATTTTTTACACTACGTAATTTGATCGCATACAAAATATTGGTAGTCATGGTTTATACCATTAAAGTCTAAACCGAGTGAACATAGCTATTCCCTATTTTCCAAAATAAAGTTATTTCTAGCGTTTAAATTTTATTCTAAAATATAACTACTTCTCTGTCACTTCTTCATCTCAATCAATTATAACTCTATTTTATTTTATTTTTCTAATTATTTCTTCATCTCAACAAATCGCAACTATTCCTCGTTTTGTCTTCTACCTCTCTTTAATTCCTGTGAAAACTAAATACCCCTCCGATTCCTTCCATATTTCGCAATATTTTGAACATGATCTTATATACAAGAAATAATTAAATAAGATATCTATTTTCTATTTTAACCATATTAAATATATCTAAGTTCGAATCCTGTAGATAGGTATTTTAGTCTAATAAATTGATTTTTTTAATAGTTAAAATGTCAATAATTTATATTTAAATACTGTAAGCCTAATACATAAAAAATATTTAAACCGGAGAGAGTGAATACTAAGACATAAGGACAGAGTCATTAGCATTTCCCAAGATTCCGCTCGATCGGTCTAAGTATGAATCGGAGCCCCCACGGGCACGCCGGGATATGTGGTGAACGGCGCTACGCTACGCGAGAGCGAGCGAGCTAGCGATCTCACAGTAGCTAGGGCATAGGTAGCCATCAGCCACCCCATGAGCAACCTGGCTAGCGCACGTGAACGTTGCTGTAGGGAGTGGCTCTAGGGCATCTCGTACGCCTAGGCTCCTACAGTAATAGTAGTCGCCGGCGAGCTCGTGCAGCTCGATCGCAGCTCGCGTGCGCGCGTGATTCGACGCGCACGACGTGCATACAGCGCCGCGCGCGCAATGCATCGACGCCGGCATGGCCTCCGGCCCTCCGGCCCTCCGGCAAGATACCTAATACGCAGCTAGCTATAGCTATGACGTGTAATTATGTCGGATACGGTCAGATAGCACATTTTCCTTATTCTATTCTATATTTTTAAATTTAAAACCAGGTATAGTATCAGATATTATATCAGCTAGCTAGCCATGCATGCGCCTCGATGACTCGATCACATATATCATATATGCATAGGCCGGCCCGTCCCTCTCGATCGACAAACTAAAGCAGTCGGCGCGACGTACGTACGCGGCGCCGCGCGGCGGGAGGCTGGTGGTCCGGATGCGCGAACCGGGCGGCGCGCGGGGGGCCGGCCACCGGCCGGTCGCCCTGGCCCCTGCATGGTCAAAAGCGCACGCCGCACGATCGATCGACGGAGCTAGCACGTACTCCGTACGCATCAATAGCCCCTGCATCTGCCGCCCAGCTCGACCCACCGCGCGCACTAACTACTAGCTAGCCAGCCAGGTCGCCTTGCTTAACAGTCCAATTAAGCGTGCGCAATCGATTAATCATGATCGCAACGCTAATGATGAACCATGCATACGTCGTGTGACTTTCCCGTCAAACTTTAAGCGATTAGCCAATGTCCACATGACCGAATGCTAGCTGATTATATCGGGAGTGAGAGAGATAGATGATGATGGCGTCTTGGCCTCTTTGGGCGCCGTCTAGTCACCGGCCTGGTCGTCGATCTACACGCGCATGCAGCAGGGTTGCTGCCGCGGGGCCTAGCTAGATCGAGTGTACTCTGCCACGTACGTGAGCGCGCATGATTTCTTTCGTTTGTGTTTTTGCTCGACTGCCTCTATCGCCGAACCGGAGACACACCACGAGCACCATGACACGACAAGAGTCAAGAGTGTACTGCAAGTCTGCTTGCTTGCCTGCACAGATGCATTCGTGGCGATATATGTATAAATATAATTTAGTTTGACTCGACTGGCAGCGACCGAGGACACGACCAAGACATCATAAACCACTGTGAACAAATCTATAGCGGCAACATGACATGCCCCGTGACGTGACAGGGCATGCATGCAGATAGTGTAGTCACACGATTAATTTACTGGAGACGGTGTGAGTGTGTATAAAATTATACAAGTAGCTTTTAGAAATTTAGTCATGTCGTTATGACAGATGAATTTATTATTCGATTAAATAGTTTGAGATTTATACGATCGAATGTAAGGCTTACACGTTAATAAATTAAATAATTGTAAAAATGTTTTTTAAAATATTTTTTATATAGAACGGTTTGAAAAACTTGTTTGAAATATTTCTTGCATACTCCATAGCTCATCCGAACAAGGTGATGTAGGTATCTAATAGGTAACTCTCTTTCTATCGTGATACTGCAGGAAGCTACTGGGTAGACCACCCTATGGATCTGGCCTCTGGGCCACAAAAGGCTAGAACGCTGCGGACGGCTAGATATTTGTGTATAAATTTTGTAACTAGATGTTCTAAAGACATGCAGTTGCGGTTATTAAAAGCTCTCAAACAAAGAGAGCCTGATCATGTTAGCTTGTTGTTTTGCCGGGAGATTCCACACGTGTCGCCTGGTGTGACATTGAGAAAACAGAGATGGTATATGCCGGCCTGCCATCATATCCTACGTACGTACTGATGACGAAAAATAAGCCGAACAGATTTAGTTCAAAATTTACATGACAATAGGCCCATTAATACTGGCCCTAACACTTATCAATTGACAATTTAACATGATCTTACTATATACTACCTCTATTCTGTATTATACTCGTAGAATGTTTTTAACTGACACTTGACAAAGATCTATTTCACCGAGTAGAAAATGTTTGTCGAGTATTTTTGACTGATACCCGGTAAACATTATTTTTTACCGAGTGCTCAAGAAAATACACTCGACAAGCTACTCGGCCCTCAGCAAACATGCTATTTCCCGTAGCGACCATCTCTCTCGCCAACGATTAGTGCCACGTGCACCAGTTCGATTGTTGACGAGAGCAAGGACGACTAGTTTCATGCATGCTCTGCGTGCAGACGTGCAGTGCATGATGCACACATGATTTGCTAGCTTTTTGTCAAAATATTGGCAAGTCCCTTTCCCGGGATGTTTTGAAAGGACGGCGTAGTTGCACGTAGTACCACATATTCTATCAGCGAGTGTACAGTACACTGCACCTTTAGGCTTTAGTTGATCGGTCGATCGATCGATGTATCCGACCCACGATTGCACGCATGCGATCGATTATTTCCTGTGGTCCTTGGCCTTCGTCTTTAGTTTGAAGCTAGCTGACTAGCTGACTAGCTGAGAGTAAAAGACCAGCTCCTTTGGAAAAAGGCTAGCTAATAGCTATAGCAAGCTGCAGCTAAAGTTTTGATGTGATGTGCGTAGTATTTACTCCGTATAACGATAGCACCTACTCCCTTGGTATTATAGCTATTTTCTGCAAATATAACTAATTCTTTATCTACTTCTTAAATTTAACTAATCATAACTATCTTATATTTAGGATTCATTTAGCATAGATACGGATTTTGATTATGTTGATTATGATTTTTTATTCTTTTTATAAGTTGTTTTGTGTTGAATCAGATTTAGGCGTAAAATCATTTGACTAGATAACTTGAATCCTTTCTAGTAAGAAATGATAATTTTCTAAACGAACATTCTTTATAGGAAAATGTACAAATTACTACCCTGAACTATCGCGAAAGTTTAAATAACCCTCTGAACAACAAAACCGTTTAATTAGCCCCTGAAAATTCGAAAAACAGTTTACTGCAGAACTTTCCACGCAGTTTCGCTGACGTTGACGGCTGTTTCGCTGACTAGCACATACATGACGCGCTGACATGGCAAACAGAGTAAAAACTACCCCCTGACAACGTACGGAAGGTGTTCGATGAAATGCCAAAGTGCCCCGCCAGCTCTCCGACGGCCTCCCGCGCCCCGGCCGCACGCCG
>KE370773.1:2469694-2483426 GCA_000418225.1 Zizania latifolia
ACCGGCGGCGGCGACGAGCAAGCGAGCACTGGATGTGGACTACGGTGGTTGAGTGGGCTGAACTGAGGGTGTTTTAGTATTTTTACCATTTTACTTGTTAACGGAGACTAAGCTAAGGAATTGTTATAAATTAAGATATAAGGACGAGGAATGGTTATAAATTAGGATAGAAGGATTAGTTGCTAGCTACTGATTAGCTAATAGCTGCTACACACCTGCACGGTGAGAGAAGATCACACTGTCTAGCTAGCCAGCTACTCCTAGCTAGCTACTGGTCGTAGCTAGGTACGGGAATCGAGCCGGTCATGCATGGCACATCTACACACACGCACCGAGAGGTTGTGGGGGCGTGCATGCGAAAGCTGTTCCCTCCATGCACGCACTGACGCACATGCCTGTGTACTGTGCTCGTATTGCGACGCGCGTGCACGAGATGGCGTATCTCACCTAGTCACCTGCATGCCATGTTGGGAGACGTGGTGATTGCTCCGTGTGGTACTGGTACTGGAGCTAGCAGGAGCATGCATGCATGGTACTAGTGCACGCTTGGGTTGGGTAGCTAGCTAGCTGTGCTTGGCACGACGTGGTAGCTAGTAGTAGAGCCCAGCTAGAGTGGTAGGCGTACGTGGACTAGCGTACTAGTGTACTGTATACTGTGTACATGTAGTGTATTGTATATATGTCGTCGTCCCTAGCTAGCTAGCTAGAGCGATGTAGCTGTTGACAAAGTCTGCTGCCCCATACGGACTGGATCGATCCTCCCTGTCTTTTCTCAGGCAAGATCATGGATGATTGGGTTGTCTTGGGCTGAAAAAAAAAAGGAATAGTTCTATTGTACATCCTGAGTTATGTCATTTAACGTTTTCATCCTTTAATATTGGATCAAACCACATCATAAATAGTTTTTTTGTTGGATGCTTTGATGCTTTTTACTTTTTACCATATAAGCTACACAAATGACAGCGGTTTAGATGCTGTCACGACCATATCATGTGCATAATGTATCGCAGCTAGAGGTTGATGTTGTCAATGGTTGCATACTTGCATGGGCGTCCTACAAAACCATATAGCCACAGATATTAGATGAGAGATGGATGTCGTGGGACCGATGAAGTATAATGTGTCTGCAGAATCTGATTCCAATAGATAGTACGGAGTATATAATACTGTATGATAATAATTAGACTTTACTTCACATACTAAAGTAGTAGCACTAAAACTTTGGACTACATAACTGAACTCATTTGACAAGCTAATAGAACCGGTAAGAACCCATCGGTTTCGAACTGACGACATCAACTTACGCTAGTTGCGAGCAGGAGTCGAGAAAGGAAAAAAAGAGAAGAGAGTACATGAGCAGGACACATTTTCTTCTCATACCAAGAGAGAGGAGATCGTTAGGCCGGCCAGAATAATGACAGATTGGATGCGCAGGACGCACGCACGCATGGGCGCACAGCAGGCTACCGCACTTCCTTCCTCGGGACGACTCTCTTGCACGGGGCGTACGTGCGGTGTGTGGATGCACTCGTGCGCACGCGTGGCCGCGGCCGCAATCGGTGGAGCTAGCGAACGGTCAAAGCCTCAAGCACGTGCCTCCTGCCTGCCACGCCCATGGCGTCAGGCGGTAGGCCATGGGGGTGGGGATGTGGGGACGAGTGGACGATGTCTCGCAGGCCTATAGCCCTAGCCTGGCCACATGGACAAGCACCGTTCACTACAGAAACTAGATTATAGTTATACCCCCCTTCACAAAAAACATTTCTAAAAATTGATAACATAAAATGTTTATAAATAGAATGACCACTGTTTAAAAAGTTTGGAATTTAGTATAAATATAACAACTAAAACTAAATTAATCGTAATAACCTTTAACTACATTACTTTTTACTACATCCAATCACTCATGAGCTCATACTCACCCTCCTGAAAAAGTTATTATAGTTTTTTATATATTTCTTTAATATATTTATCTAAAACTAAAAGTTTTATATTTTGAGGCGGAGTGAACAATTCAATCCATAACCGTTTGTAGTAGGTATGAACTGGCATCGGAGCTCCACTCCAAGCTCGGAGGTCGGAGCGAATCCCGACCACCCGCAGCGGCAGCAGTA
This sequence comes from Zizania latifolia, assembly GCA_000418225.1. Taxonomy (NCBI): domain Eukaryota; kingdom Viridiplantae; phylum Streptophyta; class Magnoliopsida; order Poales; family Poaceae; genus Zizania; species Zizania latifolia. Next base: position 2,471,809 of record KE370773.1, read on the forward strand.
GCAGCACAGCCGCGCGCGCGGACGTACGCTGCTCTGCTGGGGAGACGCGGTGGCATTGCAACAAGGCGTGACATTGGTCAGAACGACAGGGACCTGGGACCCGGGTGGCGCGCCCCCCGTGCCGTCTCGAGAGCCGCACCACCGCGGACGGCGCGCGCACCGAGGCGCCTCGTGCGCGCAGGGGGGCAGGTCATCGCTGCAGCCTGCACGCGTCGCAGTGCCAGTTTTTTTTTTCTTTTTTTTTAGTATTTGTTAAAAAAAAAAGGTCCCCTGCCTGCGGCTGCCCGCGGCCCGCCCGTGAGCGTGAGGTGACTAGGTGAGGCGACGGAGGGACGAGCTGGCTGGGTGACTAGTGACTTGAAGTCTTCAACACTTGGTCGAGTCTATCGGCTCCAGGCTCCCGTACCGGCCGCGTCGCGCTAGCACGTAACGTACGTGTCCTGACCGGGACTAGACCATATATGCGACGTACCGGGCGGGCCCCGACGAATCGATCGCAGCAGTGGCCGCATGATGCACTGCACGGCACTGTACTGGGGTACGTACGCCCGGCCGACGTGGCTTTGGACCATGCAGATGCATCATCGGACGCAACGCCCTGCCTATGTAACCACCCGTAGTACGTACCCTCCGGTAATTAATTAATGTGTATTTTCATTATTTTTTATATTAAATATAATACATGAGTAAATATAATGTAGGGGAAGAGGAGAAAGTAGTATCATATCAGGAGTATAATCGTCTAAAATACACAATAAAATAAAAAGACTTGTTTTAGATAACTCTTGATAAAAATCTAAAACAACTTGTTTTAAAGAAATAGAGAGAGTACGTGCTAACGTGCGCCCTTGTTTTGGAATTTGGATGCAGATCACAGAGCACGTACTAGTACAGTACGTATCACGCAGTGTGTGGCTTTCTGGACTTTTTCCCCTATCTTGAAGACAATCTGGTGGCTTCTATCTGGTCCAAGTACACAATCCAAATCTAGATTTGGCGCCCCCATCCGCGCTAGTGCGCACCCTTGAATATGCTCGAAAGGTCAAGGGCCGGAGGGGCTGCCTGGAAAAAGAGTTCATTCAAACAAGACACAGAGATATCGATCGAGCACGACTCGAACCGTTTATTTTAATCCATGAGCAGCTCACGTACGTAGGTACACTGGTGATTGGTTAATGGCGAGCTGAGAGAACAAAGAGAGCCGGGACAAAGCTAGAGATGCACAATTAGTAGGGAACAGGCCGCTCCAGGTCTCGTCTCCGTCCCGTCCCGCCCTGGACGGCGACATGTCCATGAGCTAGCCACGCACCGCCGCTGCAGCGAATCCATAGGAAGATACGGGCGCAGGAGGGCGGCATGGCATGCATGGCGACAAGCTAGCTAGCTAGCTAGCCGCGCACGCACGCACGGCCCGGCGCCGTGTGGCATCCATCGGCGATCCGGAGCCACGCGAGCGACGACGACGACGCACCCCCAGGAGGGGGGTGGGCGAGAGACTTTAGATCGTCACATAATTCAGAGAATTTTAGGTTTTTTTAAAAAACCAGTGACAAAGAGTCTGTTTGGCCAAATGATCTATATTTTTGTTTTAAATTATAAAATCAATAACTATAGAATCCCTAAATAAATTAGTATCCATAATCTCAATTTTTATATTTTTATCAGTTATATATACTTACTAATTTACTAAGGACAGTCATAATCTATAGTATTATGAGTGGCCTCTCTCCTATAAACATCTTCATAAACACTACCTTTCTAATATATAGTTTCTTCAAAATAAATTTTTATCTAATCATATATCTTCTCTCTTCTTTCTCTCCCAATCCTCTTCTTTGCTTCCTTGAATATCGTGCGGATCTAGTTTCTTGCACAAGACCTGATTTGCATGATTTTTTTCCTTATCTTCTTATTAACTTTCTTGCCATATCGGTTTTTTCCTTATATGATAAGGCTATTTAATAACATAAAAATCAGCTGAGGTGGAGTGTTGAGAGTGCTCTAAGTGTTTTTCAGATAAGAAAAAGAATAAGACAATCCCATTTAATGAGATGTTGATGAGAATCGAGAAAATAGTTGTATGTAAGATGTGAATAAAATTATATATGGATGTTTGATAACGAATATAATTACTATTCAAAAACTCATTATATTTTATATTTTAGTATAATATATAAATACTTTAACATTTGTATTATATGACTGAGTGGCTAGCTATCTAGAGACGCGGCGCCATTCCTTTTTCTTCTTCTCTCCCTGCAGTGTCTTTGGCATATGCGGCTACAATTCGTCCAAAAAACGCCGTGTCCCACATGCGCCCGTGCTGTCGTCGTCGTCGTCTCGCCGATGAAAACTGCTCGATCGATCTCTGATCCGACGCGGCCGCCACGGTTTGCGAGCAGCACAGCTCGCATCTGCTACGTACCCCAAAAAACGTCTCCCTCCGGATCAGATCGTCGTCAGTTCGTCACTTGTGTGCGTACGTTTTTGCCGTGTCCATCTGCTCGCGCGGCGCACTATCCAAGGCGTACACACGCACGTACGCAATTGACTAAAGTGTAGGAGTACATGCTACCAATATTTATCTATATAGAGTAGGAGCATATATCTATCTATCTATCTATCTATCTATATATTATAAGATCTGATGCATATATACTACCCCCATCACTGTCTTTATGTACGCACAAATCAACGCCCCTTGCATTGAAGAGATTAGCTCGCATTTTAATTACAACGACACTGAGAAGTGGAAAGCTAGGAATATATATGTGCCCTCCATTATCGGTACAAAAAGAAACGGCAGCCACTTAATCCAATATATATGCAGTACAGGACATGACACATGAAGCTAAGCTAGCTAGGCTAATTCCATTCCCCCCCGGCAAATTAGGTCGTCAGATAGCCCGCATTTCTTTGTCCAGAAAATAGGCGAATAATAATAACAGCACAAGATCGATCGAATTCCTGATCGTATTTCCAGGAATTGTTTGTTTGTACAGAGATCGAAAGCGATTAGTTCAGGGTACTTAGACGACGATGAAGCATGAAGCATCCATCGTGTGTGGCCTGGTTTTTTCTGCTGTCGTAGCGTTTATTCCCAGCTCAACCGTACTTCTGAAGCAAGTAGCGATGTCTAATCAGTCTGCAATAGATTTGTTAATTAGGAGTAGATCATCTAGTTGGTCCATGCTAACCACTGTGATGCTACATAATAGTATAGCTTAACTCCTTATATATGTTTTTTACCTAGAACTAATAAACCATCTCGACTAACTTTCCTTCTATAAAAAACGAGTTGTTTATTTGCGAGAGAGATATCAGATCTGTTTGAGAGAGCTTCTAGCAGTTCTATCCCTAAAACCAAAACCTTTCACAAACGGTCTAGATTCTAGCTTCACATCGTGAAATTCAATAGCTATAGAATCTAAAAATTAACTAGATCTAGAAGTTAGGAAACATCAGTTTTTTTAGATTTTCATCGGCTAGATATTCACCCATTGTTTTTCAAAATCTGAGGTTCCTCTAAACAAGCTCAACATTTATTTGACAAGTATAAACATTGAAGAAAAGATAGAAAAGTGACTAAAAATTCTACAACAACTTATATTTAGAAAAGAGTTGAAAACTATACCACATTATCCCTGTTATTAGTACATCATATTTAAAGTCAACCAAGCGAGACATTTAATTTGCTATGTCGTGTAAATTTATTCTCAGCCTCTGCCAATAAAAATCATCATGCAACTATTTATTCACATACAAAAGCGAGAAAAATCAATGAAATTCCAACGATTTTAAAAGGATCGCGCTCTGTTGCATCGCCCATTGTTTTTGCATAAAATCTCCATTTATTTGCATAAACAGCCAGATCTTGATCGAGCTAAACAAATGCAAAAAAAAAGGGTAACACGAGAGGGGAGGCACATAGAAAGGTAAGGTGCGATCTGTCCAATTGGGAAAAAAGAAGTAAATGAGAGATTAAATTGTTGGTGTTCGTGTGTGGGCACCCCAATCGATGAGGCCAAGATGGACCTATCTGTACTGCAACCGCTGCCACTCGTGCGGCTCCTTAAATATATTAGCACCCCCAAAGGAATATTTAGCCATTGCTACAAGTACATCTATGTGTGCTCATACAGCTACTCCACATAACTGAACAACCAAGAAATTTTCAGAAAGCCTTTTTTTGACTTGGGTTTTTGTGGATGGTTTAAGCTGATAGATCTTTCAAGGTGTTTGTTAGGTCAGTAGATTTGTCTGAAAAAACTGGGTTTGGTGACTAGGCTTGAGAATATATTAATAACCTTATTCTTATAGAAAACAGAATGATTTCATTAGACTCATATCTCTATGTGGATAACAGCTTTATATATTGCTTGGTATATTGAATTGTTTATACTTTTAATCAATAAGTTTAATTATTATAATCTTAGCTGAAACAATATAACCTTAGCTCTCCATGCTTACCATGTATGGATGAGGGGTATTATGATTTACGACAACATATACAAATGGTATACGATGATAATATTTTTTTCCCTTTCTCTGGTCATTACGATCGATTCCAAGTGTGATGGAGGGGCATAAGTGATAACAACGAACCTAGAAGGGTCGTGATGGAAACATGTTCAGGTCGTGTGCTAGCTGTTCGATTGTGACGATTTCAATCCACTTAATTCCTAGGTGAATGAACCAGCTGCAAGGCATCTTAACGCCGTCATTATCTTCTTGTTTCACGTGCTAATTGTCTCTCTCTCGTCCACGGAAGAATTTGCTGACACATAAAAGTAATTAATGTAACTATCGCATATGATCTTATATGTTTATTCATATATACTGTGGTTAACATAGAAGTGGGGAAGGTTATATGCTGCTTTATTATTGTGGTTTCAGGTTTTAATCACAGAGATTATTTTTAAAGTCCTAATTAAGTGAGTCTAAAACAGCATTCGTTAGTTCTAAACCAAATATCATTATTGGCGGTGCCTGGTGATGGGTACATATCGGTGGCCATTGTATGAGTAGGTCTAATAATTGGCAGCAGTACAGGCAGCTGATTACTCAGGGTGGGGAGAGTGGCAGTGGTTGTCGGAAGTACAATTCATACTTCGCCAATACTCCTGCCTTCTGATATGAGTAAAACATGTGTTACTAAAACAATATTATAAAGTGATATCTAAAATATATTAAAAAACTGGTAGTACAAAAGAATGTATAAACAATTTTTTTAAGATAAAACTGATATATTAGAAATAGAAATAAAATCTTTTTAGAACACAAGGAGTACTAGAAATATATGTTGAACTTACAAAATTTTGCATGCACCTTTTTTTACTTTTGAAAAGTATGCAGATAACAACCACTGGATATATTCGTTCGTATATAACTGTATATCAAATAGACAATAAAATTTATTATGCTTTCACTTATAAACATAATAAAGTATTAGTTGATTTCTATTTATGAGCCCACAAATAATATTACATGTTTCTCCTTATGTATTTTTTATACTTTAATTGTATCTTTAGGTTTAACAAATATATGCATTGAGATATAAATATATATCCACTGGGATATAATATGATATAAGTGATAAGAAATTCAGTGTACCCAATTTTGAATTCAAAGAAAAATACGGAATATGATACAAAAGAGTGTTATCTGACTCGATTGCACCCCTACCTATGATATTGAATTAATCGCTGTGATTTTCCCGTTCGATGCTTAAAAGCATTATGATGTCATATGAAAATATGCCCCGTCGTTGCATAGCGTGAAGGGAGCTTATGGAAAATCCAGGATAATCAATTGATGAATAATATGAAAATCTGCTTCTTCATTGCATAGCGTGAAAGGAGTTTATGTAAAATCCAGGAGGATCAATTGATGATTTTTTTCCAAGAAAACAATCAGTTGATGATTTTTTTCAGAAAGTAATCATCTGATGACGAATTCAGCACTTTATGATTCTTGTACAATGGTCAAGTTGACCTAGGGCGACGAGATTGTGTATGCATGGAGTGACGGAGAGTCGTCGTTTGACTTTTGAGATACTAGCTCTCGGCAAGGCCAGCCAGAGACTGCTATGGGGAAACAGGGCCTGGAGGAGAAGGTATAAAACGAGGCAAAAGTTTTAAAACTATTGAAAAATTAAGCACACAAAAGTTCACACAATCAAAGTAATTAAAGTATGCACGACCAAAAATCGGCTCGTGCCGGCAGCATTTTTTCATGATAAAAATGAGTTTGGGAAATGGCTCATGGCTGGCATGAGAAGATGACCAGCTCGTTTTGCTGTGTAGCGGACTTCTGCAGCTCATGTGCAGGGGCTCCTGAGAATGCAAGTTGCATAATCTCCATCACACATAGCTTAATTAGCACCAATGTCCTATGCATCGATCTGCACCTGACTGCATGTACCCCAATGCATCTCACACTCTCTCTACCTGCGTGTTTGACTGCACCTTAAGCTGCAGCAGCAGAAGCCTAGATGCTACTCTACATTGGACCATCCTCCTAGTCCTAGACCTCCTTGATAAAAGCTACAGGCACAGTATATGCATGCAGCCAATTCACTTCACTGCAGTAAAAAAAGAGAGGAACAGAGATCAAACAATGCAGGAGAGAAATACTCCTGATTCTACTTTAAAACAAGGCCAAAGCAAGTAAACAAAAGGCAACCTAATTTTTTCTCTCTCATCACCACCCTTTCCCTCTCCCTCCCTTTGCCAAGATCCTTCCTGCCTTGCTTCTACTGCTATATAGCCTCCCCCTCACCTTCCATTCTAGAGAAGAAAATAGAGAGATAGAGATATAGAGGCAGAGGTGTAGCAAGTGAAGGGCTAGATAGGCAGAGAGCTAGCTAGCTAGGCTGCAGGCTCCATGCTTGTGAGATGAGAGCAGGGAGGGGGTGGTGGTGGTGCCTGGTGTGAGGTATGATGGTGGGAGGAGAGCTTGTGCTGGCAGCTCTGGTGATCCTGCTTGCCTTGCTCCTGACCCTGGTGCTCAGCCACTTCCTGCCTCTGCTCCTGAATCCCAAGGTTCCCAAGGGCAGCTTTGGGTGGCCTCTCCTTGGTGAGACCCTGAGGTTCCTCAGGCCTCATGCTAGCAACACCCTGGGCAGCTTCCTGGAGGATCACTGCTCCAGGTAATTAACCTGCAGCTGCAGTAACATTTTTATCACATCACCACCACACACACAGCAACAAGTGTCGTCTTACCACGCAATTTAGTATCATTATTTCATGTGACAGCAAAAGGTAATGCTGCTGTCCTGTCTTGGCAGCTTTATCATGCCTTTTTCTCCCTCCTGGGGCTGTAATATGAATTGGATGGACAGTAGTTTAAGAGTTGTGTGGAACTTGCTTCTGAAGAAGTTGAAAAAATAATGTAAAAGCTGCACACTAACACTAGCATGGTAGTAACACTGATGGGTGATGATGATGCAGGTATGGGAGGGTTTTCAAGTCCCATTTGTTCTGCACCCCCACCATAGTGTCCTGTGACCAGGAACTGAACCACTTCATCCTTCAGAATGAGGAGAGGCTGTTTCAGTGCAGCTACCCCAGGCCAATTCATGGCATACTGGGCAAGTCCTCCATGTTAGTGGTCCTGGGGGAGGACCACAAAAGGCTCAGGAACCTTGCTCTTGCCCTGGTCACCTCCACAAAGCTCAAGCCCAGCTACCTTGGTGACATTGAGAAGATAGCACTGCACATAGTTGGGTCATGGCATGGCAATAGCAAGGACAAGGGGAAGGTCAATGTCATCGCCTTCTGTGAGGAGGCAAGAAAGGTTAGCAAGTGTACTAACTAAACCAGAGTCATCACTAGAGGGACATAATCCCATGAAACATGGAGGAAAAAACTTTGCACATAGTTGGTGACATCATCATGTTGTTACTTGCTGCTGCATGAATCTTTAATTACCCAAGGTGACTTTGACTTACCAGGGTCCTTTCCCTTTTTGTTTTTTCTCTTCGTGTGCTCTTCCCTTGAGAAGCACAGTTTGCATTCAGTGTAATAGTGAAGCAGGTGCTGGGGCTGTCACCAGAGGAGCCGGTCACTGCCATGATACTTGAAGATTTCCTCGCCTTCATGAAGGGTCTCATATCTTTTCCTCTCTACATCCCAGGGACCCCATATGCCAAAGCTGTCCAGGTAAGCAGCTAAACGCCTCTTTTACACAAGCTGTTAAATTGTCATCGAAGTTTCAGGTCATTCTGTATTCTTACTATAATAGCTGAAGAAACTAGTATGCAGAATAGATGTGCTGCAACAACACTCATTCTTGTCTGCCAACCCTCACAGGCCAGAGAGAGGATATCAAGAACTGTGAAGGGTATTATTGAAGAGAGGAGGAATGCTGGCTCCAGCAAAAAGGCCGATTTCCTTGATGTGTTGCTTTCAAGCAATGAGCTATCTGACGAGGAGAAAGTGAGCTTTGTGCTGGATTCCTTACTAGGAGGATATGAGACCACCTCACTCTTGATCTCCATGGTTGTGTATTTCCTTGGGAAGTCAGCTCAAGATCTGGAACTAGTGAAGGTGTACAAGCTGAAATGACATAGTACTGGTAATTAGGTATTTAATTAAGTGTCCATCACTAAATAAATATGAACATGTTTTCATGCAGAGGGAGCATGAGGACATAAGATCGACGAAAGGGAAGGAGGAGTTCTTGTGCTCTGAGGACTATAAGAAGATGGAATATACCCAACATGTAAGATGATCATTCATGCATGCTTTAGGTCTGGTTAGTAAGCCACGAACACCTTTTTCTATTAGCAGCAACCTAGACAAATATGTGACCCTCCGAATATGAGGTTTACTCATATTCAGACCGATTCTCCGTATGCCTACCCATACGTGCAGTTTTGAATCAAGCAAAAAATAAAGAAAGAATCTGGTACTTTATCTGCAATAATGGAAACTGTGTGATGATGCCTATGCAACGCCCTTTCAGGTTATCAATGAGGCACTGAGATGTGGCAACATTGTCAAGTTTGTCCACAGAAAGGCTCTCAAAGATGTCAGATACAAAGGTAATTAACCCTACTTGAGGCTTTCGTTGAAGATTCCATTGTGCTCATCACATGATAATGGATCAGGCAAAGGGGATGGTTGCACCTTTATTACTTATTTTTAAGCATCGTTATTCCTAAAACACCTTAGCTTTTGATAGAAGATGCTCAAAAGCAAGTGGCTCTTTTTATTTGCTATGTTGCAGAGTATCTGATTCCTTCTGGTTGGAAGGTCCTACCTGTTTTCAGTGCTGTTCATTTGAACCCCTCGCTTCATGGAAATGCCCAACAATTTCAGCCCTGCAGATGGGAGGTCTGATTTTCACAAACTGTGAATATAAACTCCTCAGTACTTACTACAAGAACATGCATATTATTAATGAACTAATGAATTATGTTTAGGCCAATTAGGTCGTGAAGTTTAGCTTTTGCATATATAATATACTTTTCTAGAATACTTATTTATAAAATGAAAAGCTTAGAGCACCTATCAGGAGAGCTTATCTGGAGCATTGAAAGAATCTTCTTTAAAGGGTGTTCTCTAACTAATTGCTACCTTTAATTAGTGAGCGTCCAACTATGACATAGCTACTCGCAACGATTCTGGTGTCTTAAGATGCCAAGCAACCTCCCTTTGGCTGTAATGCTTTTTGTACATGGTCCTAACCATGATTCCTATCATTCAAAGCCAACATTCTTGGCTTTGTTTACTTTTCTTAGTTTCACCGATAAATGGTCTGATTCATGTTTATGCCTTATCTGATTGATGCAACAGGGTGCAAGCCAAGGGACAAGCAAGAAGTTTACGCCGTTCGGCGGTGGCCCCCGGCTCTGCCCTGGATCAGAGCTTGCCAAAGTGGAGGCTGCTTTCTTCCTCCATCACCTTGTGCTCAATTTTAGGTAAAAAAGGGGCATCTTTGTCCCACCCGAGTAGAAGATATATGGATCAAACTTGACTGACTCGAACAGCAATGAGCAAGAAAATTAAGTTTATAAATAATAATCTTTGAAAAGGAACTCATGCAGAGTGGTTGGTGTTTAAATAGGCTAAAAACTGACAAGGCAAACATGAACATGAAAACAGATTGACGCAGTTACCATCTCATAAAAATACACACTAGTAAGTAATGGCAAGAAGACCATGACAGCAACTAGGCAAATTATTTATGTTTTTGTCTGCAAGGACCGCTAGTCTGAACTCAGCTATCTTGTGCTTTTTCATAACCGGCACTGTAGACCATAGCATCAGATGACAACACACAGAACAAACATGACAGCATGGAGTTTTCGATAGGTAGGCTATGCAAGTTGAGTTGAGGGCTGCCATACAAATTAAAATATACCGTGGTATGATCAAACAAAAAAAGTAGGTTCATTATTAGTCTGCAACAACCTGTATTTGACAAGATCAAAAGACATGGTTATGCAACTCATGCTGTTGTTTCAGAGTACTGTCTAAATGTACTTACTGAATATCCATGTCAAAGTGTTGGCTGATCATCATTCTTCGTTTCTTGCGAATTATCTTGGTGCCGTGCAGATGGAGAATCGATGGCAATGACATTCCAATGGCATACCCGTACGTGGAGTTCCAAAGAGGTCTGCCCATAGAAATCGAGCCACTTTGCTCGGAATCTTGACTGGTTTGCATGCAGTTGCAGCCACGCTGAGCGAGTCTCATCAGTTAGGCCTCCAAAAGAGGGGAAGATGCATGCGAGAACTGCGGGATTAGTGAGTGCAAAAGATTGCAAGAACTGAACAAAGCACTGGGCACTAGCTAGTAGTTACCTATCATGAGTCAGCTCAGATTGTAATTTGCTGTACATGGTGTAGATAAATTCTGTCCATGCCGATTGCTTGAGGTGGTGGGGTACTGGTGTTCTTCACCCTGTAACATCCTCCACTGTTCCAACTGCTATCCTATAGAAAAATTGAGCCATTGGGATGCAGGAAGGGTTGCAATTTCTGATATCTGGAACTCAATGAAGCCGAAATCTGTAAGAACCGCATACCGTTGAAACTTCGAAAGAGCTCAGGGCCTGCTTGGCCGCAAACTCTCCGCCGTCGAGTCGACGCCGGAGCCGATCCACCACCTAGATTCCGCATGGGCTGGGCAGTTTGCCGCACGGCTAGGCATGGGGACTCCCCTACTCCTTCGCCGAGAGTAGGAGAGCTGGCATTCTGTCTTCACTGGCTCGTGGCGGCGTGGCGCCGTCGTCTAGGGCTTACAAGCTTTGCCGCCGTCTCCGATTGGCTCACCGCGTCGCAAACCCTCGTTGCCGCCTCCGCCGCCGCAAATGTGCTCGCCCTCCCCGTCGCCGATGAGGTCTTCGCCATAGCCGATGGGATCGCCGCGTCGTCACCGGTGACGTCGTCGGATCTCCTCCCGCGCTATGGTCTCGGAGCGGAGAGGAGCTCGCGATATTTCTCGTTTCCTTTCTGTTGCGGCCTTTTTTACCTTTTTTTTTCAAAGAAAAAACCAGCCCTCTGGACGCCAACGCGAAAAATATTTCGGGCCAAAAAATAATATAAAATAAAAAACATTTGGCCCATGCAGGTCTCGAACCTGCGACCTTCGCGTTATTAGCACGAC
>KE370773.1:2494921-2505153 GCA_000418225.1 Zizania latifolia
TGGCTTGGAGCCATAAGATCCGAGTTAGAATCCATGCGAGATAATCAAGTTTGGAACTTGGTTGATCCACCTGATGGTGTAAAAACTATCGAGTGTAAATGGATTTTTAAGAAAAAGATAGACGTTGATGGAAATGTTCACATCTATAAGGCATGATTGGTGGCGAAAGATTTCAGGTAGATTCAAGGTGTTGATTATGATGAAACGTTTTCGCCCGTCGCTATGCTAAAGTCTATCCGAATCATCCTAGCAATTGCCACATTTTATGACTATGAGATATGGCAAATGGACGTCAAGACGGCTTTCCTTAATGGAAACCTAAGTAAGGATGTGTACATGACACAGCCTGAAGGTCTTGATGATCCAGAGAATGCTGAGAAAGTTTGCAAGCTGTAAAGGTCCATTTATGGGCTGAAGCAGGCTTCTCGGAGTTGGAATCTTTATTTTGATGAGGTAGTCAAAGGGTTTAGTTTCATCAAGAACGAAGAAGAGCCTTGTGTTTACAAAAAGGCTAGTGGGAGCTCACTTGTGTTTCTGGTGTTATATGTAGATGACATATTGTTGATCGGAAATGATATTCCTATACTAGATGCTGTCAAGTCTTCATTAAGAAAGAGTTTCTCAATGAAAGATCTTGGAGAGGCAGCATACATCTTGAGCATAAAGATCTATAGAGATAAATTGAGAAGGTTAATTGGATTAAGCCAAAGCATGTACATTGACAAGGTATTGAAACGGTTCAATATGCATAATTCCAAGAAAAGTTTTCTGCCAATGTCACATGGTATTTCTCTCAGCAAGAGTCAGTGTCCTTCGACACCTGATGAGCTGAAGAAAATGAGTGCGACCCCATATGTCTCCGCAATCGGATCCATCATGTATGTCATGCTTTGTACACGCCCAGATGTTTCTTATGCTCTAAGTGTTACGAGCAGATATCAGTCAAACCCGGATAAAAGTCACTGGGCGGTAGTAAAAGTATCCTTAAGTTCTTGAGAAGAACTGAGGATATGTTCCTTGTCTATGGAGGCGAGGAGAAGCTCATTGTAAATGGTTACACCGATGCCAGCTTCCAGACCAATAAGGACGATTCACGATCGCAGTCTGGATTTGTGTTCTGCCTCAATGGAGGCGCAGTGAGTTAGAAGAGTTCTAAGCAAGAAATGGTTGCAGATTCAACGACAGAAGCCGAGTATATTGCAGCTTCGGAAGCTGCAAAGGAGGCAGTTTAGATCAGAAAGTTTGTTTCTGAGTTGGGTGTTGTCCCTAGTGCGTCCAGTCCAGTGAACCTCTATTATGATAATAGTGGTGCCATTGCGCAAGCCAAGGAGCCTAGGTCACACCAGAAGTCCAAGCACATACTGCAGCACTATCACCTGATCCATGAGATTATAGATAGAGGTGATATGAAGATATGCAAGGTACACACGGATTTGAACATAGCCGATCCGTTGACGAAGCCTCTCTCACAGCCCAGACATGAGGCGCACTTGAGCTCTATGGTATTAGATATTTACGTGAGTGAGTCGAGTGTATGTGAGAAGAAGTTAGTTTGTCTATGCTGATGTACATTTAGATACTTTGTTATCTTATTCCTCGAATAAATGTCTTATACATTGATTAGTAAGTTGATGACTTGTTTGTGAGACTCTTTGTGTTATGATGTTGTTCTAAACGATCCCTAATCTCATATCGTCATGTGGGACAGTGATGATTCATAGATTAACACATCTGTCTGATTGATGATCATGTTTCACAGATCATAGACATAGAGATGTCAAATCAGTGATGTGGACTTATGTTAGTGAACATGGAGTTGGATAGACCCACCTTGAGATACTGCTGGGATTATTATTTTATATGTGCCATTAGTTGTCATCTCAGATGGTGTACCTGCAGAACCCTTAGACCTGAGATCGTCATTGATTCTAGAATGTGTAGTAGCACACTTAGGGGCTTCCAAACACTATTCCGTAACAGGATAGTTATAAAGATTGCTTTCGGGTGTGTCATGAAATATGTCGTGGGATATGAGCGGTCAAGATGGAATTTACCCCTCCTACATAACGGGAGAGACGTCTCCAGGCCCCTCGAGGTAATTGGATTGGAAAGTGCATGGCCATGCCATTATGATCAAAGAGTTGATCATGATTGAATCCACTACTTGATCGAGTGATGTGTCGAGCTACCAACAAGGGTGGCACATATCTCGTCTTGAGCTTGACTGATATCGTGTGGTAAAGGAATTGGTGTGTGAGTATATCAAGGTTCAGAAAGTATGATTTTGACTTTGTATGCTTTCGGGGGTCAATATGTGCTGCTAGGTATCGCTATTGATCGGCGATCCGAAAATGGTTTTCGGATAGCGGCCGTTTGCGTATGAACCTATCGGGTCGCACGCTTAAGGGGATGGAATTCAAATCTTAAAAAGAATTGGTTCTTGTGCAAGTGGGAGATTGATGGAATTGTGCCCAAGAAAATTCTGGGGGAACCGAAAGTTCCGGATCACGCGAACAGATTAGATCTGTTGGGTTTTAATGCAGATTAAAGGCTCACGATGGTGCACTATATAAAGAGGGGAGGGCTAGCACGTGAAGGCTGCTGTTCATTGTTACTTCACCCTAACCGTAGTCGCCACCTTTTCCCCACGATCTCTCCGGACCTCACGAGTGGTGCTAGCATGTCGGCACGAGGTGATCACATCCCTGTACGTGTGGATACCGTAGAGGCATCGTTGCTGCATCGGTGCTGTTCTTCTTCCTAGGAGAACGCCGGATTACGCTGACTTCGCCACAGACGAACGGACGGAGCAGTGAGGAGCAGATCGAGGACGTGCTTCATCGACTCTACTTCCGCTGCCCGAGCGCGTCTTGAGGCTCAAGGTAACGATCCATGATCCCATTATACGCATGGTTCCTGGGCTAACGGGGTAAATTTTTAAAATTAAACGCTAGCGTAGCCTTCCCATAACCCAACACCTACGTCCAGTGAATTGTATGAGATGTGAATAATAAGTATCCTCCCTTACTATTGCAAAGAGGAGGATATTTATAGGTACAGCATAAACAGGATGTTATCGAATTGCCCTCTACTTAGAACCAACTATAACAGTGACATACAGTGGATTTCATAGGGGTAACATGATAAAATACTGTATGAACACCGTAAAGTACATGTCTTGTCGGATGGGACTGGAGCCCCTGGTTTTGGACTTCGGGCTCTACAGCAGTTTTACGGTCTTCAAGACGGTATTGCCGAAGTCTTTGCTCCGGAAGACTTCGGTGGCTCTGGCTTCGAAGGGTTTCGAGGGCTTTGATGATGCAGGCCGAAGCCCTTAGAACTTCATAGGGTCGTGCAGGCCCTTAATTAATCTCCGATGATTTGTTTAGTACAGCGAAAAGTAATTCTCCCAACAGTTACCATTACGTTATTTCATATAGTGTAAATCTATTTCATATAGTGTAAATCGTTTATGGATAAGAGTGTTAAAAAATATCTGATAATCTTGTTGATTTAAGACATAATGTAAATCGTCTATGGATAAGAGTGTTAGAAAATGTCTTATAATCTTGTTGATTTAAGACGTAATGTAAATCTTTTATGGATAGAAGTGTTAAAAAATATCTGATAGTCTTATTAATTTAAGCGGTTTGAGTCGAACTAAGGGACAACTCATGCTCATCTCTATTCTCTCATGACCAAACAGACGACCACGGTCCACGTAAACAGCAGCAGCAAGGCAAAGCTGCCATGTGTACGGCATGCAATGATGCAAATAAGACACTAACCTAACCATGTGATAAAACAAGGCAGTAATTTTCCCATTTTAAGTTCCACGCTAGTTCAGTGCCTAATCCCATCTTAAGCTTATCTCAGGCAGAAGTTGTCAACCATTGCTTGTCCAGGTAAATCCATATCTCAGGCTCTTTCCAAAATCACATTTTCCAGGCAGGTTGCTGAGATCACCAGCAAACTAGTTCCACCAAGAAAGTTAGTATTCGCCCTGAATGTTTTTAGGATATGTTTAGTTAGTTGTCAAACTTTGTCACACTAATAATTTAGCGTGCCACGGTTTATTAGAACAACGTTTAAATCACCGGTATAATCGAGGCAGTTATATTTTTACCTCACTCGTCATTGACTCATTTTTTTGCTAAATCTAGTCTAAGTGTGACGAGTAAATTGTTAGTCGACAATGTTTAAAAAGAAGTGCGGTAATTCGGGAGAGCGAACAAAAATACTAGTCTTCATGCGGTCGGGTCCAGATCTACCGTCCGATTTCCATCTAACAGTCATTACCAGTACGAGGGTAGTTGGGGCGACAGGCGTTGGTTGGGCTTAGATGGGCTGGACCCATTCCTACCTCCCGTTACCTGCTCGAAGTCTGGCAGGCCGGGAGTCCTGATTCCGAATCCCAATCCACATTTCGCCATGGCACTGACATGTGACGTGAGCATTCGGCTGCCGCGAGCCTCCCAGGCCACCACCGCCATGGCCGCCACCGTGCTCCCCCTCCATCCAGTCGTCCACCGGAGGCCCCCGCCTGCCCTCGCCCCTCCCAGCCACGCTCCCTCCATGAGGCAGCTATGCAAGGATGGCGACCTGCGGCAAGCCCTCCGCCTGCTCGCCGCCCGCGCGGCGCCGGGGCGGCCCCCTCCTGCGGAGCACTACGGCTGGGTACTCGACCTCGTCGCCGCCAAGAGGGCCGCCTCGGAGGGCAGGCAGGTCCACGCGCACGCCGTGGCCACGGGTTGTCTGGGCGATGACGATGGCGCGTTCGTCGCGACCAAGCTGCTCTTCATGTACGGCAAGTGCGGGCGTCTCGCGGAGGCCCGCCGCCTGTTCGACGGGATGCCTGTCCGGACCGTGTTCTCCTGGAACGCGCTCATCGGAGCGTACCTGTCGGCTGGGAGCGCCGGCGAGGCGGTGGGCGTTTACCGGGCTCTGCGGGCGTCGGAGCTGGGGCCGGCGCCCGACGGGTGCACGCTCGCGTCGGTGCTCAAGGCGTGCGGGGCGGAGGGGGATGGGCTCTGCGGGCGCGAGGCGCATGGGCTGGCGGTGAAGCGCGGCCTTGACAGGAGCACGCTCGTGGCCAATGCGCTCGTCGGGATGTACTCCAAGTGCGGCATGTTGGATTCTGCGCTGCGGGTGTTCGAGTGGATGCGCGATGGGAGGGATGTGGCCTCTTGGAACTCAGCTATGTCGGGCTGTGTGCAGAACGGGATGTTCTTGGAAGCTCTCGACCTGTTTCGACGGATGCAGAGCTCTGGCTTCAGTATGAATTCTTACACAACCGTTGGGGTGCTACAAGTATGTGCAGAGCTTGCTCAGCTGAATCATGGCAGGGAGCTACATGCTGCACTTCTGAAATGCGGTACTGAGTTTAATATCCAATGCAATGCTTTGCTCGTCATGTATTCTAAGTGCGGCCAGGTGGATAGCGCTCTCAGAGTATTCCATGAGATTGATGACAAGGACTACATTTCATGGAACTCAATGCTCTCCTGTTATGTCCAAAACGGTTTATATGCTGAGGCCATCGATTTTTTTGGTGAAATGGTTCAGAATAGTTTTGAGCCTGATCATGCTTGCATTGTAAGCTTGTCCTCTGCAGTGGGTCACTTGGGTTGGTTAATCAATGGCAGGGAGGTTCATGCATATGCCATAAAGCAAAGGCTTGATACTGATTTGCAGGTTGCTAATACATTGATGGACATGTACATAAAGTGTTCCTCTGTGGATTGCTCTGCACGTGTATTTGAGAGGATGAGAATTAAAGATCATGTATCATGGACAACAATCATTGCATGTTATGCTCAATGTTCTCGGTATTCAGAGGCAATTGAAATGTTTAGAGAAGCTCAAAAGGAGGGCAATAAGGTGGATCCTATGATGATGGGAAGCATTTTGGAAGCATGCAGTGGTTTGAAAAGCATCTCGCTGTTAAAGCAAGCACATTCTTATGCTACTAGAAATGGCTTACTTGACTTGGTACTGAAGAATAGAATCATAGATATATACGGGGAGTGTGGAGAGGTTTGCTGTGCACTTCATATATTTGAGATGTTAGAGAAAAAGGACATTGTTACCTGGACTAGTATGATAAACTGTTATGCTAACAATGGGTTGTTAAGTGAAGCTATTACCTTGTTTGGCGCGATGCAAAACGCAGGCATTCAACCTGATTCGGTAGCACTAATAAGTATTCTGGGGGCTATTGCTGGTTTGTCATCCTTGACGAAAGGAAAGGAAGTTCATGGTTTCCTTATCAGAGGTAAATTTCCCATGGAAGGTGCTGTGGTTAGCTCCCTTGTGGATATGTATTCTGGTTGTGGAAGCATGAACTATGCTCTCAAAGTATTTGATTTGGCGAAATGTAAAGATGTAGTTCTGTGGACAGCGATGATTAATGCTACTGGGATGCATGGTCATGGCAGGCAAGCCATAGATATTTTCAAGAGAATGGTGGAAACAGGTGTATCTCCTGACCATGTTTCTTTTCTTGCTCTTCTTTATGCCTGTAGCCATTCAAAACTTGTCGAGGAGGGGAAATTTTATCTGGATATGATGGTGAGCAAGTGCAGGTTACAGCCATGGCAGGAACACTATGCCTGTGTGGTTGATCTTCTTGGCCGCTCAGGACAGACTGAGGAGGCTTACAAGTTCATCAAATCTATGCCTCTGGAACCAAAATCTGTGGTGTGGTGTGCACTCCTCGGGGCATGTCGTGTACACAAGAACCATGAACTTGCTGTGGTTGCAACGGATAAGCTTCTTGAGCTGGAGCCAAATAACCCAGGTAATTATGTCCTTGTATCCAATGTTTTTGCTGAGATGGGCAAGTGGAGTAATGTCAAGGAGGTTAGAACCAGGATGACAGAGCAGGGGTTGAGAAAAGATCCAGCATGTAGCTGGATTGAGATAGGAAGCAACATTCATACATTCACAGCAAGAGATCATTCTCACAGAGACTCACAGGCTATCCATCTGAAACTTGCCGAGATAACTGAAAAACTGAGAAAAGAAGGTGGGTACGTCGAGGATACTAGTTTCGTTCTGCATGATGTGAGTGAAGAAGAGAAGATAGATTTATTGCATAGACACAGCGAGAGGCTTGCGATAGCATTTGGTTTGATCAGCACTGCTTCAGGTACACCTCTAAGGATAACCAAGAACCTTAGAGTTTGTGGTGATTGCCATGAGTTCACCAAGCTAGTGTCCAAACTATTTGAAAGGAAAATTGTGGTCCGAGATGCCAACAGATTCCATCATTTCAGCAGAGGTTCTTGTTCTTGCGGTGACTTCTGGTGAGTGTGCTTTAGACTTTAGAAGTTTAGAACATCGATATCAAGATTAACAAAAAGAGGTCACCAACAAAGGCATGACTGATGGATTGGGTGAGCATGGAAAATGAGAAACAGCCTGTCCATTTCAGATGATTTATTCACCAGGTGTTATTTCTATCTCAGAATTGAGCAACTGAGAAAGAACCATGCATTACGAATATTACCAGTCAGGCTAGTATATGGTCATATGGAGTCTGAATGACTCGAAAGTTCCTGATTTACCTCATCAAAATGTAACAATGTAAATGATCCTTTCCTGTTAAAAATCTCAATAGCCGACCCTTCATCAAAATATAAAACTGTAAATTATTCTTCTCGGTTGCCTATTCTTATTTCGTGAAAGTGTAACAATATAAAATAATTCGAAGCCATCACTTGAGGCCTTTATTGTTAGGCTACAAACACCTTGTTCAGTTGCTCCTGTCACCTGATTCCTCCTCGCTTCTTGATCTGTATTGTTTCTCTTGCTTGGTTTGGTACATGATCAGTTCTGCATGGCTTTCAGGTTCTCCCTTCCAGTTCATGTGGAGGACAGGAGCCCATCAGAGTGTATCACCAAGTCATGCTCCAATTCCTCATTCACCAGACGCAAGTGATCGTGTATGCCGGCCAGTAGCGGAGAGAGGCCGGGGTGATTTGGTATCTCCTCTAAAAAATAAGTCAGTATTTATTTTCTTATATTAATCATACGCGCATATCTAAGTCGAACATCTGTACCTTGTAGCGTTGTAGTAACATCTGTGGGCTGTGGCCGTCACCTTAAAGCTCCGCAAGTTTAATTGGGATCTAGGCCACAAAAGCGATCGACAATTACTACAACGCTAACCCTGATCAGGAGGAGAGTGGCGGTGCTCCATTATGATGTACAAGTACGCCATGAACGAGTACTTCCTCTATTAAACTTTATTTTTAGCAATTCTAACACAGATTCATGCTATGAGAAAATAACCTAGTTATCTATTCAATCCTAGTAGCTCCAGTAGTGTGGAGAAATGAATTAGCTATCTCTAATTAATCCTAGTAGTTCTAATTTATTGGCAAGTTGATTGGACGATGTCGCTTGCTTAACTGGATCACATCACTTGCTTAACTAGAGCACATTAATTACACACATTAACCGAATGAAACAAGCTAAGCTAAAACCAAAGTCTTTATGAGACATATTTTACGTGCTAAAAGTAAAGTCTTTGTGGGATAGGAGTAAATATTTCTCATGGTCTTCATCGTAAAACTTTGATCATTAATTTCTTTCACAATATATCATAGATATCTAAAATTAATATCATATAAAAGTATTTTTATACATGAATTCAACTATATTACATGCATAACAAAAATACAAGTTTTTAGTTTAATTATTAGTCAAAAATTAAACTAAAAACATGTATTTTTTAAATGCATGCACACCCTACATTTTTAGACGAGAAGAACATATCGCTATCTACGAGCCTATGATGGTCAAAAGTTGAGGTGTCACTATCGATCCAAATGTGAATGTTTACTCGGTCCAAGTTATTGTAGCTCGCAATGAATAAGGAAAACTTCTGAATCCCCGGCCCGATATATGGATGTGTGCTGGCAACAAATGAATGATGCTCCAAATATAAATCGACAACTACAGTATTAAATTAGATAATTAAATCCATTATAGAATATATATTAATAGTGTATTTATTTGATATTATAAATATCAATATATTTTCTTTAAATTTAGTCAAAATATAAAATTTTAACTTTGAAAAATTCAAACAATGCAACGTACAATATAAAACGAAAAGAGCTTGCTTTACAGAATAGCATGCATACACGAAATTGTACTTTAATCAAAACAACGTGCTGATATATAGCTCTGTGAAACATTACACAATAGGTGCATATAGGGTTATACCGCCCTAACTATAGCTAGTTAGGCAAACCACTCTCTTATTCTAAAATTCAGCGGACAATTTGTCTATGTCGATGATTACACGCGAGATTAATTTACAAAGACAACTACACAAGACAAAGTGTATGTGAATGCATGCGCGCCGAATGCATGTGGGAGGGATTAAAGTTAAGCATGGCTCGCTTTCTCAGTTGCTGCCTCTCCAGCTGAAGAGTCACATCCAACTTGCAAGTACTGTCGAGCGTGATTCGGAAGCAACGCCATGAACTCCGGAATCCACCGTTAGAGAACCCGGCCGTCCGGCTGCAAGTCTCCGAGAGACAGGTTTATTTTACCGTTTTCAATTCGAAGTGAAGGCGTTGACGTACCTGCTAACATGAGGACATGAGGTCAGTTTTAATTTCGTACATTGATCCTAACTTCACGAAAACCACATTGCATGCAGAACCGGGTAATTTTTGCGAAAACCAAACGGTAACAACGTAGACCGTGCTGCTAGCTAGCTAGCAGCTGCCTATGCTAGCTCCTTCGTCTCCTTCCATGTCGGTGACATTTGCGACGACGGTGACGACGCACGCGCGAGCTCACGAACTGCTACCCCCAGTATATGTCACGTGTTACATGGTGATATGTGGGTACGGTGGTGATCGATCGATCCCACGTTCCTTGGGTGCCGCGCGCGGACTTGGCCTCGATCAGGGGTGGAACTGGGCCTGGGACACCTTGAGCTTTAGCCTCAGGCCCAAAAAAATTTCCCTTATAATACCTCTATATTTTTTAGATTTTTTAAATAGTAATGGACCCAGCCCCACTCTTAGGCCCAGTCTGCCTAGGGCTGGGGCTGGGCCTCATTATGCTTCTCTCCTGACGGCCGGCCTATCTTTTTTAGCGCGCGTGAGGCCCATAACTTTCAGCTATGAAACCCTAGCACTTCGGTCCAGTCCTAGGCTCCCACCGACGCCGCACTTCTGGTCCACCGACGTCGCCAGCCGCCCTAGCCC
>KE370773.1:2520692-2546175 GCA_000418225.1 Zizania latifolia
CGAGGGTACCACCTTTTTCTGAACACGCAGCCCTTGCTTCCGTCTTTTCAACTGAAACATTCTGGTTAATCACGTTGTTTCAGCATAACGATATTCTTTGGTTGTACTGTCAAGTTGAAACATTTTGGCTGTACTTATTTTAAGCAACTTGTATAAATTGATTGATGGTTTTCAGGGTCCATTTACGGTACCCGTTACCTCCTAGAGATAATAGTTAAATAAAACTAATTTGAATCATTGGTTAAGTGTATTTAAAATAATTAATTAAAAAAGAAAATAGGCTAATCAGCTATAGATTGACATGATTACGGAAAGTAATCTGCATGCATGTCGTCCGAAAAGTTTGTTATTTTTTTTTCTAGTGCATGTAATAATTAATCTGCTAGCATGTGAATTTTTTCTAAGTATATTTAGAAAAAAATTAATTGCTGCATGTCCGTGGGTTCGCACGTATTAAAGGAATGTTATATGACCTATTACCTATAGAAAATAATAGATTATCGATTTTAAATCTGATCTGTTAGATCATATAGATTAGACGGTCCATAAAATTTAGAGCACCGTAGAATTCGCCTTTCGTAACAAAAAGAGAGGAGTTGTTCCTATTTTTTCATCATTTCGGCTTGCCGGAGTTGACAGGGGAGAAGACAGAGAATTGGGGAGAAGGAGAGCTGGGCCAGGCCGGGAAGGAAAAACGGGGAAATTTAGGCCGAAAAAACAATGACCTCCGAGTAATTTCCATATTTTGAGTTTGGGTTTCGAGGAGGTTTAAAATTTGGAAATTGAACCGCGGCTTGAATTTGGATCTCCAGATCTCGGAAGATAGGTCAAGGTATAACATTTAGTGTCGCCGTTGATGGAGAATAGGCAGGAGGGTTCGAAATGGAATTCAAAAACAAATTTAACCTCACAACAACTTGTGAATTCGTGAGGGTTTTGAGCTGTGGGTATTGAATTGAGGCAATACTCCGAGGAAGTCAAACGAATATTTTGGAATATTTTGGATCGTGGTGTGGAAGCTGAGACTTTCGTTATCGGAGTGGAAGCTAAGAAGCCTAGGGACAATTGATTGAGATTTGAGAGAGATTGACAGTGGAATTCATAAGGTCTTTGAATATCAAAATTTTGGAACATGAGGTTTAATTATGAGGATATATAGACGTGGGAATTTTTGGCACTTCGGAACTTTCAGACCTAGAATTTTAGGATGCCAAGGAAGAAAAATAAAAGAGATCTATGGTGGGACTTGCTAGATTACACACAAAAGATCAATGTAAATGATAATTATTCAAGGAATAAAATAATCAATTATCTAAAAGTACATTAGCATAGATAAGACACCTTCTCTCACATACACTAGACTCAATCACACAAGTATCTAATACCCATAGAGCTCAAATACGCCTCATGCTTGGGCTACAAGAGAGGTTTCGTCAATGGATCGGTAATGTTCGAATCCATGTGCACCTTGCATATCTTTACATCACCTCTATCTATGATCTCTCGGATGAGATAATAGCACCGTAGTATGTGCTTAGACTTCTGGTACGACCTAGGCTCCTTAGCTTGTGCAATGGTACCACTATTGTCACAATAGAGGTCCACTGGACTGGACGTACTAGGGACAACACCCAACTTAGAAACAAATTTTCTGATCCAAACAGCCTCTTTTGCAGCTTTAGAAGCTGCTATGTACTCGACCTTCGTTGTTAAATCTGTAACTGTTTCTTGCTTGGAACTTTTCCAACTCACTGCGCCTCTATTAAGGCAAAACACAAATCCAGACTATGATCTCGAATCGTTCTTGTCGGTTTGGAAGCTAGCGTCGGTGTAACCATTTACAATGAGCTCCTCCGCACCTCCGTAGACTAGGAACATATCCTTAGTTCTTCTCAAGTACTTGAGGATACTCTTTACCATTGCCCAGTGACATTCACCTAGGTTTGATTGGTATCTGCTAGTAACACTTAGAACATAGGAGACATCTGGGTGTGTACAAAGCATGACATATATGAGGACCTGATAGCCGAAGCATACGGGATCATACTCATCTTCTCAATCTCATCAAGTGTCGAGAGACACTGACTCTTGCTGAGAGTAATACCATGTGACATTGGCAAGAAATATTTCTCGAAATCCTACATATTGAATCGTTTCAATACCTTATCGATGTGCGTGCTTTGTTTTAATCCAATTAGCCTTCTCGACCTATCTCTATAGATCTTTATGTCCACTATGTATGCTGCATCTCCAAGATCTTTCATTGAGAAACTTTTTTCACAACGAAGATTTAGCAGCATCGAGCATTGAAATATCATTTCCGATCAACAATATATCATCTACATATAAGACCAGAAATACAAGTGCGCTCCTACTAACCTTTTTGTAAATATAAGGATATTCTTCATTCTTGATGAAACCAAACATTTTGATCACTTCATCAAAACGAAGATTCCAACTCCGAGAAGCTTGCTTTAGCCCATAAATGGATTTTTGAAGCTTGCAAATTTTCTCAGCATTTTTCGGATCGACAAAACCTTCAGGTTGTGTCATGTATACATATCCTCGCTTAGGTTTCCATTAAGGAAAGCAGTTTTGACATCTATTTGCCATATCTCATAGTCATAATATGCTCAATTGCTAGGATGATCCGGATAGACTTTAGTATTGTGATGGGCAAAAATGTTTCATCATAATCAATACCTTGAATTTGCCTGAAACCTTTCGCCACCAATCGTGCCTTATAGATATGAACATTTCCATCAACGTCTATCTTTTTCTTAAAAATCCATTTACACTCGATAGTTTTAACACCATCAGGTGTATCGACCAAGTTCTAAACTTGATTCTCTCACATGGATTCTAACTCGGATCTTATGGCTCCAAGTTATTTCTCAGAGTCTGGTCCTATCACTGCTTTCGAGTAGGTCTTAGGTTCATCATTGTCTAACAATAATATATCGCGCTGCCCCGTGGTTAGTAACGTAAACCGCTCGGGTGCATGACCAACCCTTACCGACTGACGTGGGGTTAGTGTATCGATAACAGGTTCTGCAACATCTTGCATATCCAGTTGTGGTTCAATAGGAGCTAAAACACTTTCGAGTGGTTCCCGAACCTCTTCGAGTCACACCATGCTCCCACTAACTCTTTTCAAGAGAAACTCTTTCTCAAGAAAGACACCATTCTAGGCGACAAACACATTGACTTCTTCCCGGTTATAGAAGTAATATCTTTTAGTTTTTCTAGGGTACCCCATAAATAAGCATTTATCAGATTTAGGAGTGAGCTTATCGGACGTCAAACATTTTACATATCCCTCACAACCCCATATCTTTAGAAAAGACAACTCAGGACGCTTCCCAGTCCATATCTTATATGGCGTCCTCTCTACAGATTTAGATAGAACCCTGTTTAAGGTGAAAGCAACAGTTTCTAGAACGTATCCCCAGAAGGACAATGAAAGATCAGATTGTCTCATCATCGACCGAACCATGTCTAACAAAGTTCGGTTCCTCTGCTCGGACACTCCATTCCATTGAGGTGTGCCCGGTGGATTTAGCTGTGGAACAATTCCACATTGCTTTAGATGATCACTAAACTCATGGCTCAAATATTCACCTCCACGATCCGATCGCAGAAATTTAATTGTCTTGTCTATATGATTTTGTATCTCATTCTGGAACTTCTTGAACTTTTCAAAGGATTCTGACTTATGCCTCATTAAGTAGATGTAACTAAATCTACTAAAATCATCGGTAAAAATAATTAAGTACTTAAAAGCACCTCTAGCTATAGAAGTCATTGGTCCACATACATCTATATGTACAAGGGCCAACAATTCATTTGCCCTCTCACTTTGACCAGTGAAAGGCGTCTTAGTTATTTTGCCAAGTAAACAAGACTCACATGTGTCAAATGATTCGAAATCATATGACTCTAGAAGACCATCTTTACAGAGCTTCTGCACGCGCTTCTCATTTATATAATCTAAACGACAATGCCAAATAAAAGTGGGATTCAAATCATTAAGCCGAGGCTTCTTCGTATTAATGTTATAAACATGTATATCGTCAAGATTTATAATATATAATCCATTCAACAATGGATAAGTACCATAGAGCATACCATTCAAAAATATCGAACAACACTTGTTCTTTATTATGAATTTATAACCATCTTCTTCTAAACATGAAGAAGAGATAATATCTCTGCCCAAGACAAAAATATAATAACAATTATTTAATTTCAAAACTAATCTTGAGGGTAGCGATAAGGAATAAATGACGACGGCCAACGCAGCGACTCTTGCACCATTGCCGACGCGGACATCCAACTCGCCTCTTGCACACTTCCTAGTCCTTTTTAGTCCCTGCAACGATTTACAAGTATGAATCATTGATCCAGTATCGAATACCCATGAATCACTAGGACGAGTAGCAAGATTTATTTCAATAACATTTATATCTGAAGTAGAAATCTTACTTCCATTTTTCCTTTTGAGTTCCTTCAAGTACAACTTGTAGTTCCTCCGTCAATGACCAATATTATGGCAGTGGTGGCAAGTATCAGAAGCAGCAGGGCCAATCTTAGACTTTCCAACAGGTTTAGGCTTAGAGCTCGAGATCTCATCTAAAGCTTTAGCCTTACCCTTGTGTTTTCACTTCTTGCTATCCTTATGAACCATCATCATATGACTAGAGCTTTTCTTAATGCTTTCCTCAGCAGTATTTAGCATCCCATGTAATTCAGCCATGCTTTTCTCCATGCTGTTAATATGAAAGTTCAAAATGAACGGCTCGAAGCTCGTGGGAAGCGACTGGAGAATCACATCGGTAGCCAATTCAGAGCTAAGGGAAAAACCAAGTTTTTCCAGGCTCTCAATGTAACCAATCATTTTGATCATATGATGACTGACTGGCTACCTTCTGCTAACCTACACGTAAACAAGGACTTTAAGGTGTTGTACCTCTTGGCTCGTGCTTGATTCTCAAACATACCTTTGAGTCCCACGATCATATCGTAGGCATCCCTGTTCTTATATTGCTTCTGAAGCTCAGAGGACATACTAGCAGGCATGAGACAGCTAACATCGAGTGAATCGTTGGTGTGCTTCTCATAAGCCCTTTGATCCATGGCAGATGCATTATCAGCTGGTTCATCAAGATAGAGCTCCTCTAGAATATATTCTTTTTTCTCTTGTTTGAGAACAATTCTCAAGTTTCTATACTAATCAATAAAGTTTGTTCCAGAAAATTTTTCTTTTTCAAGAATTGATCGCAAATTAAAACTAGAAGTGTTACTAGCAGTAGGTGCCATGATCTACAATGGAAAAAATGCAAGTTTTACCACTATGCTTATGTGAATCTTCTATGAAACAAAAAAAGATACTCCATTATATGTTTGATGGAATTGTGCCCAAGAAAATTTTGGGGAAACCGGAAGTTCCGGGTTTTGGAGCATCCGGAAGTTCTGGTAGGAGCAGAAGTTTCGGGTCAGCTCCAGTATTCGATTTTCTAGACGAACCGAAAGTTTCGGGTTTTGGACGAACCAAAAGTTTTGAGTCGAGAATTAATTCGATACAGAAGGTCATTTTCGAAAGTTCTGGCTATAGCCGAAAGAGAAGGTCATTTTCGAAAGTTCTGGCTATAGCCGAAAGTTCTGGTCTAGGCGAACAGATTAGATCTGTTGGGCTTTAATATAGATTTAAGACCCACGAGGGGTACTATATGAAGAGAGGTGGGGCAAGCACGAAAAAGCTACTGGTTGTT
Organism: Zizania latifolia; assembly: GCA_000418225.1. Classification (NCBI taxonomy): domain Eukaryota; kingdom Viridiplantae; phylum Streptophyta; class Magnoliopsida; order Poales; family Poaceae; genus Zizania; species Zizania latifolia. The sequence continues at coordinate 2,526,464 of KE370773.1, forward strand.
GTTGATGTTGCTCCTGGTTGAAAGCCCTAGCCGCCACCTCTCCTCTCTCCACGATCACAAGTGTTGTGGTTGATCTTTCGGATCTCGCGAGTGGTGCTAGCACATCGGCGCGAGGTGATCCTGTCCCTGTACGTGTGGATACCGCAGAGGCACCGTTGCTGCATCGATGCTCGTCTTCTTTTCAAGGAGTTCGTCGGATCATCGGATCGCTTCATCTTTATCGCTGGATCGCCGACGAACGAACGGAGCCGGAGAAGAGCTGCTCGAGGACGCGCTACTTCGACTCTACTTCTACTGCCCGAGCGCGTCTCATGGTTCAAGGTAACAATCCATGATCCCATTACACGCATGATTCCTGGGCTAACGGGGTAAAATTTTGAAATTAAGCGCTAGCGTAGCCTCCCAAATAACCCAACAGTGGTATCAGAGCCTACGTGCGTAGTGTTCGATCTGGATCGATCACATATGGTGATATGTGATGGAAATAGATTGTATCTATTGTTTTTGTCGTTGGATTTCTGAAAGTTCCGGTTGGACCGGAAGTTCCGGGCCGAAATAATTTTTGATACAGAATGTTATTTTTAGAAGTTTCGGTTGGACCGAAAGTTTTGGGTCCGGAAGTTCCAGTTGGACCGGAAGTTCTGGACAGAAATAAATTTCGTACAGAAGGTTATTTTCGGAAGTTCCGGCTGTAGCCGAAAGTTTCGAGTCAAAAATAAATTCAAGTCAGAAGGTTGATTTCGAAAGTTCCGGGTCTATTTTCAGTTGCGCATAGTCTCCGCCTAACTTATTTTTATAGAGAATGTTGTGACTGGTATGGCCTTGAAAAGTATAAGATACTCGCTTGTAATAACATGACCTACACATCATGATTGATTATAGCCCAAGGCTGTTCAAATGTTGTACGACCTGCGCGTCGACATGTAATGCTTCTGCTCATGTAATTAGTATAGTGCTATTAGATATAATAGACTGATACAAGTTCATGGAGACCTAAAGCGTGATGACCCGAAGGACAGGAACCATGGAGATGGAGATCGCCATGCGAGAGGGCCATACTATGTCACAGTTAATATGATTGCCTGTGATATTTACTTATGTTCATGTCATACTATTCTTTTATGTTCTGTGTGCGGTAGGCATTGTTACCATGCTAGAATAGTTTCCCTCAGAAAATTAAGTATTAATGCTCTTTCCAATAGCTGCACCTATAAAGGTTGTGCTCATCGTTTGGTGGGTCTGCCAAAGCAGGGTGCCATCTTTTATCTCAATCAGTTGGGGTGGTGTCGGACACCACATGCATAGTATTGGTTTGCTTAATAAAGCTATCAAAACGGCTTTGGGCTTTGGGGCATGGAATTGGGAGTCGGGCATTAGATGCTACCCCAACGAACAAGAGTCACATAGAGATGTGATTACCAAAGTGTTGCTTACCTATGTCACTAATCTTCTAGCAGTGATGCCAAAGCTCAATAGGAGTTAGATGAATATGGATCTTGTCCCATAATGTGTCGTTAGAGGGAAAGCGATCATTCTACATATTGTGGCATATCTTTTATTTGATAGAATATTAACATAGCATAGTGTTGAACCTTCCATTGTTGTTGTAGATCATGGCACCTACTGCAAAGAACACTTTCGTTTCTAATCTGCGATCTATCCTTGAAAGGGAGAAATTGTCTAGAACAAATTTTATAGACTGGTACAGGAATTTGAGAATCGTTCTCAAACAGGAGAAAAATGATTATGTTCTAGAGAAACCCCATCCTAATGAACCAACGGATGATACACCAATTGCTGAAAAGCGAGCTTATGAGAAGCACGCCAATGACTCAGTTGATGTCAGCTGTCACATGCTTGCCTGCATGTCCTCTGAGCTTTAGAAGCAATATGAGGATAGGGATGCCTACGATATGATCGTGGGGCTAAAGGGCATGTTTGAGAACCAAGCACGGACTGAGAGGTATAATGTCTTAAAGTCCTTGTTTGCGTGCAGGTTGGTGGAAGGCAGTCCAGTGAGTCCTCATGTGATGAAGATGATTGGTTACGTTGAGAACCTGGAGAAGCTTGGCTCTAAACTTGATAAAGATTTGGCTACAGATGTGATTCTTCAGTCGCTCCCTTCGAGCTTCGAGCTGTTTATCATGAATTATCATATGAATGGCATAAAGAAGACATTGGCTGAATTGTATGGGATGCTTAAGACAGCCGAGGAAAGCCTTAAGAAAAATCCTAGTCATCGGTGCTCATCTTCTTCCCGTGAAGTTCGTCGGATCGTCGGATCGTCGGATCGCATCGTCTTCATCGCTGGATCGCCGACGAACGAACGGAGTCAGAGAAGAGCTGCTCGAGGACGCGCTACTTTGACTCTACTTCCGCTGCTCGAACGCGTCTCGTGGTTCAAGGTAACGATCCATGATCCCATTACACGCATGGTTCCTAGGCTAACGGGGTAAATTTTTGAAATTAAGTGCTAGCGTAGCCTCCCCAATAACCCAATAATGTTATACAATCGTTTTCCCTCTAACGACATATAGTAGGACAAGATCCATATTCAACTAAGTTCTAGTGAGCTTTGATATCACTGCTAGAAGATTAGTGATATAGATAAGCAACAACTTACTAATCACATCCCTATGTGACTCTTGTTCGTTAGGTGGCATCGAATGCCCCAGCGCCCAACTCCATGCCCTAAAGCCCAAAACCGTTTTAATAGCTTTGTTAAGCAAACCAATACTATGCTTGTGGATGTCCGACATCCACCCTAACGGGTTAAGATAAAAGATGACACTCTGCTTTGTCAGATCTACCATGCAATGATAAAAAACCTTTGAAGGTGTAGCTATTGAAAAGGGCATCAAAACTCTTAATTTTCTGAGGAAAACTATTCTAACATGACAATGATGTCTACCGCATACAAAACATGAAAGAATAGTATGACAGGAACATAAGTAAACATCATAGGCAATCATATTAACTGTGACATAGTATGGCCCTTCTCATATGGTGATCTCTATCTCCACGGTTCCTGTCCTTCGGGTCATCATGCTTCAAGCCTCTATGATCTTCTATAAGTCTATTACATCTAATAGCACTATACGAATTACATGAGAAGAAGCATCACATGTCGACACGTAGGTTAGTATACAACAATGTAACAGCCTTGGGCTATAATTAACCATGACACGCAGGCCATGAAAATTACATATATGCATCACATACATCATAAGGCTATACCAATCACAACATTCTCTGTTAAAACGAGTTAAGCGTCGAATCTATGCGTGTCTGAAAAATAGACCCAGAACTTCTGGTTCAGCCCAGAACCTCTAAAATTAACCTTCTGTATCAAATTTATTTTGGCCCAGAACTTTCGGTTCAGCCCAGAACTTCTGGCTGAAGCCCGGAACCTCTGAAATCAATCTTCTGTATCGAATTTATTTTGGCCCAGAACTTCCGGCTCAAGGCCCGAAACTTCCGAAAATAACCTTCTGTACGAAATTTATTTCGACCCGGAACTTTCGACTCAAACCCGGAACTTCTGAAAATAGCATTCTGTACAGAATTTATTTTGGTCAAGAACTTCTGGCTGAGACCCGAAACTTCCAAAAATAACATTATGTACCGAGTTTATTTCGGCCCGAAAGTTCCGGACAACGTACTGTACGAGTTTATTTTGGCCCAGAACTTCCGAAAACCTGATCGCAAGAACAATAGATCCAATCTATTTCCACCACATATCACCTATATGTGTATGATCCAGATCACAAACTACGCACGTAGGCTCTGATACCACTGTTGGGGAACGGGTAGGCTACGCTAGCACGAAACAAAACTTTTCTCTACCGCATTCACCCAGAAAATCATACGAGTATGGGACCATGGATCGTTACCACTAGACGTGCTGTGCAGCAGAAGAGGAGTTGGAGAAGAGCGTACTTGTTCAGCTCCGCCTGGCTCCGTCCAATCCTCGATGGCGAAGACGACGTAGCCCCGCGATCTCTACGTCAAGATGATCAACACCGCAATCGCAGCGGCGCCTTTATGGTATCCACACGTACAGGGAGGGATTCACCGTGTGCCGATATGCTAGTACCGCACACGGCCAGGGAGGTGGAGCGGCTTGGGGAGTGCGACGGCTAGGGCTGGGGAGAGGCGGTGGCTATGGCAGAGGGCAGGTGCGGCATCACTTGTGTCCTTGGCCCTGCCTCTCCTCTTCTTATATAGAGCCCACTAATGGGTCTTTAATCAATATTAAAGCACACTATGACTCTAGACCCTGATAGACATTTAATCATATTAAATTTCATGTGCATATTCAATCCACAGAGTCAATCACCTCTAGGGCATATGACTACCAGCTAACTCCTATTAAGACATAAAAATATAATCTATTATAAATTATATTGAAGATATAACAGACTAACGTGTTATTGGAGCTCGTATTTGATCACCAGTTTCATCACTAGCAGCATAACGACATGAAGGTGCCACCTTTTTCTGAAGACGCAGCCCTTGTTTCCGTCTTTTCAGCTGAAACATTCTGGTTAATCACGTTGTTTCAGCAAAAGATTGTGATCAGGGTGGACGTGAGGTGCGACGAGCGTCGGTGCAAAGCTCTAGGGGTGGCCGCCGCAATGCACGGTAAGTTCAGAGTAGTTCAGACGTCGGCGAGTTCTTGAGCTTCTCCGTCATTCGGTGGTACGCAGGACGGCAGGAGTGGAATCCATGGCGATAGAAGACGAGGACAGGAACCAGCTGGTGGTGGTCGGCGACGGCGTGGACTCCGTCACCCTGACGGAATGCCTGCGGAAGAAGATGGGCGGCGTGAAGCTCCAGAAGGTGGAGGTGGCCAGTGCCGGGAAGCCGAAGCCGGCCGCCGTGACGCCATGCACGCAGGAGTGGTATCCTGGCTACTCCTACTGCAACTACTCGCCACCGACCACCGTTTACTACTACGGCTAGCTCCTGATAGACACTCATGTATATTAGATCTAATAATTTATCACCGATAAAAAATTATTTCATATTTTTATCATCGTAAACTATATTTATTGATATAAATGATTCTACCTATCATTATCTTAAGGGACATCATAATCAATGAAATCATTTTAAACATTTTCACAGACATAATGGCATGAACCAGGATGTACTTATTTTAAGCAACTGGTGTAAATTGATCGATGGTTTTCATAACCAAAAGAGAGGAATTGTTCTAATTTTTTCATCATTTCGACTTGCCGGAGTTGACAGGGGAGAAGACAGAATTGGGGAGAGGAGAACTGGGCCAGGGAAGGGGAAAATTGGGAAATTGCGGCCCAAAAACAATGACCTCCGGGCAATTTCCATATTTTGAGTTTATGTTTCGAGGAGGTTTAAAATTTGGAAATTGAACTGCGGTTTGATGGAGAATTTAGTGTCAAGGTAAAACATTCTGTGTCGCCGTTGATGGAGAATAGACAGGAGGGTTCGAAATGAATTCAAAGTCAAAATTAACCTTACAACAACTTGTGAATTCGTGATGGTTTTGAGCTGTGGGTATTGAATTGAGGCAATATTCTGGGGAAGCCAAAAGAATAGAGTTAAAAAGGATGGTTGGAACAATGGAATATTATGGATCGTGGAGAGAGACTGCACATTGGAATTCAAAAAGTATTTGAATATCGAGATTTTGGAACATGAGGTTTAATTATGAGGATATATAGACGTGGAAATTTTTGGCACTTCGGAACTTTCAGACCTAGAATTTTATTAGGATGCCAAGGAAGAAAAAAATTGAGATCTATGGCGGGACTTGCTAGATTGCACACAAAAGAAGGATGTTTTTCTGCATATGTTTTGTTATATTAAATTTTAACGGCCCAAGAAAAATATCTATCCCCATACAACTTGAATGTGTCAGGCCACGCAACTTGAAAGAGAGTTAGTAATGGGGCAGAAAAAAAAAACACAAGAGGAGAGAGGTGCATGAACAAAGCCAGGTTTAGCTCTTCCGGCTGGGGCAAAGCCGCAAAGCCGCAAAGGTCCGGTGCAAAGTATCACCCGAAAAAACAAATAATCTAATCTGTCTGTTTCAAAAATATTTTACTTTTGAAATCAAGTTCAAATTAGCAGTGAGAGAAACAACTTTTGTTAATAAGAAAATAGTATTTTTGAAGTGATGGATAATGAGTTATGAGTGTTTAGGGATTAATTTTTTTTAATTTATGAACAAAATATATAGGTAAGAAATAAGAAAGTCTTTGTAGACAAAATTAAAGAGTTAGGAATGAAGTTTTTTACAGCGAGTAGATCTGTTCCCCCTGAAAAAGAAATCCAGATCGTTTATTTGATTTGTTCTAAAGTCCATATCGGTGTTTTTAAATTTGTTCTCGTACTTTAAAGATGCCACGCCGATATGGCGGTATATGCTTGGCTCCTGGGACACAACGTCAGTTAAAACCTTAGACTCAGACAGGAGTTGACGTATTCTAAACGATTGCTCTACTCATTACCTGTTATAAATCGGTCGACATTTAAAAAAAAATTCAAATTTTCAACAATTTTTTTTAAAATATACCGATACTTATAACATAAAATTCAACCATACAATATGTCTTAATATTATATTTATTTGATAATACATTTTTATTTAAATTTAATCAAATTTACGGTAGTTTAACTTTGAAAAAAATTAAATAAACGGAGGGATGCTTTAAGGCTTCTTTGGAACTTCACAAAAAAAATGGAGGGATATTTAAGGGCTCCTTTGGAACACGGAGTTTTTACAGGAATTAATTCAATTTCTGCAAAAAATATTTGAAATTTCTTTATTTCAAAGAAGGCTTAAAATTTTGGAAAAAAATCACTAGACTTTCATTGTCTAATCACCAAGTCCACGTCAGCACGTCCTCCAGTTTATTTGCGTCGAGGCTATCGTTAAACCTAAGCCACCTCCCATCTTGACCAAACATTTTTTCCGAACAGATTCTAGTAATCTAGTTAGGTCAGCAATTTGGGCACACCTGACACCTAAGTCATGCGCTGACTTATTAAGCTTCACGTCTTTAGTCCAGTAAACTGAAAATCCGGAAACAAATATCCTGTCACGTCGAAACACGTCACCTACAGTTGCCTTAGAATTTTTTTTATTTTTTAAATTTATTCGACACAAGGTTACCATCGTTGTGTTTAGATAAGCTGTCCATTTTTTTTCTAGATTAACGAAATCGCTATCGGTTCGGAGTTTTCAAAGTGGGCCGTAGGTCAGCGGTTATTGGTGGGTTACGGTAAGTTTAACCCTGTTTCACCAGCATCGGTTTCCAGTTTACCCACATCAATCGATTAAGTAAAATCACATATATTTAGAGTCCACGGAAAAATAGGGATGGATATGAAAAATCATTTCTGTCCTTGTCATACCTGATGAAGATTTTTTGTTCGTTAACCCTCCACAAAAATATTGATTATATCCTTGTACCTAACTAAGCTTATCAGTTTCATTCAGAATGACCGGTATATACTATTTTATCAGCTAAACCAGTATGCATTAAGTGATGTATCATTTTAGATTCAATACTAGCTATGCGGTCAATACTGTCCTATATCAACCAATACCGTTCACATACCGATCATTTCGATCAATACCGTTTATATCAGTCAAAATTATATTTTGAATTTTTTATATTTTTTACATTAAGCTATCTATTACATTGTAAATATATCAATATATTCAAATATATCATATTTAATCATATTTATATATATGTATATATTTAAATATTTAAATAAGAATATTATAAAAAATAAATGTATATTATTTATTAGCCTCTGAAATGGTTTTTATTGAAGATACAAACCAAAATAGTTTCAGGAATAGAATTAACAAGATTTTTCCTAATTAGAGAATTCCCCCATCTGCGTCCCTAGAGCACGGCGCGATCTCAGCCGTACGTCCGTTTCACGGACTTCACGCACTCAATCAGTCAGTTAAGTACTTCCCCAGTGCAATTAGAAGATTAGATAACATCATTGGCAGAGTGACAGCTCCGCGCCGCAATTTTTAACTGCAAATCCTCCAAAATTCCGGGCAATAAAAACAAAAGCAAAAGCAGACAAGTCGCCCACTGAACAGCCTATGGAGCTGTCTCCTCTGCTTTTCTGGAAACTGCCTGCAAATCACGCGTTGATTGACTTGATTCGGGGGCCGAGTGGCCATTTGCTTATGTGGAATTAGCTAGTCTAGTGTTCATGTCGCCCTCTGAAGACCATAGAGATGTTCAGATATGCATGCTAGCTTCAGTAGCTCGAGTTTGTCAGCAGTGCAGTGCGTGACTCTGCCGGTGAAGTCAATGGGGGTGATTAGAAAATCAATTAACCGGCTAATGTTAATTGATTCTGGGGACAGGTAGTTCTGTGTATAAAAGGGAGCTAGGTGGTGCTCCCTGCTGTGTTAGGCAACAAGATACAATCAGAGTTCTGCAGTTCTGCTAGCTTAAGTTTCTGAAAGAATATGAGGGTATGATCTTGCTGCTCTATCTTTGCTCAAAGCTCACCGATGACTTTTTTCCTTCGTTTTAGTGCACATCTTTTCTGATTAGTTAGTTCTTGTTGACGAAAGGATGCTAGATTATTTTTGTTCCCGCTGCTAATCGTTTAGTTTGTTGGAAACCTTTGCAGAAGGAAATTGTCATCAGGTTGCACGGTTCAGAGAAGGGACATAACAAAGCTGTCAAGGTGGCTGCTGCAGTCTCCGGTAAATTCCTTGCATACTTTTTTTTAGAGAAAGTAACAGCAACTAGTTAGTGGTCGTATTAACTGAATTAACTGCCTTGGCAGTAGAAAGCTAGAAATTAATTAAACCATGTGGTAAGATGTATAGCTTGCAGTGTGCATGAGACTGATCAGGATGCTGCATGCATGTGTAATCTTGTGGGTGAACCGAGCAGGGGTGGAGTCCGTCACTCTCGCCGGCGAGGACAAGAACCTGCTACTGGTGATCGGCTTCGGCGTCGACTCCAACAGCCTCACCGAGAAGCTGCGGAGGAAGGTGGGCCGCGCGGAGGTGGTGGAGCTGCGAACCGTCGACGCCGACGAGCTGCTGCACGTCGCCGCCGCCGAGCAGTACCCGTACCGCTACTACCCCAGCGACACCCCGTACAACCACGTGGCCGGGCGTGACCTGTACTACACCGGCGGCGGGGACCCGCCGCAGCGCGCCGTCGTCGCGCGGGACCACTACTCGTACACGCCCGGCGGAACGTACCCGGGGGCGCAGTCGTACCAGCAGTATAGCCAGTACTACTACCCGCCGGCGCCGGCGACGACCAACACGCACACCGTCGTGCACCACCAGTACTCGAACGACCCGGACTGCACCATCATGTAGCTAGCGTGTGCCCAGTCGAGGCATGCATGATCTGGGACCGGATTGCTAGCCCGTGCGTGCATGGCGCCGTCGTTCGTCTCGTCTCGATCGGAGGATTGATCCCGACAGGGAAGTTCCAATCGATCGCTGGCCAATCAAGTAGCCGTCTTATATATCATTTGCTGATGAGGCCGATTTCCGTATGATTAATTACTGGACAACGAACAGTGCCATGTTGTCTGAACTCTGAATCTGTGTGTATGTGTGTAGCTGCTCCAGGCCTCTAACTGTATACGGTGTGAAGTTCAAGATAGGTCTACTTTGACTTTGAGATGTGGGCATATTCGTGTACATCACTACATCCTTAAAATCCAGACAAGTACAAGTGTGTCCATTTTTACAATCGCATGACAACGACCGATGTTTTATGATTTTCTATGTTATGAATATCTACGTCGTCTGCATCTGTAGACAACTTTTGGAGACAACCTCTACAAACAAATCATTTCTAACCACACATGTACACAAAACAATCCCATGTGTGTCTTTCACGAAGCCGAAAAAGGAATAGCAACATGGACACTCCCCGATGGAGAGGGGTCCTGAATCCATCCCGAGCAAATTATTCTTTTCTATTCTTCGTCCCCGTCCTTAGTTCCGGCGGTGGGGGGCTGCGGCTGAACAGCGGCGATGGGAGGCCTCACCTAGGCGGCAAAGGGGAAAGGGTGCTTAGGCGGTGGTAGCGGCGAGGTCCAGGGGCCGTGGTGTCGACGAGGGCACTGTCTAAATGTTAGGAAATAAACCACACCATGCTTAGTCCAGGTGTGCGTTCGTGGGTGTGAGTTGGACGAGCGTGGGCTACGTCGTGCATGTAGGGAGGCGTTCGTTGCTCAGGCTGCTATAAAGTCGTTGTTTGTTGCGTGAGTTTGGTGGCTCGTATCTGTAAGCTCATGTGTGAGTAGAGTCCAGGCAATACAAGAAAAGCTTCTGCGTTCGTCGCTATAATCTTGTCTCTTCAATCCTACGAGAGTTCTAACATTTGGTATTAGAGCTAGTGAAGATAAAAAACAAACTGATGGTCGACGATCGCACTCTGTCACACTCTCTCTCACTGAAGAGGTCAAAACATGATGACGGTGGCTGTGGTAGCGGCCCGCGTGAGGTCGTGGTGGAGCATGTGGTGCAGGAGGCGATGACGTCGATCATATTGAACAAGACTGCTAAGGAAGCTTGGGAGGCGTTGTGTACAATACGCATGGGTGTGACATGTATCAAGAATCCAACATGCAAAAGTTTCTCAAGGAATTTGAGAACATTAAATTCAAGGATGGTGAGACTATCGACAATTTTGCTATGCGAATTTCCGGTTTTGCCACAATCTGTGTGAGCTCAGTGAGGTGTTTGAGGAGGTGCGCGTTGTCAAGAAGATACTTCATGTCGTGCCAGAGAAGTACAACTAGGTGATGGTAGCAATTGAGATGCTGCTCGAGGAACTCATCGGATAGCTTTGTGTGGCGGAGGACAGGTACGGCGTCAAGGAGGTGGACAGCGTTGAGGCGCTGCTGCTCACCGAGGAACAATGAGAGACACGCCGACATCAACACTGCGACGAGGAGCGTGCGCGTAAGGATGGCACCAATAGCGATGGCCGTGACAAGAAAGGCGGCTGGAACGATGACGATGATGGTAGAAGCAACGTGAGCTTGAAGGCAAACCGGAATCCGCGAGGCAAGTGTTTCAATTGTGGCTTTCATGGCCACCTCAGAAGAAATTATCACCCGTCGAGGAAGGAGAAGGCGCTACTCACCGATGTCGATGAAGAAGACTACCAAGGAGGCTTGGAAGGCATAGAATAGTACGCACGGGTGTAGCCCATGTCCTAGTCTCCTAGAATCCAATGCGCAAAAGCTTTTCAAGGAATGAGAACATCAAGTTCAAGGAGGGGAGACTGTCGACGATTTCGCTGTGTGAATTTTCGGTCTCACCACAAATCTACTTAAGCTTAGCGAAGTGTTCGAGGAGGTGCACGTTGTCAAGAAGATACTTCGTGCCGTGTCGGAGGAGTATAACTAGGTGACTGTAACGATTGAGATGCTGCCCCAGAGAACGGCGGTGGGGGGTTTGGGGGCCAACAAGCAACCACAGGAGCGGGGTTGTGTATGCACGCTTGCAGGTTAGGTATATAGAGCTATATTATTAGGTTGGATCAAGTCTGACAGAAAATAGAGATAGAGAATGGTGAAACATCGCCACCCCCACTTGACCTTATTTTCGTCATGGAGGAAGATTCTTCCTATATCTCTCACCTTATGAAGAAAATTCTCATTGAAAACGGTGCAAGTAATCACATATATGTATCTACATATAAAAATGCCACACAACGCAATTATGAGATTTACGCATGCATTTTCGCACAATGATTTACGATATAATTTTAAACTACAACTCAATAAGTTGTGTGTGAATGACTTCATCTATTATATTTTAATATCAACTAAAATCAATGTCTAGATTAATGTAAATTATTATTTCTTAAAAGATCAATGTTGTACCCTTATATAATAGTTTTTTTTGAAAAAAAATGGGATAAAAGTCACAAGTCACGTGTTCACAACCAAACATGATTGTCCAATCTTCACAATTTCAGTTGTCCCTGTCGTCGTGCACTCATATTTCATCAGACTGACTCTTGTGGTGAACCTCAAGTCATCTCCCCTGTTGCGTTGGTGGTCCCTACAAGCACATTGGCTACAGATGCCAACATGAAAATTAAAGTCTAAGCTAGCTCTTTCCGTAGTACTTTAGCTACAACCGTCACGACGCCCTCAATTTTTCGTCGCAATGACCATTGTTGTCACCATTAATAAGATTACTGTTAATTGTCACGTACCCTTTCACACCAACGCATGGTCCCTGCAAAGCACGTTGTATACACACTACACCAACGCGCCAAAAATCGTCATGATCGAGTAACTACTAATTACTAGTCGATCCCTTCGCAACGGGGAATTTAATTATTTATAAGTGAGTGACATTTAATTATTTATCTTCTATAAAGATGATACGTGGAATTATTTGGATTTATGACTGTGAATCAAAGTGACAAATAATTAAATATATTTTTTAACGGTGACAAATTATTAAATTTATTCTTAACGACGGGAGAATGTTGCATTGTTCGGAGCATGTTGTATATTCTCTCTTGGTTTGGACGAGAAACATCGGGCAATATATTCTTATCACACACACCCCTCTGTCTCTCTGACTGTAATTAGAATAATGATTGTGCTAATGTTTATAATATAAAATTTTATAGTACACTTAAATAAATATAGGCCGTCAGGTGGCCACAATTAAAGAAGACGAACCATTATCTCCTAGAAAACAATATATCACATATAATTATTATATTTATTTTAATATTTTTAGAATGTGAATTATTAATGTCTATTAATTAGTTGCTTTGTTTTAAAAGAGGTCGAATAGAAAAAAAAAGTTAATTAAGTCATATTTATCACAACTCTTGTCATTAAGAAGTGTACCGTAAAAATAAAAGAGTAATGTGTAACATTGTTAAATGTGCTAATTAACTAGCCCATGAGATGTTCCAATTATGATAAGAGATAAAGATGACACGTCTCGATATTAGCTGTAAACTCAACTCGAAAACACAAATTTAAAGGGGCAGAGAGAGGCACGCCGACAACAGGTTTGCCGCGTCATCTCTCCCAATTCTGACAGGTTTATCAGTTGATTTGTCCTCGTGCACAAATCAATTTATCTCCAATTTCCCGATTATATATATATACACGCCGGCGAGCCACACAGGATTGAGTAAGATTTGAGGAAGAGCCGAAGAGGGATATATATGCAAAATTTTAGCAGTTTTATATACCTCGTTCCATATTATACGTCTCCTTGACATTTTTATAAGTTGACTTTTAATTTTAATTAATTTTATAGAATAATATACAAATAATTACAACATCAAATTAATATGAAATATATTGTAATAGTATATTTATTTAATATTTTATATGTTAATATATTTTTTAAAAGATTTGATTAAAATTAAACAAGTCCCAACTGATCTCTCGTGGTGGTAGGCTCTCTAGTATCTATAACATGCACGCTCGCAGCAAACGAACACAGCTGACAGCTCTGTTCCTTCTTCTCCCAAGGCAATTTCTTCGATCGATACATTGCATGAGATAGCTCGATGCCTCGATCGCTCTCGGATAGACGACGACCAGCTTATTGCACACGCGTCAACAGCGCAACGGTATGATCCGATCGATATATCGCTAGCCAGATTCCAGCACGTTTAGATCAGCTAGCTAGCTACCTAGAAGCCCCGCGCGCGCGCGTGAATGCGGCCCATCGATCAGGCGGAGCTATCAAGCGAGTGGATGAATGTGAATTAATAAGTCAAATCGGTACTCGGTTTCTAGCTAGCTAGCGTGTGAATTAGCGTGACTTAATAAGTCAAATCGGTTTTCTGAACCGAGTTATAGTTGTAATGCGGCCCATCAGGCGAAGCTAGCTAGCTAACGTGTGGATCGGATGAATGTGAATTAATAAGTCAAATCGGTATTCGGTTGCTAGCGTGTGAATTAACGTGACTTAATAAGTCAAATCGGTTTCCTAAACCTAATGATAGTTGTTTACTGACGGTTACTGAACAGGTACCTGATTACCGATCGGTAAAAAGCACGAAAAAGCTAGGCATTCGAACCATCGGTGCGGACGTGCGGTTCAATAGCCTGGTGCTGCCTGATGTGGGCCATCTAGTTGCGCGTCGTGGCCTAGGAAGCCTGCGTGCACGGTGCGGACTTGTAGGGCCTGGTTCGGCCAGCAATCCTTTTTCATGTGTAAAAAAAACCGTGCACGTATAATATAATATTTCAATCAGTTACAAATAGTATTTAACTGTAACTACATATATTCAACTAATATATCATAATATTTCAAATAGTTTTATAAAGTGTTTCATTTTATTTATTAAATAATGTTTCACTTTTATATATTAGTAGTATTTCAAAAAATATATAAATCATGTTTAACTAGAGGCATAAATTATTTTAATTGTTCACATATAATGTTTTAATCAGTTATGAATAATGTTTCATACAATCATACATATTATTTTAGCTATTATATTATAATATTTTAAATAGTTCAACGGTTGTTTTATTCTATTTATTGAACAATGTTTCACTTTATACATTAGTAGTATTCCCAAAATTTATGTAACACATGTTTCATCTAGAAACATAATTTGTTTCGAGTGTTCACATATAATGTTTCAATCAGTTCTGATTAATGTTTCATATAATTATACGAAATATTTTACTTGATAACGAATAATGTTTCAGCGCTGATGGTTATAAATTTGATCGAACGGTCAAGATTTAGCAGAGGAAATCAGACGTCTGAAAGCAGTGTCCAACGTTTTAGTTGTTGTCGGATGTCTGACGTGTAGTTGTGTCCAGAAAACAATGGGCCTCTAGAGTTCTACAGTGATCGGGAACTACGTAGGGCAAGAAAAACCCGATCGAAGACAAGCTAGGGACAAGATTTGGTGAGAGGTTACAATCCTGATAGAGATGAGCCCTGTTGTCATCCCTTTTGTGAGGTGGCCATAGGATAGCAAGCTCACCATCACCACCAGTTTATTTTGCTTAGAGGAAAGATCCATCACAACACGTAGATTAGGACAGGATTTCGATTGAATTAAAAATATTGGATATCAGCTGTGTGTAGGATTTTGATTGAACAAGTGCGCCAAAATGCTGGAGCTAGCCGATAACGTGGCTCCGCGAGTCCGCGACATGAATGAAAGCCGTCTCATGCATCAAAGAACTTCCCGGCCCCGGCCGCGACGATCAGGACGAGAAAAAAACGGGCGGCCCCGCGCGCGTGGCGCTGATTAGTCGAGCCACGACAGTGCAGGAGGCGGGAGGGAGCTACAGCTAGCTTAGCTAGCGACGACGACGGCGGTCTACGCACGATACTTAAGCGCAGCCGTCGTCGCCGTCTTTACGTGCTTAACATGCACGTCGTAGTACCTTGTTGCCGCCGCCGAGGACATACTACTAAGTAGCGTAATCATACCACAACATACGTAAAAAATCAGACCGGTGAGTGAGTGAACCGGTCACTCAGTTGGTTTAAGATACATTAGTTTAGCTATGATTTAACTTATAAATCGACAGTTAAAAATATTATATTTTAATATATTTTGACTTAATTTCAAGTTTATATACTGTTAATATTTCTTCAAATACATATAAAATACTCTCTCCGTCCAATAATATAGCAACCTAATATAAGATTTAATATTTTATAGTACAACGAATCTAGAAAGTGACACCGTCTAGATTCATTGTACTATAAAATATAAAATCCAGTATTATATTGCTATATTGTGGAACGGAATGAGTAGTACCTAAGGGGAAATATATATTTTAAAAAATATCTAATTTTTAATCTCTTTTTTAGACTGGATGGAACCAGTCTTGGGTTTTAGTTTTTTGAGAAAAAATATTATATGTCGCTAAAAGTTTATTGGGTTTTTTATATGCCACTCGAAGTTTGCTATTCTCGTATATGTCACCGCTTTAATTTTATACACTCTCGTATGTCACTAATGTTACTTTTTCATTAGATTCATGTCTACATGGCATGAAAAAGTCTAAATTGTACTTATACGTGATAGTTTAGTAATTCTATTTTAATTAGCAGATTGGGAGGTTAATGTAACTATAAGTGGACTAAAATAATAGGGTTGCTCATACTTTTCCTATTGTGGAGATTCTCATATATGTGTTGTGAGGTTAAGGGCATTTTCATCATTTAAAAAAATAATGGTGGCTAACGGCTAAAATCTAACAGAAAAGTAACAGGAGTGACATAAGAAAATGTGAAAAATTAAAACAGTGTCATATACGAAAATAGCAAACTTTTAATAGCATATAAAGAAACATAAAATTTTAGTGGCATATAAGGGCAGCCCAACCCATAGTGTCTATGGGTGGTGTCTTACTCTCTATTTCCTTTAGACATTACTCATAGATACTACTTCTCCAATAGATTATTTCTTCAAAATAAATTTATATCTAATCACTTATCTTCTCTCTTTTCTCTCCCGATTCCCTTTGTTTTTTTATATCATGTAAAGCTGGTTTGTTGTATTACACAATATTTCTCTCCGACTCAATAAATCCTTTATCATATCAGATTTTGATTGACATGATAATATAATTAATGCTAAAAAATTATTCAAATCATTAGAATTACAAATGTCCTAAAGAATTTTCTCTAGTTTTTTCTAGCCGAACTGTCGATTCAGTCGGGTTTTTTAATATATAAGAACCGAACAGAAATCTCGATCGGCAAGCAAGTTGGCAAATAATTAACACGTCGTCGTTGGATTGAGTCGAGTCGCTCCCAAGTTGCATGTAGCCATGTACAGCATTTATGAGGGACGGTAGCGCCTTCTTCCCAGTGGCAGGAAGGTCTCCGGCCACCAGTGCGCCGGTCAGTGTCTTGTGATACCGGCCGGCGCGGCTCTTCCTCGCTCGCCTCCGCGCGGTATGCCGGCCGGCGAGCCCACCGGTGCAATGTTTCCCAGCTACAGTGCGCAGCACGCAAGAAATTAATCAAGAGATGGAGAGAGATCGAGAAAATTAAGCGCGCGTGCTTCTGAAGTGGATTAATTCCTATCCGCGCGCGCAATGACGACGACGTACGTACACGCACCAGTTCGGCTGACGTAGTGAGAGCCGGCAAGCAACGATGGATGTATCCAATTAATCACAAGCAAGCAACGACTCGTGTGTTCTCCGTGGAGGCCCGCTGGAACTGGATCTCTTCCTCTATCCCTACATCTCAACGATCGAGACATTAATGACATCCTTACTTATGTTCTTTAAAATCTTTAGAAAAAAAGAAATCGTCACATCTTCTAAAGAGAAATAAGTATTATGTTTCAGACTTTTCATTTGATTGCTCGTGACGCTGCCCAGTGACGCTCCGGTTTTAGCGAGGACCTGATTTAGTTTGCTTCCTTCCTCTCTTCTTTCTGTTGTTGTGGAGTAGCCTTTTCTGCTGCTTCTTGTTGTTTCTTTGATGTTCCCCGAAGTTACTTCCATGTATTCTTTCTGTCTTCTTCTAATATATTTCGGTAGATCTCCTGCTTTTTTCAAAAAAATTATATTTAATACAAGCTCTAATATTAAATTTTGTCCATTAATATCTTTCATAATGTTGTTACCATGTTAGGGTTACTTTAGAATACATGAATTTCATAGAAAATTTATAGAAATAAGTTTAATTTATGTAAAATTCACATGAAAACCATACGTTCCATACACGACCTTAAGTTTTAAGATAGTAGGCGTGTATATATCTTTTGCCATCTAAAGTTCTAATGTTTGAAATTTACTTAACAAATTATGCAAATGGCATGCCAATGGTTAAAGTAAAAGTTATGATTTGTCCTTGTAAGAAGGAAATCAAACAAGCCAAGTGTTGGCGTAATACATAATCACACAACAGGTTTTAGTGTTTGAGAATCTCGAAGGGTTCGCTAAACAAGCTGTAGTTCGAACAATACTCGAGGCCTCCGGATGGATAATAACCTTCGAGCAAGTGTAGTATTGACTTGTACTCCGTCCGTTCGATCCCCCTCCACCCTGCAAAGGGAGGAGTATTTATAGATACAATTACCATAAGGTAATACGAAGTTACCTCCTACTTATAACCGACTATTACAGCATGAACATTAACTTTACATATGAGTAATTTAGTAACCCTTCGTGTGAACGAACCTGACTTTATGTCTTGTCGGAGGGGACAGGAATACCACGGTTTCGGAGTCATGCGACATGCCGTCTCAGAGGCTTCGCACATAGCAAGCCGAAGGGGGCTCCGTCAAGAGCTTAAACTGAGCCTTCTTCCGTACCTTCGAATGTGGCTTCGTAATCACTGTCATCGAAGCCCTGTTAGCATAAAGCAATTTACCCAACACCAAGCTTTGGCTTATTACACCACTTGTAAAATATATCAAGTTTTAGTTCTAGACATGTGTATCAAAGAGATGAGTAAAAAGATCATACTACTATAGCTTTTTCAGGGTGAGTGTGGGTCCGTAATTGGTTGATAAATTAATAAGTAATCAAGTTAGATAGCATGCATACTTTAAAAGTAAAAAAAATATTACCTTTTATAAATACTCCATCTGTCCCATAATATAGCAACCTAAGACGGAATTTGACATTTTCTAGTATAATGAATCTAGATAGAGATACTCTTCAGATTCGTTGTAATAGAAAATATCAAATCTAGTTCTAGGTATGGGACGGAGGGAGTACTGATTTGTTATATTTATGATAAATTTTAATCTATAAAATTTATTATATTCACAGATGCATCATGCATAGATCCAGTAGTTAGAAAGAAACACACCATTCACTGTAATGTAATGTTTGGCATTTATCTAGAAACCAAGTTTCCTTTCCTTCCGGACGAAAAATAGTACAGTACTTTTCATGGTAGGGAGAGTACCATACTACTGTATATACTACGGAGTAATATCCAACGAAGTCTCTTTGTGGTCTAAGTTACTATACAAATGGTCAAAGTGTCGATGCCAAGTGTGCCAACTCGGCTTCTATAAATGTCACTGGGCAATGCACAGGTCCTCTCACACCACACTCTCCGTTACTATACTACTAATTGAATTCAGGCCGGCAGACAAAACGTTTCTTTACTGTCATCTCAGTCACTTCGGTTGGCTCCTCGCCAGCATCCTCTGTCTATGTCTTGTATGTTTGCATCGTCATGAGGGTACGTAGGCCCTATCAAACTTAACTAAGTCAGCTACTAATTTGTGTTTACATCATTACATGTTACCTACTTCGGTTACAGCATTTTGTCTCGTGTGTTAGCATGGAGTTTAATAGCTTAACAATTGTCCGGATTAATACTGATGATGTTTCAGACGGAGATTCTGATCTGGATTCCGCTGGGCTCGGAGAGATGCCGCTCCAAAGCCTTCAAAGTGGCCGGCACGGTCGACGGTATAATCGTGTGTTTCTTTCTTGTCGAGTTGTGATGTGATCGACCATTTTCTTGCGAAGGATCGATCAAGTTGCTTGCGCTGATCGAGCAGGGGTCAAGTCGGTCACGGTGGCCGGCGAGGAGAAGAACCTGCTGCTGGTGATCGGCGATGGCGTGGTGGACGCGAGCAGGCTCACCAGGAGGCTGAGGAACCATGTCGGCTACGCGGAGATAGTGGAGCTCACGACGACGTCGAGCGACGTCGCGGCGCTGGCAGGGGCTGCCAACCCCGTCGTCGTCC
>KE370773.1:2548125-2567456 GCA_000418225.1 Zizania latifolia
ATCCCTATGCATGCATACCAATGGCACGCATATTGATTATGCATATTCATCGATCGATAGCATATATAAAAGAGATACATTGGTTTCGTTCGCCGTTCGGGTCACGCGTGCTGCTGTTGTGCATTTATGCCAGAGACGACGACGACGAGCCATCTGCGACTGCTGCCACGCACGCATGGTTACAAACTTGAAAGCGACTGCGGGGACGCGCGACCACGACAACGACGACCAACTGATCGATGAGTAGCGATATGATTGAGCACATGCATGCGCCCGGCACCGCAGCCGTAGGACGTGCACGTATACGACACAGCCACGTCTCAGTAGCTGTCAATTCGTCGTGAATTATTAAATTATTAAGGTAGTATTTGGTTTCTCAGATATCTTAGATGAGATTGTGTAATTCTACCCGGTTAACTATTTAGTTAGAGAGTAAAGACAGATAAGATGACTATTTACAGAAATATTCATTTAGTATATTGGATAAAGGGATCTAAAAATTTTGCTAAATGAATTCATCCAAGTTTAGATTCGATGGCACGTTATGTCCTGATTGATTGGTGTGTGATTAATTTTTTATTTATAAATATTTAAATGATTTTTCCTCCTAAACCATCTATTCAATTTGTGATCCGATTACATCGTTGTATTTTTTACAATTTAATCTACAAAATAATATCTAATAACTTTTTAGTGTGTGTATATATATATAACAAGTAGTCTCCACTAAATTTAAACTTGTCACGTGTAAGTCATATGCATTCAACCAAATAAAAAATATTTAATCATATCCATATAACTAAATACCTAATATATATAATCATATTCTTAAATCTATGATTATCATATCTACTTGTGCTTGCCCCTGAATAAAACACTACCTCTAATTGGGTGTCGCTGGCCGATCTACAAGTCATCACACGGACGCTTGCTAAGTGTTTCCAAAATATTTTATTTTTACCAATTCTAAAATAGATCAGTATTATTAAGAAGTGACTTAGTTGACCTTTGTTATCCTTGGTAGTTGTAATTTTTACACAATCTAATTAAATGCTAGCACTTAATTAATCAGATCTCATTAATTACACATACATTAACATAATGAAACAAACTAAAAATAAAATCTTTTAGGACAAATTTTAAATGTAAAAATAAAATCTCATGGGAGGGAGGGAGCGAGCACGTTCCCCTGTCGACAACGACGGTTTAGCGAGTTGTACCGATCGATCGATCGCTGATTTGGATGTAATATCATGGTCGTCTTGTTTCTGTGGTTGATCAGCTACCTCCACATCCACGTATGGTAGGTGTCACAGTTGCTCACCCGGATAGACGACAACTGTGCAATTAACTGGAGCCTTGTAATACACCGTCAAGGGAAAAAGCTGGATAAGGTTGCGTAATCACGGGAAAAACCATCTCTAATAATATTAGATATATATTTATTTTAAAAAAATAATCTTTTTTAACTTTTAACTAATAATTAAGTTAAAACATATATTTTTCTTATTGTGCCTTAAAATGATTTAATTTTTATATGAAAATATTTTTATATTATATTAACTTTATAGTTGTTGTGGTATATTGCGAAATAAATTAATATTAAAAGTTTTAAAGATCTCGTCAAAGACTTACATATACTTGTTATATCTATCTTTTGATTGAGGATTATATGCTACTCCGTAGCTCTGTACTAGCGTTTTCTTTTGCTGTTTTAAACGCGTTTAGCAGTGACCCTGCAAGGCTGCAAGGCTTACGGGAGCCGCATAGCTCCATATATAAAAATTGTTGTAAAGCTATTTATTAATTTTTATCACAAAATTTATTTTGTTTGAATCTCTAAATAATTGTTGTAATACATCGTCCGACTTCTATTTGAACTGGGCCAGGCTCTGTTCTCGTGGCGTCATTTTGTTTTCTATTGACATGATTTTCTATACACATTAAAGCCCACTACGGACCATGCCACCCAAGCTGAGGTTTCTGGGCTACTCTGATAAGCTTATATACACGCATCGTGTGAAAAAAAAACACGTGAGGAGTCGTCTGTACAACGTAAGATTCAGAATTTTTTAGACTTGATCTAAGCTAGCATTAAGATATTTAGTTAAATAATATATTTTTTTAACTAAAAATAAAAGTTTAAATTATTTTATTATACTATACAAACCGTAAATCTAACATAAATCTCGGAGTTGAAGATACCATAAAAATTACACATGCCAACCATAAGCCACGAGGACCGAGGAGTTCATAAAAAAGGAACTCGAACAGTGAACAACAATTCTAAAATTTGAAAATGCGGGAAAGCAAACCGTCTAATGATCCGAATCCCTATAAATTATATCCACATTTCAAAATTTCAAATGGCCAAACGTACCAACGACAGGGACTTAGAGTTCGCAAAATTGTAATAACCGGACCATTTAACGCTGTTTTCGACCGTTTGTCCAGCCACTAGAGTGTGAAAGCCAAGATATAAAAAAACAGTGTATAAGTATTACAATATTTCTATTAACTAATTGAATCATTGTGAAGGTGGTTAGTAAAAGGTAACTATGACCTTATGAGCTATCCATAAGAAATAAAATATCATTTATCACTTCGTTTATTTTCTTCTCTCTCCATTTTCTCTCTTACCTTTAATATCTTATTTTGTTATAAATATTATGTAATAGAAAATAATTATTGACCAATATTACGAGTCCTACCTGTATGACTGATTTTAATAAATACTTCCTCCACCTTATAATATGAAATATCAAATTCGTCACTGTTTAGATTTGTTGTATTATAAAATATTAAATTAGATCATAATATTATGAGACGGAGCGCGTATATTAGGTTGCTCAGACTATACTAACTGCACGAGTAACTGTGATCATAAAAAAGGAGTAATAAACTACTACTACCATCGCAGTCTCATTACTGTGACCATAAAAAATTGAAAGGTCATGTACTACTGCGGTACTGCCACTGCTGCAGCTCTGAAAGATGCCGGATCTAACCGGATCGACCGTTTGATCGTTTGAACTTTGAACTCCCATTCGAAACCAGACAGAAAGAAAGGTTAAAGACGAACAAAACCAAGCGTTTGAATCTCCTGGGCTCCCCAAAAAAAACAATTACTCCACCCACCTGCGGTCTGCGGAACGCACATGCGCCATGCACCCGGCCCAAACAGCGAATCCCGAGGCGAACTGACGGCCCGGGTCACACCTGTGCCGATCTCACTGGCGGCCGACGCTGTTCGCTGGCCGGGTCTCTCGCAGCGGATGGACGCGTGCGCCTATCTTTTCCGCGGGGCGGATGGGGTCAAATTTGTGGGTTGGCCCAGTGTTTTCAAAATACTCGCTGCACAGAGAATGATAAAATATCATATGGCGTCTTAAAATTTGGAAAAATCGGATTACTCGATAAACAATGTTTTATTAGTTAATAAAAATATTTTATTAAAATAAATAAAATAAAACATAATCAAATATAAATTGAAACATTCAATTTTAACTACTGAAACATAACGACAAGAGTTTTGTATATAATTATTTCTTGATTTTGTAAACAACATCACATAATATTTATTATGTTCGAAATATTTTTCACTAAGTGTTGAAATATCGTCTGATTTTTTTAAAATCTTAGTACAAACTAAATGAAACATTATTATATCTTATATCGTGCTATACAAATATTATAAATTCAGGGCGCCACTCTTATGCCCCTGGACCCCACTGGCCCACTGCCACCGTCTCGGGGCACGGAGTTTTTCAAATACGGAGTACTCGCTTCCTTCGTGGGAGCCGTTGCGCAGCGCGGAGCAGAGCAGAGCTGTGCGATCTGCGCGAGGTGTGCGGGTGGTGACGTTGGCGAGGCAGGCTGTTGGGGAGTCGGGGGAAGATGCCGGCGGCGGTGGACGAGAAGATCCACGACGTGGGGATGAAGCTGCGCAAGGCCGAGGAAGCCGGTGAGCGCACCTCTTCTCCCCCCGCGTTGGCTCATTTCCCACCTCGCGTTTGGCATTTCGCTCGCTGGTGATCTGCTGTCTTGCGTCGCGACGTGCCGTGGCGTTCGGAAGTTGAGCTGTGGCGGCGAGGACTGGTTGCTCGCCGCACCGATCAGTGCTGCTCTCCGACGCGCGTGGTGTCCCGGTGGTGGAGGCATGGGAGATCGTTGCTGAGCTTTGTTTTGTACGCTACTTGCTGCAATTAACGACGATACTTGTAGTACTCAACTGCCTCCTGCATATCGCAAGGCTCTGCATGCACCATGAGTTCGACGGATGCATTGATCTAGTTAGCGTTCAGTTTAAGCTAAGATGCATTCAGAACACACGGAATTCTCGTCGGTTTAATCAATGATCACCAGTGACATTTGGTAATACAGATCGAATTTAGCATCCAAAAATTCCGCTTCTGTTTTCAATTTAGAATTCAAAAGTAAATCTGCTTCTGAGAGAGGGGGGTTGTGTTTATCTTCTGCACGAATCGCGAGGCGAAAGTGTGCGTCGATCGCCTACTCCTACACCTGTTGCCAACGCACCCTGTCTGATTCTGTGATCTGTTGCCGATGCGGTCACCGCAGCTGCGCGGAGGTGTGAGGCGGCGCGATGGTTGCGGCGGATGGAACCGGCGGCGGCGGAATCCCTGCCGGAGAGGCCGTCCGACGAGGAGTTCTGCACGGCGCTGCGCAACGGGCTCGTCCTCTGCAACGTCCTCAATCGCGTCAATCCAGGCGCCGTCCCAAAGGTGCGTCACTAACACCCTAATAAAATCGATAGGACTGAAGGGGCAACATGGGGTTAATCTGCCGTCATGTCGTGCCTGAGTTTTTCACGTTATCCATGGCAGTTGAAATCTGAGTGCTTGTTTGTTGACAGGTCGTGGAGAATCCCACTGTCGCGGTGCAGTCCTATGATGGGGCAGCGCAGTCTGCAATTCAGTATTTCGAGAACATGAGGAATTTTCTCGTTGCAGTTAGCCAGATGAATCTCTTGACATTTGAAACTTCTGACATAGAGAAGGTACAACCTTAGCATTTTTTCAAATTTCAACTATAGACAGGTCTTTTCTGGATATATGATGGCAATTCGTTATCCACTATGACTAGTTTGGTTAGCTCAATTGCATGGCCTGTTTAGAATTAAACACCCACTGTATTTGTCAACCATTTGCCAAAAGCAGGACGTAGTTTCTCGCTGAAAATTGTGATATTTAGTACTCGAGTTAAGTTCACTAATACAACACTGCATTTCACGACTATCTTACGAGAGAACGCATCAACGAAGAAACTACGCAAATTAAACTCATCGTTTGAATTTGCTAGAGCAAAGTAGATTATCGATTATTGATTTTATCTTATGCTAATGTTACAGTTCACTTTCTTAAACTTCTGAAATCTGAACTGGAAATGAACTATTACAGGGAGGTTCATCAATGAAAGTTGTCGATTGCATACTTTGTCTCAAAGGGTACCACGAGTGGAAGCTCTCTGGTGGGATTGGTATATGGCGCTATGGTGGCATTGTGAAAATCGCATCCTCAAGCAAGAGATTGCCCTCATATTCATCCAGGGGTGGAGGCTCAGCTGACCTGAACCAACAGATGCTGGAATTTGTGCATCTTCTCTCCGAAGTCTCCCTTGAGGAATCTAGAGTTGGAGAATCTCAGCACTCCCTTTTCCGGCACTTTGTGCTTCGAGTTGTGCGGGCACTCCTTCAGGAATGGGGTGAAGCAGAGGGCTTGCCCTTAGATGATATGGTAGGTAAGTTTTAATTATTCGTTGACCAGCTGATCCTTTTGGTGATGCCGTCACCGAAAAAAATAACCGTAACCAAAAGACACGTGCTGAATTCCTTATGCGGGTGATTTTTTCAGGTCCTTGAAACAATACTTGAGCAGGCCTGTAAAGAATTCACCATTCTGCTCGCCTCCCATCGAAACGAGGTACATTATGGTTTGTGACCTACATGTAACATTTTGTTAAATTTCAGGAGTAGTCCCGCTGTAAGCAACTGTGAAAACTAAAACTTGTAATGATTGTTGATTTTTTTTCAAAGATCCAGCTTGCTCTAGCTTTGTATTATTATTGAACTTATTTTTAAACATGCCATATCTAACAGGTCAGATCGCTTCTAAGGAAGATGATGAAAGACGAAAATGGAAGTCACTCTAAACTGGACTTGATTGAAGCTATTTCAAAATCTTTGAACGAGGATAGCGAGTGTTTATTATCCTCATCAAGGTTACCTTGTGATAGCCACAAACAGTTAGATGACGGGGGAGGACTAGAACATCAACAAGAAGAGCTAGAGGTAGGGAGTTTTCTTCAATGAATTATGCTGCTGAAATTGTTAGCTGGCAATATGCCTAGAGAGAACTCAACAGTGTTCTCATTTCATTATTACACAAACTATACGACTTCACTGTCAGCCTGCATGTTGTGTTTTGTAACACTAGCAGTTGCATGTTTTTTCTTTCAGGAACCTTTTGCTAACAAGTAGTAGTGAAAATAGTGAACCTAGATAACACGTTAACTTTTAGTCTTTTACGCTCAGCTCATGGAAACTTTGTTATTCTGAATAATGTGTACTTTAATGATTATGATTGCTTTGTTGAAATTTGAAATATTCAGAAGTTAAAATTGAACTTCAATGAGATGAAGTTAGAAGTTGAATCAAGTCGAGCAAAATGGGAGGAAGACTTGAGGAGGCTAGGTGAGTAAATGGATTTGGAATATTTTTTATAGCATTTTGTTTGATCTCTAAACAGTAGCTTAATATTGTAGAAAGTTATTTTGAGGCTCATAATCACAATGCTTACCACAAGCTGCTCGAGGAAAATCGTAAGCTGTACAATCAAGTACAAGACCTTAAAGGTAAACTCCAAACAAATAATCTTCATTTCACTAACTGTGAGATATTTGATGACTGATACTTTGAAACGTCTCTTAGGTAGCATTCGAGTATATTGTAGAGTGAAACCTTTCCCGAAGATGCAAATTGATCAAAGATCTACTGTTGATCATATTGGGGAAAATGGTGAGATCATGATTATGAACCCTCAAAAGCAAGGAAGAGAAGGACAGAAGATATTCTCGTTCAACAAGATATTTGGCCCTAATGCTTCACAATGTACATCATCAACATTTCTCAAATATTATTTTATCATTTACTGCAAATTAGTTGTATTCTTCCCTGAAGTTTCTAAATAAGAGGTCATGACTCAGAAGATGGTTATGCATTTATCCCAAGTTATACAAGTAGTTCGTTAAAAATGGAGTTGTTTAGTTGATAATGCATAACAAAAAATTTATGACGATCAGAAAAGAATGATGCATGCTTTGGAGTGATTGACTTTTTTTTTTCAGAGCTATAGTTTGAGAGAATTCTTAATTTGACCTATCGTAGGATCTTATCTTCACTTCCTTTTCTTTGTAACAGCTGAAGTTTTTGCTGACACGCAACCATTGATCAGATCTGTCATGGATGGGTATAATGTTTGCATATTTGCATATGGTCAAACAGGATCTGGAAAAACATATACCATGGTAATTCTTCATAACTAATTATAAGATTCAATAATTATATTTTTGAAAAGTTTTCAAATCCATTATATAAAAATGTAAAGAAGTTTAATACTGGAGGAAACAATAATAACAACAATGCTCTTTTGTAAGTAACTTGCTTTCATTGTGCGTCAACTCTTTGTATTTTTGTTTATGATGATGTATTTTTTCTTTGTTGCAAATTTTACTCAGAGCGGTCCAGATATTATAACAGAGGAAACCTGGGGCGTGAACTACCGGTCACTTAACGATTTGTTTGATATTTCTCAAAATAGAGCAGATACTACCACATATGATGTGAGAGTTCAGATGATTGAAATATACAATGAGCAAGTGAGGGATCTCTTGATGGTTGATGGTGCAAGCAAACGATATCCTTTTATATTACAAAAGATATTTTTCTCAAGTTGCTGATTGTAAAATATTATGTCGAAGATAAATATTCCCTCATGAAGTTACTTGTCAAATTACCCTATATTTTCCGCCTATGATTACATTGCTTTACATTCCGCCTATATTTGTTGCATTCCTAAAATTTATTTAATTATGTTTCCTGTCGAAGTTGTTCTTAACTATGAACACATTAGAGATACGAAACAGTTCTCATGTGAATGGACTGAACATCCCTGATGCAAATTTAGTTCCGGTGAAGTGTGCACATGATGTTTTGGATCTGATGAGAGTTGGCCAAAGGAATCGGACTGTTGGATCTACTGCTCTTAACGAACGAAGTAGTCGTTCACACAGGTATCCCAAACTAATGCAATGCACTTCGTCTCAGAATAATGTTATATGACTATGCCCCTGCCCCTGCCCCCTAGTATAATATATCTGCATATTGTTCATTGTAGAGATAACCTCTTTTATCGTCCGAATGACAGGAATAATCATTGCATGTTGTAATTTTAAAATTTGTTGCTCTTTTGTAGTGTGTTGACAATTCATGTTCAAGGCAAGGAGATAGTTTCAGGGTCAACTCTAAGAGGATGCCTTCATCTTGTGGATCTTGCGGGAAGTGAGCGGGTGGACAAGTCCGAAGCTGTCGGAGAAAGACTAACCGAAGCCAAGCATATAAACAAATCACTGTCCGCACTTGGTGATGTTATAGCTGCACTTGCTCAAAAGAGCTCCCATGTCCCATACCGAAACAGCAAGCTAACCCAAGTGCTACAAGATGCTTTAGGTACGCAGAATCCCTTAAAAGATTGAACGTGTTTCATCAAGAATGCCCAGATAGTTAATTACTTTATTATCTGTTTTTGTCTTATCATTTAGGTGGTCAGGCGAAGACATTGATGTTTGCCCACGTGAATCCTGAAGTAGATGCTTTTGGTGAAACAGTGAGTACCCTCAAGTTTGCGGAGCGTGTAGCCACCGTAGAGCTTGGTGCTGCTCGTGCTAACAAGGAAGTTGGGCAGGTCAAAGATCTGAAGGAAGAGGTATGCCATTTTGTTGTTGTAAATGTGACGCAGCCATCATTGGAACATTGTTTTTGTAACGCATGTCTGTACTTGTCTATCAGATTTCTAAACTAAAATTGGCATTAGACGACAAGGAACGTGAAGCATCACAGCTAAGAGATGTCGCGAACCGTGTGACCTCTGAAATGAGAAATGCAAGAGCGAGAACACCTCTAACCACCAGCTTGTCCTTGAAGCCAGAAGCTGGTCAGGATTCCAGTGTTGACACTTGTACAAGCGAGGTATTTGTTTTAGACCTCCCTGAAAACATTACTATATTGGAAGAAGCTTCTTTCAAGTTACAACACATGGCACACATGGCCATTACTAGCATTTCGGAGGCCCTAGGTGTGAAAGAATTAGGGCTATTTAACCTTTTAAGAATATGTGCAAAGATTTAACAATTAGTAGTGGAATCAACTAAATAAAATCATACTTGAGGGGCAAATATAGCAACCAAGTTGATTTGTTGATACCGATCTCCTCTTGATATTTGACAATGAACAAAAGAAAGCCAAGCTATAATAAAACACATGATTTAGTAACAATACATCATAGTAGTCAGAGAAGAAAGTAGGAAGGGAAGGGAAAAGGTTCAGAGAACACACCATATATATGGCTTATAGGAGGAGATTTCGAGATGTCCCATTGCAAACTGAAGAAATTAAAGGCAAATTTCTTATGAATCCATGAAATTAAGCTCTCCCCCATTACTTGTGTTAGTGTTGGTGCTTAGGGCTACGAGAAGAGAGAACGAGAAAATACCAAGACGGAGAGGAGAGATGATATATGTACGAGCCAAGGAAGATCAGGGGAAATTACTACGCATGTTCGTTAACTGTCTCTTGTCCTTCTGGCTTGATGAGCCTAGTTTAGTAATACCGAGACAGAGATGAGAGGTGAGATATGTAGGAGCCAAGGAGGATCAGAAAAAATTACTATGTATGTTCGTTAACTGTCTCTTGTCCTCCTGGCTTGATGGGTATAGTTAGTTTAACCTATTTTTTATACAAGGTACACACATATATAGTTTGAGGATGAGGGCCTATGAGTTTTATGGGTCCTATCCCTCTCATCTTGGCCTAGGAATGACCTTGATGGCACATTACTCATTATATTTGAAAAATATAGCTAGTTTCTCGTTGTTTTGACTAAAGATGTGACTTGTTCTGCTTGCAGATCAGAAGCTCATCATCTGGAAAGCAGAGAAGGTTTCGCTCTCCATTGTCAGTGAGAGAACGGGATGAGAAGTCACCTGTCATCAACACGGAACTATACTTCAGTGCGCGGAAGTTTAAGACTCCATCTCCAATAAGAAGTTCAGTGTCTGCTGAGAGAGTTGGCACTGCCAAAAGTGTGGAGAAGTCTGAAAACATTGATTATACGCCTGCATCAAGGATTGGAGTGCCCACGAAAGTACTGCACAGCAGCTCTAGGAACACACCTTCATCCGTCCTGACAGCTCAAAGTCTACGAAAATTCCGGGACTCAGAAGAAAACAGAAGTACAAAGCCATCAGTCCGAGAAAGCATGACAAGGAACAGGCTTGACAGCGCGACAAAGCCTCAGAAAGAAGAGCAAACGGCAACCAAATACACAGGTAGTAAAATGAGGTCAGAAGTCAAGATCCCCAAGAATTCATCTGAGATAGAAAACGAGTTCTCCAACAGTGATCCCACCTTCCATTTCAACCGAAAGGCAAAGAAACTCCCGCCACAGACCACAAGACAGTCCCAGAGCATTGACCTTAGGTTAGATTCTTCACTATCTCTTCCCCCACGGGTAACGCATGTGCTACTGCTCTACACACAATTATACAAATGCATCTATAAATTTGTGAGTTTGTTGCTTACAGATATGATCTCTTCTTCTTTGCGTTGTCAGGGCGTCGGTCCGGCAGATGGAACCTCTGACTGAAGGGAAGCTTCGACGGAGCAAGGTGCCCTACACCGAAAGAACCAACATCCCCTTACCGGAGACCCGGCGCAGCGTCTCTCTGCCCCGTGGGAAGATCGCTCTTGTGTGAAAATCTAGTTTCATCAGGCCAATCCCAATCTGTGCACTGTGGCCCGATGTGTTCTACAACTTGGTAGACGAACCTGAGGATCACAGCAACCATTCATTTGTTTGTGTCATTTCTATGAAGTCCTTGTTTGTCTCCTACAAACCTCACGTCTATTGTGTTGTAGTAGTGTACAATGTAAATGTAAATGTAGCCGTTGCCATTATATCTCAATTTTGGCCAATGGAAGCTGAGATCACTATTATTAAACACTAAACCCTAAATCCTAAATCCTAAATCCTAAATCCTAAACCCTAACTCAAATCCAAACCCTAAACCCTCCTTGTTCTGAGTTCTAATAACGATTTGCTTCTGAGACTTGTTACTGCACTGCTGCAGCGTGCAGCGCCTGAAATTTTTGTTTCATCATATATTTTTTCAGCGAAACGTATACATGCCAAATAGGCCGTGCTAAAACAGCCGGCCTAGACACGTATGTACTGTTCATGGCCTAGACACGGCCCATTTGGTCAGGCTGTGTCTGGACCAAAATCTTGGCAAGTCGGACCGACATGGCACGACCCATTTACTGTAGCAAACACAATAGGTTCGTATTTTTCCTGTCTACGCCAGCACTGAAAAATCCCATTCCCGCTCAGCTCCGGGCGACGTGTGTGCTGCAGATAAAACAGCAGTGCTGTGTTAGCCACGTACGCGCCCTTGACTGGCTAAAGCTACGGTGGGTCCCACGACGTTTGACTACTTGGCCTCCTGCCCGTTGGAGATAGCTGTCTAGCACAGCGCTACGCAGTAACTTCTCATGCGTGCGAGAGCTGCTACTGCTGCCGCCTCGGGACCGCTGCGCACTACCCCAGCGTTACTACCGCCTTGGGCCGGGTAGCTTAGTTCATATAAAAATAATACAAAATACATGCTTTTTAAAGAAGCCCTCAAACTATAAAGCGAGAAAAAAAATTTGGTGGTGTATTGTACAAGCACTTTGAATTTGTATTTTTAATACGTGAGCCTGAGTTAATTTTAAATTTTATGGAGTGATATATATATATATATAATAAATATTGTCACATAATTTATTTTTTTAGCTCCATTATGGTACAACCATTATTTCTTAAGAGGTAATACTTAGAATTAATCTAGACCATTGATTTTAATTAAAATTAAAAGCAATTAAAATTAAAAAATACTTGGTGACCAGCAGATAATTAGAAAGTCAACACAGAAAATTAGAAAGTATGTACAAAAAATTAGAAGTTAGCGTAGAAAATTAGAATGCCTGCGAAGAAAAATCAAAAGTGACATATTACCTTATAGGAGATAATAAATTACTATCTTTAATTCTAATCATTAGATAAAATTTAATAGGTCACAATCTTTAATTTTAGTTATTAAATCAAAATAAACAGACAGTCCAGGATATTTCAAGTGTACCATGAAATTTGCTTTTTTTTGTTGAGAAACTACTCTGCTACCGTGTGTAGTCCAGAGCTTCGAGACAAAGAACATGAACACAGTATGTAGGAGAAAAGCTGAACTCTTTATTGCTCAGATTCAACCATATACAATTGAGGAGAGGACCTCTCTATTTATAGGCAAAAACCCCTAAGAGATAAACTTGCCCACAACCGAATTTGGCTACCGTAATCTTTAGAATTTCGGTTTCCTAACACTCCCCTTGGGCACTTCTCGCGACATGC
Source organism: Zizania latifolia (assembly GCA_000418225.1). NCBI lineage: Eukaryota > Viridiplantae > Streptophyta > Magnoliopsida > Poales > Poaceae > Zizania > Zizania latifolia. The sequence goes on from KE370773.1 coordinate 2,560,866, forward strand.
ATATGCCTCATCAAAACTCCCCAAAAACTCAGTGAAAAAAATTGGGAGAAAGAGTACATAGCACGTATCTTGATTGCACGAATTGCCTTATTAAAAACCTTAATATGAGAAACTTCAGGAAAACTCATTCAAGGGAAAAAGAGTACAATTCACCTAAATATTTTATATGATCTTCAAGATTAATTCGGACACTTAGTCTGCTTGACTAAGATTCAATTCTTCTTGTCAGTATTATGTGAAGTTTCTCCCCCTGAAATGCACAAGTCTTTAAGTCTAACGAACACATCTTTCAAAACTAGATGTTCTAGAAGAGACTTAGTGAATAATCTACGAGATTTTCACATGACTTGGTGTGCATCACCTTTAGTTCATTCGTCTTATGTAATTCATAAGCATAGAAAAACTTAGGGTTTATGAGCTTCATCAAATTGCTCTTCACATATCTTGACTACATTTGTGCAACACAAGTTATATTATCTTTATATATAATGGTGGAGGTGTTAGCATGATTTAATTCTTATAACTTCTAGATGTGATGAATCATTCTTCTAAACCATACACATTCTGGTGAGGTTTTATAAAAAAAACTATTATTTTCGAGTGGTTCGTCGAAGTCGATGCAGGACTTTCTATGATAATTTCTAGGATACTGTAGTTCTACCACTTATGAAAATATAGCTAGATCATGCTGGTAGGTTTACAGTAAGCATAATGTCCAGCCTAATGCAGTAGGCCAGGTACATTAGTTTACCTACAGCACTCAAGTATGGAAATTCTGGTTCTAAGATTTCTCCCCCTCTTCTCTAGATCTTTATGGATTTATGGTCTGCTTGTAGTGACCTTCTGTCCATAAAGGTTTGGAAGGAAATAATTTTTCAAAGTCAAATCTCTACAATACTTTCTAAGTGTAAGTGAACTGATGTACTAAAATTTATTAGTCGTATGCTCTGGCTGCAAGCCAATGCATAACTTGGTTCTATCCAAGTGTTTTATTTCAAACTCAAATTTAAAAAATGAGTTTGCTTCCTCTATTCACATTGTATTCAGACCATATTCATAATTCATTCAGGGATCTTCATTATTCATGCATCATTTCTTTCAGAGAAAATATACTAATACTACTAAGACTATTTCTATTCATTCTATCTTGGTTCAAGACATGGTACTTCATGTACCTTCATATAAATATCCGATCCAAGCTCCTATGCAAATAACATCAATCAATTCATTACTCAACATAATTTGACTTCAAGTCGATTTTCAACTTCATGTTGATTCTTTCAACTCCTGGTTGATTTCATTATTTAACTGTTAGTTGACTGTCATTGAGATTATATTTGTAAAGGTAATTCAGCTTATGATCGGGGAATATATTTCACAATTAACTCCTGTCAGTTGAGTGAAAACTTTATATAACAAGCTATGATTTTTCTCTTACTATTTTTCTAGTTTGTTCAGACAATTCAGTTGTCATTGCCTTCTTACGATCTTCTCAATCTGACATTTTAATACATTCAACGAGCGATACAGGCTCAATGTCAAGATTTATGATTGTGGCAACAATAAATAGTAAGTACAGATAATTGACAATTACTATATCACAGGATTCACCCGAACTTCTATAACTTCTAGTTATTTCATCATGGGTTACACATTCTGGTGTTTTATCATCTTGCTCACTATTATTTTCTATCATAGAAGCAAGGTCCATTAGTATACAAGCGGCTATTTTGATGCGCACCTTATCACAGATTTCTTCCTGCATGGAAAGATTTATATTGGTATGCATATTTCTGAGGTTTCATATCATTTGCCAGGTCTCAACTGGCTCCTCTTCTTTCTGTGGGGCAGTTTTCGTGATTAAGTATGATAAGTTTCCATGTCCTATTTTCACCAGATGTCTCCGGTTACTTAGGGGCATGAAGAACCGGAGTTCTCGTCCTATTATTTTTGTTCGAGGCCTCTGGACGAGATGAGAGATACCTTTTCTTTCTTCGGTATTTCACCCTCTCCGGTGCATTACATTTAGGTAATACAACTTAGTCATGCTTTTCAGATCACAAAAACAATTAGGCAGTATAACATCTAGTCATTGGATACTTCAGGTACTTCTGTACTTCTAGTACTTCTTACACTGCATTCACTAGTGTGAGGTAATGTGTATGATCCCTTCTATTTCTACCATAATTTATCGATATTTTTTATCTAAGGGCTAATTCTCTCTCCCTAAATAACGAAAAATTATAAAAGTAGAAGGCTACATGCAAATCTCCGTTCATAAGTTTTATGAACTTTTCGGAGAGAGCCTTTTTAATCTACTATGGTAGTGGGATATGCACATACTTTAGATAGAAAATTCAACACTAGTTGCACTGTTGTTGAGTAGATGTTGTATGTCAATAGTTTAAATTATGTTTGAGATCCGCTGCATTTAGAACTGTATGTCCTATTCATAAAGGATAAATTACAACTCTGCAACGATGGTATAGCAATTATTCTAATTCTTCATTACTTATGCTTAGACCATTCAGATGGACAAATGATACTTAGTGCACTACTTTGCCTCTCGTGTCAATGCATTAGTCATCAAGCGCTATTCTTTAGCGTTGTCCATTCAAGTGGACTACTTTTGATGATCAAGACATAAGGGTCAATAAGATAATAGACATGCATGTGTCTATTACAGATATTTATGAGCTTCAAGTAGTATCATAATAGCCCATACAGGGGTCAAATAAGACCAAAACATTCTCTAGATACAGTCTAGAAAGAATTTCATACTAGTCTAGTGATTAATTTCCTAACGGTGCATGCTGGCACACAAATCTTCATGATTTAGGAAATTATTTCACTTTTATGCTATAACCATATGAGTTGTCAATTTATTTTTTCTCATAATTCGAAAACCAAAATTGACACAATGTATAATTTTAAACGGAAGAAATAAAGTCTTAAAATAGCATGCACTTCAAGTGTATTATAGTATAGCCCAAATATTAAAGAATATATACTTCTAGTATAATTTGTTCAATTTCTGCAAACCTTAAGAAGTTTTAAGTGGGTTAAAACTACAACAATGCTTTATTACTGTGCAATGTTATCCCACAAGTAATATGACCATGGCTCTTCTAGGGCCTATAAAATATATTTGTTGCTTCTAGCAACGGTCATAATATTTCTAGTTCTCGTTCATCTAGAAACATTTCTTTCTCAAAGTTATATTTATGGATCTACAAGCCATAATTGATTTATTCTTTTTTTATTTGGACGCTACACAAGATTCTAGTCTAAGACATTTTTTCATGCGCGAGGAAGTAGCAACAGAAAAATAAATGCCTTAAACTTGCTACGACATACTAGGAATAATTCATTGCAGTGAAAAGATATTTGCTCTTCGAGAACTTCCGATCTTTCATTCAATTTTCTATTCTAGAGTTATAATTATTCAATCTTCTAATATTTAGCTACATTCAGATGACATAAGAACTCTAATTTTAGATAGAGTCTACATGTAGGCTAGCTACTGCTTCATTGGTAGCTGCTTTTCACTTATGATGGTATTTGTAGGCTTTTATTGACATCATGAGAAAATCAACCAAGATTTCAAGGATACTGTCACCTATCATGAGAGATGTGCAGTCTCAATCATGAGGGTGTTCTTACTCACTGCGATAGTGAGGTGTATCTCAAGTTGTTACTTCTAGTATTTCTCCATGACGTGCTTTGGTGCCTTTGCAAATTTTAGAACCATATGGCTTGGCATTCTTCTTCGTTGTCTTGTCATTCTCATCACTAGACGCTTCACTTCATATGTCACCACTTTTCTTTCATTCCTATCCCGTTTCTTATGGCGGGTTTTGCGTAACTTTTAAAGAAAAGGCATTAGCTTCAAGGCTATTGTACTTTTATTAAGGCTACGAAACAAAGTTCTTCTTTAGGATTACATCCTGAACCTCGTTGAGCTACAACATGTCAATCAATTCAGAATACTTCATATATTTTGATTAACGATGGTTGCGCGTGGATTCTACTGCGTTTAGATAGAAAGCGGAGAGAGTCTTTTCAATTTCTCCTTAATCTGAAATCTCTTTCTAGCAAAGATTCAGAAGCGTGCAGATTCGGTGCAACGTGGAGTTAAACTCTCAGGCATATTCAGAAAGAGTCAGAGTCGGATCCATTCTTGCCCTACTAGAAGCTTCATGGTGTACTTGAGGTGCTCAAAACGCTCCTTCAGGATGTCTCATAGTACTCTCTAATCCGTCGTGACCATATACTAATCCTTCAAAGTGAAGAGAGATATGTCGGAGAAATGAATTGCTTGATCATTTTCATCCAACATGGGGCAAGTTCATTATTACCCATGGTCTAAGGTGTTGCGGAGCTTCTTGGCTCAAAGTGTGATCCATACATCTGATGCCTAGGTGAGATGGTTGCGGCCATCTGCACTTTGCTCCGTAGACTGCTTGGTCGCGATGCAAGTCATCTATGATACGCATGTTACTTCTAGTAAATTGCATCACATTGCTAAATAGAGACATCGATAAATTTACTATAATTTTCCAGTGTTTTCTATGCAATTCTATATTTACTGATAAAAAGTAATGATAATTAAATGCATACGGCCAATTAAAAACAGTAAAACAATAAACAATAAATAAGCATAAGAAATATTGCTGAAAAGGAAAAACGGATGCGAAATTCGGATTCCAGAGGTCCTTTTATGCAAGAAAAGGGTATTTCCGGAATTTTCAACGAATCCGAGGATCTATACGCAAAATTCATATTTTCTACATGATTTTTCAGAAATCTAGGGGCCTCTGCGCAAAATTGTTATTTTCTGCGTAATTTTTCAGAAATCCAGGGCCTCTGTGAGAAATTCATGTTTCTGCGTGATTTTTCAGAAATCTAGGGGCCTCTACGCAAAATTCATACTCCTGCGTAAAATTCTGAAGTTAAAGGACTAAAATGCAAAGGTATCTTTTTTTTCTTTTCTTCTTTTCTTTCTTTTCTTTTCTTCTTCTTTTTTTTTCTTTTCTTCTCCTGGCTTCCTTTTCATTCGGCTGAACAGGCCCACGGCCCATAAGGGTGAAAGCGGATCGGATTCGGACGGATAATACTCATACCATATCCTATACCATTTTTGTACTACAGATCCGGATTCGTAGCGGATGTTAAACGGATACGGAACGGATTATTTCGGATATCGGAATCGGTGCGGAGTCAGAGCGAACTCGGGTCAAAAACGGATTAAAACTATCGAATAATACAACAATATGTATGATAATGAAAATAGATAATATAATATCAACATGCTTATAGCCAATCATATAAAAATACATCAAAATGCTAGCAATATAGAATAACGAAAACAACAATTTAACAAAAGACAATATGATGTCCATTGCTCCATTACGCAACTGTTCAAAAGTTCAAACTAATAACGATGAAATAGGTATTAGGTAACGATTACATGACAAAGTCATAAAACCACACAAGTAAATATGGATCAAATTACATCACACATCCATAGTCTCTTGGTGACACAATCTGAGTAGAACTTTAATCTTGATCACTATCATCACATAACTTTATAAAACTTGAAGGTTGTTTCGACGTTCCTCTAATTGTCTTCATCACTAGAAGGTTGTTCTTCCTACAAATTTCAGCAAGCATTTACATAATCAAATAATATCAGACACTTTCAGTTAGTATGCACATAATGAAATAATAGCAAGCAAATTTTAGCAAACATGTTTGTTGATAATATATAATTTCAGCAAGCATGTTTGTTGATAATATATAATTTCAGCAAGCATGTTTGTTGATAATATATAATTTCAGCAAGCATGTTTGTTGATAATATATAAATTTTAACTTCATATCATCTCATTGATATCTTCAAGCGTCAAATTGGCAACCATGGTCTCCGAAACCTCCAAGTCATTGAGAATAGATTCAACCCGTTTACTAGAATCTAAAAATTATAAAACAAGAGGCATTAGTAGACAACATAGAGTGCTAAATGTTAAATGAATGAATCTAAAAATGACAAGTATATGAGCAGCACATCAGAACTACAGCACAGAAGCAGTGCAGGCCACGGAGCACTAACTCTGCTTTTGCCTTTTGGGAGTAAAAAAATCAACGACTTTGGCTCAGGCTGATGCCCTATCTCACGCGGCAGCGCAGCAGCAGTGCAGCCGGCAGCACTGCAGCAATCACCAGCGGCAGCGCCTCCGCCTCACGCCCAAAGCCTGATTCCCTATCTCACACGGCGGCAGGAGATCAGGACTCCAGGAGCCACGCAGTAATATTAGGGTTTGAGGTTTTTACTGTTTCCACGACATAGGCTATAGAAATACATTGGGCTGGCCCAAGAAAATCGGATTATCCGATTTTTTTCCGTTCGGATAATCCGAATCCGTCGGATTTTACCGATACCATATCCGTATCCGCATCCGCATAAAAAATTCCGGATCCGGATCCGGATCCGCCGGATTTCAAAAAAATATTACCATATCCTCAATCAGACGGATTCGGATCGGATATTATCCGATCCGCTTTCACCCCTAACGGCTCATTCAGGGCGCT
>KE370773.1:2577228-2588173 GCA_000418225.1 Zizania latifolia
AAAAGAAAAGAAAAGAAAGAGATAATGATAGAGAAATTTTTTTGTTACTGACAAGTGAGTCCTATCATTTAGATTCTAGCGCTAGGCCATGTGGACCGCCACGTCAGCAAAACTGTCAACGTAGACCGCCACGTCAACAAAACCGCCTGCGTGGACCGCCACGTCAGCAAAACCACCGCACTAAACCATCTCGAGGGGTTATTTCTCCGGTTTAGAATAGTTCAGAGGGTTAAGAGTCTAATTTTTTAGTTGGGGCAATTTTGGTCTATAGGTCGGGGTAAATTATACTTTTTCCGAGGCTTATTCGTGTTTTGTTGACGGTTTTTGTTAGATGGGCCATTGTGTCTTGCCGTTTTGAGTCGACCGATCGACTGCAAGCCCAACCCACCTGCCCGTCTCCACCCTCCGGCGCCGGCGGCCATGCAGAGCCGCCGCCGCCTCCTCCTCTCCCTCCGCGCGCCGCCGAAAGCTGTACTCTGCCGCCTGCTCTCCTGCTCGCCGCCCTCGAGGGGCGGAGGGGACGGCGGCGTGGGAGGGGCCAGAGGGGTGGCGGTGAAGCAGGTGACGCGGGGGAACCTGGCTGACGCGCTGGAGGAGCTGCGCGCGCGGGTGCGGGACGCGGCGTTCGTGGGGATCGACCTGGAGATGAGCGGCGTGACGAGCGCGCCGTGGCGGGACACCTTCGAGCTCGACCGCGCCGACGTCCGCTACCTCAAGCTCCGGGACTCCGCCGAGCGATTCGCCGCCCTGCAGCTCGGCGTCTGCCCCTTCCGCTGGGACCCCGCCAAGTGCGCCTTCGTCTCCCACCCGTACGCGCCCCGCTGTTCTCCCTGCCCTCTCCCCCGATCCCTTTCGGTTCCAATCCACTAATAACACGACTTCACACTTTACGCTAGTACACTGTGAAGTGGTTTGCACATTTGCAGCTTCTGTGCTGTAGCTTGTAACGAGATGGGATTGCACGTGTTTATGGATTCACCGAGATTACTTCACAGATAATTTTAGATACTGGTGGTAGCATTTTGATGCATTTGTGTTTGGCAGGAGATTCTGTATGTAGTGCGTTGGACATAGCACCTGTTAGCTTCTAATGAATTGTTGAGGCAAGGGGTGCTATTTTGACTTAAAGACTACCAAGGGACTGCGATTAGAGTATAAAGTTTGGGGTTTCAGATTGAGTTGGCTACTGTTATTGATTTATTATTTGTATGCTTATGAAATGCTTCAGGGCTCTATGGATAAACGCCCGAAATTGTGCAACTTCCCTTTTCTTGAACTGCCGTGTTATTTAGGGATCCGTGATGTGTTTCTGATTGCAACTATTGAGCCCTGTATGTACTATGTAGAAAGGTTTGGTGATATTTTGCAGATATTATTATATTACTTTAGAAGACTGTGTTGAGAAGTTAGTATTCCTCCATTACCCTCACAGAACATAGAGTAAGATAATATCACCCAACAAAAAATAATTGGTTCTTGAACAAGGGGTGCTCTGCAGTCTGCAGAAAGACATCTTGTATAAACTATAACTCTTCAGTCTCCATCTCTGTTCTGCACAGAGTTGGTGTTGGCATAGCTAGTTTGCAATGAGTAGTTTCTTTTATTATTTACTGAGATGTTTTACTCTTCTTGGAGGATACTCGAGTTACCTCCATTTTGAAGAAATACCAGCCATTGATCACTTTACATTGAAGTTACCTTTAGTACATTTGAAGCATGTGTAAAACATCTCAGCCTTTGATATTTCTGAAAGTGAAGGTACCTCTAGTACATTCCAAGCACCATAAAACATCTCTTTGGCTCTTTGCTTCCCAATCAGTTCTGCAATTGACATTTTCTCCACGACATGACCATTTCTTCTTGGCACTTTGGCAGGCATAATTTCTTTATCTTTCCACACAAGGAGCTCCCAAATGATGGTTCATCCCATGAATTTCTGTGTCAGACCACATCGATTGACTTCCTTGCAAATTACCAGTTTGATTTCAACACATGCTTCCGTGAAGGTGCTTTCTCTTCACTGTGCTACTTGGTTGATTTAAATTACCGCATGCATGGTTCTGAATTTACAAATCCAATATTGCAGGATTGTACTTGGTCACAGATCAATCATTTTTTTGGGTTTAATTATTGGGCAAGTACATCTGAACCATAATTCAAAGCAGGGCATCTGTTTATTTATGATATTTGGTTAATCTCAGGAATACATTATTTATCCAGAGCACAAGAAGAACAAGCACTTCAGAAATTATATACATTGCACGGTGATGAGATATCGGCATATCCAAACACTTCTGAAGAGGAAGGAGATGTGCCATTAAAGAGTGCTGCAGATATTCTTTTCACAGAAAGAATGAAGATCAAATTCAATGAGTGGCGCGATGCAATAATCAGCGATCAAAGAGTTGATGGCCACAGTCCAGGAAACGTTAAATTCAAAGACCGATTCCAGATGGTGTTCTTCAAAATGCATCCTGCTATTATGCTTAATGGATTCACATCACATCAGTTAAAGTTAATTCGACAGGTATTACTTGATATATACATTGCCTTGGAAATATAGTGACACATAGACACCTAATTTGTGAAAAACATATCGCATGCTTCTTTAGTTAATTAGTTTACCAAAGTTATGCATAGTTCCATACTTCCTTTGGTTACAGGGTACTTGTCACTATAAAATATTATGTTTCTTGTCCAACATGTGTCTATTTCAATTTTGTTGTAAGCGTTAACTGTGTTTTGTAGAATTGCATCCGTTGATGATTAAAATTAGGATGTATTAGAACATAGATTGGTAATTTTCTGTTCCACATTATTTATATAATCAATGTTTTTTATTATTTCCTTTGCAGGTTTTAAGAAAACACTTTAGGGATCTTGTGTACATCTGTACATTTTGTGAGGACAACACATTAGAGAAGAGAGTAGTTTATACAGACACCAATGATGACAAAATATTATTGATGGTAAAGAAAATATATTGATTTCCCATTGAAATAACACAAATTTCATTTCATTTTTCTTCTGATGATAGATCTTTTTTTTGCTGCTGACTGCTTCAGGCTTTCTATTCGACTGTAGATCAACTGAACTTACATTCATATTGTTCTTTGATTTTGGATCACTTCACCATCTAAGCATTATATGGTGATCTATTTGAGACATTTTAATGATTAATAATCACTCTGGCTGGCCCTATTTTATTACAGAAAGATGTTCGGGAAGATCTACTGAAAAGCAAGGAAGCAATAGTCAAATCAGCAGTAGGGATCCGTCATGTCATTGATCTTCTTGCCTCGGAAAGGAAATTGATTGTTGGTCATAGTTGTTTCCTAGGTTCTCTCTCCATCCTCCCCCTGCATGGTTGTCCTGGATGAACTTTGACTGAACATCTCTGTTCTCTATTTGTGTACACAGATATTTTACAAGTCTACAGCAAATTTATTGGTCCTCTTCCTTCATCCATGGAGGAATTTTCCTTGGATATCAACAAAATTTTCCCATATATCGCAGATACCAGGCATCTTATGTCTGTTAACCAAGTGGTTCAGAATCTTGTGAGGCAGAAAAGCAAATCACTTTCTTCAGTCTTTTCATTGTTATGCCCTGCACTTCATGCATCTGATGAGAAGTCATCCACCCTTGCTCCTGTGAGAATTGAAGTCGAGGCAGATGAAACAGCGTATGATCCTTCTGATTTCTTGAAATTTAATGTAGTAAAATTCTTTTGATAGTGGTTTACATGCTTATGAAACAATAGATTTCCACCCTTAATAGAACTAATAGGTTTTTCAATCGATACTGTTTCTGATGTTTCTCTTTTGTTGTTTTCTGCTATTCTGCAGGTTATCTTGCTTCACTTCAGGTGCTAAGCACGAAGCAGGCTATGATGCATTCATGACTGGATGTGTTTTTGTGCAGCTCTGTGCTTACCTCGGTGTCAAATTTGACAACCTCTTACCTCATGAGAACCTAGCAACAAACATTAAGCTGGAGAAACACATCAATCTTCTGCCCTCTTGCTGGAACAGTGGAACAGTGGTTGATTTGAGCACTGGCACAGAGAGACCGGATGCAGGCTATAAGCATAGATATCCTGCTACTGTGTATGACAACGTTGTTCTCATATGGGGATTCCAATCTAAGGTGAAACCAAAGGACATAAAGGACTGCATCTGCAAAGTGTTTGGTCCAGCCTCGCTTACGTCAGTCTTCTCGATTGATTCGACTGCTGCCCTTGTTCAGTTCAGTAAGCAAGAGTCTGTCAACGATTTCTTGGATCTGAAGGCTGCCTTAGAGAGCACAGATACTGCTATTTCAGTTTTGCACCCTCTGTCAACTATATTGGAAGGAGGCCAAACGCGAGCTGCAAAATATGCTGCCTACAGAGATATTTGCCGCTCTTCCCTGTCAAAATTCTTCTTTGCGGATCAGGCTGAAGCAGTTCATTCAACTTCAAATAATGAGCTCAAATCTGAGAACCACGATGTTGCAAATGCATCTGGAACATACGAGAGTGCTCTTGATGGAACTGTGCCTGCCTCGGTAAAGCAGGAGGCAGAAGGAACGAAGTCTGGCTTCAAGAATCAAGGCGACAATGACATTACATACCAAGATATCCTAGGTGCACTTCAAGATGGCAAAACATTGTTCGGCAAACGTGTGAGGAGCACATGACTAATGCCAATCTCTTCCGACATGCGACAGCCCGTTATTTTTGGCTTTCGTCGGGGCCTGGCTGCTCTGAATAACGATTGTTTCGATGGTGCATTGTAACTGTACGCAAGAGAATTAGGATTCCTCTGAAACATAGTTAATTTTACAGGAATCTGTTCAGCTGTCGTAGGAAAATTTCTTCTGATCTAATTTACAAGGACAATTGTTCCTGGATTATGCCATCCTCGTTTCTACTCTTTGGATAGCATTTCCATGTAAATTTGTGGGCTTAAAGTTTAAACTACGGGTGGCAACGAGACAGGTCAGGTATGGGGCCTTACAAACCCAGCGCTAGTAGAGGTGGCTGGTGGTGATGGAGCGACTGCGGTGGCACCTGAGGCGGCGGCAGGGGTCGTGGCGGCGCTCGAGGCTGCAGATCTCACTGCGGCGGCAGAGGCAAAACGGGAAAAAAATCTAAGGGCAGGATCCTAAACTCTGTAGTATGAGGCTTTTTCTATACGCCTGTCACATGGAAAAAGAGAAGATCTAACGGAGTGAAGTCAAGGTGATGAGTAGAGAGGCTGACGGTGTGTAGCGGTGCGGCTGAAGAGAGCGGGGGTGGAGATCTCGTCAAGCTGCTTCGTGATCTAGCGGATACGGCTGGAGAGGTCATCGGAGCATGACCTAGCCGGTGCAGCATGGCCACGCGACGTAGGAAGCCGGGGCGAGCGTCGGGGCCTGGCGGCACCTCCATGCCACGTGGTGGAGGAAGTTATCCAGCGCGTCCTTGACCTCGACTTCGTCCGCTCTATCAGATCTTCTCCTCTTCCAAGTGGCAGACATCTAAGATGTATCATACCGTAGAGTTTAGGGCTATGCCCTATAGAATTTTTTCTAGTAAAACACCACCTTGTTAACTGTGGAGCGTAGATCTCTAGTGACAGCTGCGGAGCTCAAATCCCTAGTGGTAGTAATGGTGGAGGTGAAACGCCTCCTCACCGACAACAACGGTGGCGAAGGAGTCCCTCGCTGATGGTTGCCATGGTAGCAAATGTGGAGGCGGAGTGTTGGCAACCTAGTGGTGTGGGTTTAGGAAAGAAAAGAAGAATGATAGCTAGTCTAGTCTTGGTGTTGGGTGACAACCAAAAACTCATAAAGATTCGTTAGTTAAACAGAAAATATGTTTCTATATCCAATTTGATATAGGGTTTTGACCTAATAGACCTGTAGGTCTAAAACTAGACCTGAAGCTCTCAATCCCGTTAGGTTAATTGCCATCCCTAGTTTAAACTAAGTTGAGAACTCATAAACCATAACCTAAATATATCTAAGGGACAAATAATTTTTATAAATGTTTTTTTGTCACATTAAATGGGTAAAACACAAGGTAAAATACACCGAGAGCAAATGTTTTTTTCCACGCATTTTCTTTTCGGAGAATAGCTAAATTTCGCCCAGCAGCCCAAGTTTCCCTCTAAATGTCATTTTGGACCTAAAATTTCATATTTCCAAACATGGTCCTGTAGTTTTTGTACGACGTGCAACGAGCTTTGCATGGTACAGCTTGAACAATGCTTTCTTCTTCACTTTACCTCAAACGCACTATGATTTACAATTTTTTTTTAGCGTTAGAATATTTCAGTAAGCAGCACATGCGGCTATGTTCTTAGTCCTTTTTACCTAATATTTGAAATTTGATATCTAAAAAATATACTTATTTATCACTCTAGTTCACACTCAAAAACTAATAGTTCAATATGTTATTGTGACCAGTGATATTTTTTTAAGTTGTTATTCCAACGACTAACAAATAACCAAAACATCATTTTACCTAATATTTAGATTTTGACATCTAAAAATGCAATTATTTATCACTCTAATTCACACTCAAAAACTAATAGTTCTATATATTATTCTGACGAGTAATAAATTTCTAAGTTGTTATTCTGATCAGTAACAAGTAACCAAAATATCATATGTTTTGAGTGAAAAATAGTAGAATTTATTCTTTTTAACCCTTCTCCCTGTTTCTACGCTGGGTTCTTAAGCCACCCAACAAACCATCCAAGCAAACCAAAGTACCGAAACACACTAAACGCCTAAACCACCTCGCTAGCTAGCATCCCAATGGCCTTAGACGCCGGCGACAAACTCCCCGCCGCATCCGCGCAGGCGGAAGCGATCGCCGCCATCCGGGACTTGCACTCCCCCTCCTCCGCCACCGACGAGGACTTGGACGACCTCTACGGCGACGTCAACGTCGGCTTCCTCCCCCTCCCTCCAGACTCACCGACGTCCCCTCCCAAAACCCCCTCTCCCGGCAGCTCCATCCCGTCGCCATCCCCACCGTCTCGCCGCGGCCGGCTCCCGAACCCCCAGCCGGAGCAGGAGCCGGAAGCGGAGCCCGAACGACCAAAGCCCACCGCGCGGCGCCAGGCGCCACTCCCCGCGGCAAAGCCCACCCCGCGGCGCCAGGCGCCGCAGCACGCGACGGGGGACGGTACGTCGCCGCCCACCACGGCGATTTTCATCAGCGAGCTCTACTGGTGGACGACGGACGCGGAGGTCGAGGGCGCGCTCGCGCCGCACGGCGCGCTCCACGGCGTCCACTTCTACTCCGACAAGTTCAGAGGCAAGTCCCTCGGTATCTGCCGCGCCGACTTCCTCCACGCTGACGCGGCCGCGTCGGCCGCCGCCGCGCTTAACGGGCGCGCCTTCCACGGGCGCCAGTGCGTCGCCTCGCTCCAATCTCCACCTGCGCTGCTGCGCCTCGGCGAAGACGACCCCCACGCCCAAGCCCCGAGCGCCATCCGCGTTCGAGGCCGAGGTAGGAACGGGAGCAAGTCGACTACAGCCTGGGGCAATGTGGGACCTCCGCATGGTGATCCACTTCCACTGCCTCTAGCTCCCCGGCTGCCTCAGCTGCCGTTTGGCGGGATGATGGGAGGTGGCGGCGGCTACGGTGGGTTCGCGCCGTTGGGGCCGTGCCATGCCGATATGGGTGCTGGCATGCTGGCGCCCCATGTGAACCCAGAGTTCTTAGCAGCCGGCGGGATGGCGATGAGGGGCACAGGGGCGTGGTATGATCACCGGATGGCTGGAGGCCTGTGGGGTGGACATCATCCGTGGGGTTTTGGAGGTTACGAAATGCCACCGTGGCAGCAAATACCACCAGCGCATGGGCATCACCACCAGACGAGGCAGCTCAACCGGAATGGAGACTACGGTGAGGAGAGGCGTCGGCATCCTCCGCCGCGAGTCATGGAGCAGCAAAGGCAGTGGGATGAGAAGGATCGGTATGGAGGTGACAAAAGGAGGCACCAGGAGGACCATGCCGGGCGTGATTCGATGAGGAGAGTGCCGACAAGGTCAAGGTCAAGGAGCCTGTCAAGGGATGGTGATGAGGATGATCATCCAAGATGGCGGCGCTGATTTTGCACACTGCAAACAATCATCTTCAGGCCAAATGGTAATTAGAATTCCAGGATGAGCATTTCCTTATAACTGTCTTATATTTCTCCTCTACGTCGTGTAAGTGATTTATCGATGTCTCCTGAAGTTTACTTAACGAGATTGATTTAGCTGGGCACAATTTTGTACCAACTGTTCATTGTTTCTGCTCTAACTTGTAATTTTAGTGTTACACTTATTGTTAGAGCTGTGCATACCACTTTTGTAACTAGGGGTTCTTCTTCTGATCAGTCAATATTCTTGTCTAATAGGGTATAAGCTCCTTACCATACATGATAAGATGATGCGTTGATGCCCTTATGTGCCGCGTTTTATTCGATCTCTTCCTTTCACTCAGAAAATGTGATGCATATGTTGTTTTAGGCAATCACTTTTACTGCATGTCAGGTGTCTTTTTCCCTGGCAGTGATTCATTAAGCGTTTTGAGTGAACTGTGATAGTCGCAGTTTGGTGGTTATTGTGTAGTGAATGGTTACTCGTTTTCAGCTCTGTTAAAAAAATAGTGTTAAACGTGAGCCGTATGGATCATAGTTTTGTAGTTTGACTGTGTAATTTATTTTCTGTGATAATGCGTTGGCTGTATCTTCCCTGTTTTTGTTGTTTGATGTTTTCATTGGCATGCCATTTTCTATTTAGCTAAGTGTTTTTACTCCATGCTAATACTGCAAAATGAAGATCTCTTCTTGTCATCTGGCGGTATCAGATACCTCCTTTGCACCTGGGCTAATTGATAAAATGTGGTTATGAAAGTAACTAACAGCAAAAAAGAAGAATGCAGCATATGGACACCCGTTATTTTTTATATATTAGACTAGATTCAGTCAATTTTTGGCACATGTGAATGACGGCATTTGGCCTCTGGCTCTGCATTGCCTTCGAGATATCTTTGATGATACTGTGTTGTTTCAGATTTTAAAAGGCATGCTTGGCTTCATGGCTGCAAGAATGTCAGTAAAACGATGATTTGTTACTAGAAAAATCCATGCATGTCACCAATTGTACATAGTAACTTCAATTCGTGTCACTTGAACTGAAAACATGATGCACTACGGGTTTTTTTAGGGCAAATGCACTACGGTTAGTGCAGTTTACGAAACCGAAACTGCACTACGGTTTCGTTTACTTGGTTTTGGTTCCATTGGATTGTAACACTAATGACATTACCAGTTACAGTTGTGAGTGTTACAAATATAAATTGGTTTTGTTCAAGTATCCTGACTTTGCATATTCATCTCTGCAGGTAAATTCTCAGTTTGTTGCAGTTCCGTTCGGCAACTTACTGTTATCCCCGGAGTAACTCTAGACACCAACCATGCTTAGTCGGTAAAGTATCAACTATTAACTAAAGGAATCAAGAGAGAGGGACATATCGAGGAACCTTATATTCTGCAGTAGTTAAAACATAACTGATGGCGGTGTATTTTGAGAACCACTGTAAAGACGATTGACTGATGGGTGACCTGTCTTATGGCATGAACGGTGTTGCAATGCCACTTGACTCTAGAAACATAAGCAGAACTATTGCTAACTGTTTCACTAGAACATCCTATCGTTGTTTGGCTGCCAATGTGCTTTGTTTCATGTGGTGCAGGGCATATATGTGGAAGGCCATTTGGTTTTTCATACTGACTGGTGACCGCTCTGTCGCTGCAATGCTGATCCCCCCAGTTGAATTGGACATTACCGGGTCAAAACGCAGCGACCATGCGAGACGACCTCTCCCGTGCCTATCAGGCTGTCACGGTGTCACAGCCTCTCAGGATCTCACCTGGCACCTTGCGATGGAGCTCACGCGGGGCAGCGCCATGCAGGATAAAAACGGATCAGATATCAGTGATATCATATTTATTTT
This sequence comes from Zizania latifolia, assembly GCA_000418225.1. NCBI lineage: Eukaryota > Viridiplantae > Streptophyta > Magnoliopsida > Poales > Poaceae > Zizania > Zizania latifolia. The sequence continues at coordinate 2,587,211 of KE370773.1, forward strand.
TATATTTTTTTTGAATTCGGATTCGGATACTCCGGATACGAATACGGAATCGGATATCATCGGATACAAATACAGAGCGGATATAAATACGGTTACGGATATCATCGGTAATATAATTATTGATTCACAATCACAATACACAAGTGATAAGTAATAATTGAAAGGATTATCTTGAAGTAAATTTTAAAGTAAATCAATGGTTATGAATAACTTGGCAAATCCAAAAGAGTCTATGTGATATTTATAATTTGGTTTGAGTTTGAAAATTTTTCTACGATCAAAATATAGCATAGCTTATCTCGTATAAAAATTTGGTATTTTTCTAGATCAGTTTACTATTTTTAATTCATTAAGTGTGTTTCTAGGATTTATATTGAAATAGGTCAAATTTGAACTGCAAGTACATGAAATAATTAACCAAAATTTATAGAAAAATCATATTCATATTTTTGAGTCTATTTTTAGGCCGTACCACTAAATAGAAAGAAATTTTAAAAAATCTAGGTTGCGACACTTGATTGGCAACGTGGAGCTTAATGGTTTTTTAATTCTAAAAAAATCAAATGAAGTCTAAAAAATACGAGATCTGTCATAGTGTTATGATATGATATGTAGATGCTATGAAAACAATTTAGAAATATTTCAAGGAAGTTGTGTAGGACCGAAAAGGCGACCAGAGGGGGGTGAATGGGCGCAAATTAAAAACGCAGTGGAAAATACAAATACCCCCAAACCTACTAACAACGAGAATATCAGCCTTGCAAGTGAATTAAGAAAGCTTAGCACAAGATTGTGCAATAAAGCTCACACCAGGCAAGCTGATATCTCAAAACCTCCTCAAAAGCACTCTTCAAGAATAGCAACAGGTATTCAACTCAGAACCTCTAACAAAGATCTCTACTAACACGAAACAAACACAAGAATACAAAGAACATCATTCATTGTGCAACTTGAAAAAGTAAC
>KE370774.1:0-14529 GCA_000418225.1 Zizania latifolia
GCATGTCTGGGGGAAAGTAGTCGGCGAGGTCAGCGAGAAAATATGCTCGACTACGGGTGTATAGCCCAAAGGCTTACCCCTTCCTAGCCTAGTTGTATGTCTAGGGGGAAGTAGTCGGTGAGGTCGGCGACAAAATATGCTCAACTGTGGGTGTACAACCCTAAGGCTTACCCCTTCCCATCCTAGTGGCATGCCTAGGGGAGGGAAGTAGTCGGCGAGGTTGGTAGAGAAATAGCGCTACGAGGTCAATGAGTGCCTGAATATAATTTATTGACAACAAAAAGAGTAAAATCAATGGAGGTGCTCGATGTTCCATGAATTTGGTACTGCTTGCCCGTCTTCTCATGCTAGCCTATAGGCACCTAGTCTTGTTACTTCGGCGATGATGAAAGGTCCTTCTCAAGGGGTAGAGAGTTTGTGCATCTCGACGGTTGATTGTACTTGGCGAAGTACCAAGTCACTGATCTTAAAACTTCTATTTTGCACATTGCGGTCATGATATCATTGGAGGGCCTTTTGGTATCGATCTGCTTGTACCGCGGCCACTATTCAGGCTTCTTCGATGGAGTCAATATCTTTGCTCTGCTGTTCCTTCATCGTAGTGCTGGACTCGAGGGGATTTGTGCAGCATGTCACTTGGGAGAATCGCCTCGGAGTCCTAGATGAGGAAGAAGGGTGTCTGTCTCGTGCCCCTGTTTGGCTATGTGCGGAGCCTCCAGAGTACTGCACAGAGTTCCTGTATTGACCTCCCGGTGTACTTCTCTAAGGGGTCAAAGATTCAGGCTTTTAGACTTTGAAGGATCATCCCGTTGGCACACTCACATTGTTCGTTCGCCCGAGGGTGCGCGACTGACGCATACTTGACCTCGATCAATCTTTCTTCGTAGAAATCCTAGAAATTGTTTGCTATGAACTGAGTCTCGAGGTCGGTTATGATTTGATTCAAGATGCCGAACCGATAGGTGATGCCTTTGATGAATTGTGCTGCTTTTTTGGCTGTGCAGTTCTTTAGTGGCATCACTTCTATCCACTTAATGAACTTGTCGATGGCCACCAGTAGGCAGTTGATTCCTTGGGGAGCCTTCTAGAAAGGGTCGACCATATCGAGCCCCTAGCATGTGAATGGCCAAGTTGGCAGGATCATTTGAAGGGCTTGTGCTGGTAGGTCACTTTGCTTGGCGAAGAACTAACACCCAGTGCAATTTTTGACTAACTCTTTGGCGTCATTGTTGGCCGTCTGCTAGTAAAAGCCTGATTGAAAGGCTTTTTCGACTAGAGTTTTGGTGCCAGCATGATTACCGCATGCTCTCGCGTAGACTTCATTGAGGATCTAGAGGCCCTTGCCTGGCAGGATGCGCTTTTTGAAGTACCCTTGTTGAGGCTGCGCGCTTGTACAGCTTATCTCTAACGACCATGTATTGCTTGCTTCATCATGTCAGGCGCTCAGCCAGGGTTTTGTCTTCTAGAGTTGTGCTTTTTAAGATGTACTCAACGATGGGCCACCGCCAGTTGTTGATGTCTTTGGCTATGGCAATGATTACCGGCTGGCTAGTGGCCTGGTGCTCATCGTCTTTGATCGATGGTTTAGTGAGCTCCTGAATGAACACGCCCTTAGGGACCGTAGCTCAAGAGGACCCAAGGCGTGCTAGGGCATCGGCCAACGAGTTATCGTCACGAGGGATATGGTGGAACTCTAGGCCGAAGAAGTTGGCTTCGAGTTTTCGAACCTCAGCACAGTTGGCATCCATCTTTTCGCTGGTGCAAGACTAGTCCTTGTTAACCTAGCTGATAGCTAGCTTAAAGTCTCCATAGACCATGAGTCGCTTCACCTCGAGCGATGCTGCTATCCGGAGGCCATGTATCATGGCCTCGTACTCGGCCGCGTTGTTGGAAACTTTGAATAGTAGTTGTAGTACGTAACGTAGTTCTTCCCCATTTGGAGATATAAGGAGAATTCCTGCACTAGCCCTATCTATGCTTAGGGAGCCATCGAAATACATTGTCCTATACTCTTTTTCCTCTTGGCTTGGAGGTAGTTGGATCTCGGTCTACTCTGCGATGAAGTCTGCTAGGGCTGGTGACTTAATGGTAGCGCAGGATTAGAACTTCATTGTGTACTCCCCTAGCTCGATGGCCCATTTTACAATCCACCCGGTTGCATCTCAATTGTGGACTATATCACCCAGAGGGTATTCTGTGACTATCATGACTTTATGGGCTTGGGAGTAATGCTTCAGCTTATGGGTGGTGAGTAGGATGGCATAAAGGAGCTTCTGCACTTGAGGGTACTTTGCTTTTGATAGGCCGAGGACTTCTAAGATGAAGTATACCGGCCTTTGGACCAAGAAAACATGTCCCTCCTTGGGTCGCTCAACTACCACAGCAGTGCTAACGACGTTAATTGTGGCGATGATATAGAGGAGAAGGATCTCCTCTAGGTTTGGAGCTATAAGGATCGGAGGCGAGTTCAAGAATTTCTTTAGTGCCGATAATGCCTCGTTGGCCTCGGCCGTCTATTGGAAGTTTTCCTCTTTCTACAATAGTTTAAAAAAGGGAGCTTCCCTTTCTTCAGTCAAGAGATGAATCTCCCGAGGGCCATCATGCAACCGGTGAGTTTCTGAACTTTTTTAGCGTTATTGGGTTTCTCCATCTTCATTATTGTAGCTATCTTGTCTGGGTTGGCCTTGATGCCCCGGTTGCTGACGATGAACCCAAGTAGTTGCCCTGATGGTACCCCGAAGACACATTTATCGGGATTGAGCTTCCTTCGAAACTTCCACAGGTTCTTGAATGTCTCGGCGATGTCATTGATAAGGTTATCTTCTTCTTTGAACTTTATGACCATGTCATCGACATAGACTTTGACATTGCAGCCGATTTGATCCAAGAGACATCACTGGATGCCCCGCTGGTACGTTGCCTCTACGTTTTTGATCCCAAATGACATGGTGGTATAACAGTACGCTCTGAAGGGCATGATAAAAGATGGTCTTCTTCGTTGAGGCTGATCTGATGATACCCAGAGTAACAGTCAAGGAAACACAGTAGAGAACATCCTGCTGTTGAGTCGATGACTTGATCTATCCATGGCAAACTGAAGGGGTTCTTTGGGTAGTGCTTGTTCAAGTCGGTGTAGTCGACGTACATTCGCCATTGGCCTGTCTTCTTTTTCACCAAGATCAGGTTAGCGAGCCACTCTGGGTGGTATACTTCACGGATGAATCCTGCTGCTAGGAGGCAGGCGATCTCAGCCTTGATCGCCTCTTTCCTGTCTTGCGCGAACCTCCATAGCTTCTATTTTATTGGCTTGGCAGTCAGGTATACATGGAGTTCATGCTCGATCAGCTGCCAAGGAACCCTATGCATGTTAGAGGGCTTCCATGTGAAAATGTCCATGTTAGGGCGTAGGAAACTGACGAGCACGATTTCCTATTTAGAGTCAAGTCCTACACCGATTGTCGCTATCTTTGATGGGTCGGCCTTGGAGAGGATGATCTTCTTGGTGCTCAAGGGCACAATAGAGATCCTCGAGGAAGACGGCGCTTTAGCTGTTATGTCCGAGGCTTTGGGGGGATCCGCCCAAACTTGTCTGAGGGTTTCCTCCATGCGAGCTGACAGGTTGACGGCCTTGACCATGGCAAAACTATCCTTCTCGCACTCAAGAGAAGTGCCAACGTTTCCCTGCACAGTGATGACTTCGTTAGGACCCGACAGCTTGAGCACCAGGTATGCACAGTGTCCAACGGCCATGAATTTAGCTATGGAAGGTCTCTTGAGGATGGCGTGGAACGGGATGTCATCCTCTGTGACCCAGAAGGTTATATGCTTGATCCTGTAATTATCCTGAGAGCCAAACATGACCAGCAAGGTGATCGAGTTGAGAGGTACCGAGTCTTGTCCGGGTATGATACCGTAGAATAGAAAGTTATCCTCTTTTCGAAGGCTGTCGACTAATATGCTAAGGTCAACGAGGGATTAGCAAAAAAGAATGTCTAACCTGCTCCCCCCATCGATCAGGACTCGTCTCATTTGTACTTTAAATATTACTTGGTCGACAACTAGTGGCCATGGTACGGTCTTTAGGACATTGGTCCACTAGTCGTCCCAGGAGAAGGTGATTGAGACTTCTGACCACTATAGCTGTTGAACTTCCTCGAACCTAGCAGCGTTGATCCGTCGGTCCAAGATCTTCTGTTGCCACTTGGTCTCAGCTGATGAGGGACCCCCAAAGATGATGTTAACTGTCTTGTGAGGTTCCTAGAGATCGTTGTTGTCCTTGGATTGATTATCTTTTTGTGGGGCGTCATCGTCGTCCTGGCATCGCTTGGTTTGGTGGGGATTATTTTGAGATTCCTTGACCAGTGCGTCTTGCAAGAAATAGCATTTATGCATGGTATGATTGCCCTTAGGATGGAATGGGCAGAGTTTGTCCAGCTCTTCCCGCATGGCTTCGTCTTCTTAGCATCTTGAACTATAGGTAGACTGGAGAGCCAATTGTTGGCAGAAGGTGAGAGCATGACAGGTAGATAGTTTGCCATCACCCTCTCATCAGCGCCGGCCGCATGAATGGCCGTGTAGTAGAGTCTGCCATTGCGAGGGATCCGTCTTGCTATCGTAGGGCTCAATCCCGGTCGAGCGAAATGACTTTGGCCATCATACTCACCTAAGTCGACTTGTGAATGCTGGAAAGCCGCTGTGGTCACCTCGACTCTTGCTTCTCGTGTGATTGCGATGGTTTTGATTCTCGCCACTACTACTGGTGCTGCTACCGGTACTACTGCTGCTGTCACCAGTGTCATCACCGCTATCCGCCCGCTTGTAAATCTTAGAGCGTAACCTGTTGTTCCATCTTCTTGGCGGCGGTGTGAGGCGGGGGGTGAACGGACTGTCGCCCAGTAGAGTCCCACCATGCGACGGCTAGTACCAACCAAAGTTGTTGTTTTCCTTGTCTTTTGGGGAAGGAGATGGAGGTCAGGTTGGAGTCGGGGCCAGGGTGTTGATCTATATCGCCGTTGCCTAGTTCAAGGCCTTTACTCATCGCAGCTCTAGTGTGTCAAGGAGAGAGCTGAGAGCTCTCTCGATCGCCACCAAGTTAGCGACAGGAGTCTTGAAGACCTTTTGACCGTCAAACTCTAGGGTGAATTCATCTTTGACGTTTTGGTGGACTCTATCCTCCTGCTCGGCTCCTGCCGCCATGGCATGCATGCGTCGGTCGCTGCTGGACGAGGATACCACTCCCTCGGCCATTAAGATTAGATTGGTCGAGAATCGAGGATTGCTCAACTTGTGATCTTCCTTGGGACTGCTGATGGACCTGACTTCCATCCATCGACATTAGCCCGAGCGCAGTTTGTTCGCCCACCCGTTCGAGGGCCAGAAGAGGGGCCGTGCTCCTTGAGTTAGCCGATCCAAAAGTAGTACTCGACGAAGGGTTTGATAGGACAAGTCATCCCATTGAATCCACGATGAATGTCAAACCCCCGAACATAATGTTAGCATTATTCCCTATAGGTAACATAGAGATGTTATACGTGATATACTATATTTATAAAATAAAGTTACTATTCCTCAAAATAGATTGTCATTATGGATCAACGAATGCGTGATTTGTTCATGAGACTCATAATAAGATTATTTTCAAATGATCCCTAATCAGATATAGGTCATATGTGGAACAGATATGACTGAGATCGGCTTGGGTATTGATTGATGATCATGTGTGATGAATCATGGGTATGGAGATACCAACTCAATAATATGGGCGTATGTTGGAGAACATATATTGGATAGACCCACTATGAGGGACTGTTGAGATTCCACATGTCATCAGTTGGTCTCAGTAGTGTTTATATAAAGTCCTTAGACCTGAGATCTCCATGATTCCTAACATACGTAGTGGCTTACTTTGGGACTACTAAATGCTACTCCATAACTGGATAGTTATAAAAATAGTCATCAGGTCTACCATGAAATATATAGCGGGATGTGAGTGATCAAGATGGAATTTGTCCCTCCTTACGGGAGAGATATCTCTAGGCCCCTCGATGTAATGGATTATGGAAGTGCATGGCCATGCTGAGGTGATTGAAGAGTTAATCACAGGTTATAATCCAATATGAAGATTGAGAGAGGATCGAGCTATTGATAGGATGGCACAAATCTCACGTTGTGCTCGATCGATATCGTGAGGCAAAGGGATGAAACATTACAAGGTTTAGCCGATATGATCTTTACGTATAGTTGGGTTAATATGCTTTGCTAGAGGCCGCTGTTAACGGAGTATGAAAAGGAGTTTTCATATGTTAACCAAGCTATGCATGAACGTAAAGGGTCACACACTTAACGGGTTTGACACTAGATTTGAGTAGGATTCGAATTGGGCTCAATTTGGATAGAGATCCAAACAGTTTGGATATAGATCCGAACAGATCAGATAGGGATCCGAGTAGAGTCTTGATTGGGCCTGGGAGGGCCCAAGCTAGGACATCTATAAATATGAGGGTGCAGGGAGTAGGAAAGTAGAGCTTTTGCCTCGCATGTTGATGCGATCCTCGTGATAAGTTGTTAGCCACTGAGAGCAAACCCTAGCCGCCAGCTCTCGAGAACCCGACCACCTCGCCGACCGCCCAGGTGCTATTTCACCATCGGCCAGCGTTCCCACCCCGGATGTGTCGATACTAGTAGAGGCGTTGCTATTCTGTTTCGCTCATCGGTGTCGGCTTCGCTGATTGGATCAGCGTTGTTATCGGCTCCCGAGAGATCAGTCGAGGAGCCCCGTTCGGGCGAAGGCTTCCCGAAAACATCATCGGCTACCTTGAGACAACGTCGATCAGTTTCCCAAGGACATTCATCGGCTTCCTAATCACAACGGCACGCGTGAGTTAGATCGGCTTACTACTATAACTCTCCTAACGTTACACTACGTGCCTGAGGTAACGATCTATGGTCCCTCTCTTTGCAAGATATCCAGGTGTGTGTGGTAAAAAAGTTTTGTTTTTGGCTAGCATAGCCTCCACGTTCCTCAACACATAAATGTAGAGCCAGTAGGCACGAGAAATTCTGAAGGAGATGCCATCAGATCCTGGTGAAGACTGCCGCGATCTTCTACCTGGCATGCTAGCTGTCGATGAATCACTGAGCAGTCCACCAAAGGGGATACCCGAGGTGATGATTAGATGTGTAAGAGAAGCGCAGCGCCTTCGAACCCAATGGTCGACTCTAGTAAATAAGAGCCAATGTTTTTACTGGTTCAGTCCTCCTAAGAGATAATAGCTCTACGTCTAGTGTTTTGGATGTATAATATAGTGTATAAGCTTACAATGCGACACAATTAAGCTATAGAGGCTTAAGGCACCGAAAGCAAGAAGAATAAGATGTGATTGGATACTAAAAGCTTGTCCTTTAGGGAGTGCCTCACCCCCTTTATATACTCAAGGGGTGAGCCTAATAACCCAGGACTCTATCTCGAGTCGGTATGATTGCATGCTGAACTTGAGCGCTAATCTCCTAATTACATGGATTATAGTACAAACATATCTCTTCATACCATATCTAGAGTTTGATTCCCTGATAAGGACATGTCCTTCCATATCAGAACCAAACACCCCTCCATGGGCCATACCAGACGACAATATTAGGCTTAGCCTGCTCTCGGTCCGGACTGATAAGCCCAACGTGGGGTATCTGGGGGTTACATCCCTGACAATATTCATTCACAAAAGAAAGACAAAAGTTTACCATGACAAGTTCTACGCTAACCACCTACTCTTAACCCATGCAGACGAACAAACAAAACTACTCTTTAGGAGGCACCACTTCAGGCTCTAGGTCTTCAAGGGGGGCCAAGGCCTAAAGATCCCCAGCGATGGTGGTGGCGATGTCCTCCACCTCCCACCGATAAACTACGGCATCATCACCGGTCACCACGGCAGGAAGCCCGCTCTCCAATCGTTGGAGGTCCACCTCGGGGAAGTGGGCCCAAACGTAGGCCAAGGCCTGCTCAGCTCCATTCCTTGCCATGACCTCGACGAAGATATGAAGCTTGGTCTCGAGGCCTTTGAGCTTCGCCTGGAAGGCCACGTCCGGCAGTGGGGTCTCGAGTAGCAGGGAATGCAGACGCTCGATCACCAAGCAGATCACGCCCACCACTTCCTCGAGCATGGCGATTCGGGTGTTGGCCCGGTCATGTCTCCCTATGAAAGAAGATTAACAGGAGTCAGGATCAGAGGGCAAAGCAAGCAATCAAGAAAAAATCTAGTACATACACTCACTTTGGTATTCGGCGATTGCATCCTCCACTGATGACTTGACACTCTCATAGGCAGTCTAGATGGCCGCCTTTGCCTCCTTCGCCATTTTTGTGGTGGCCTTGGCTGCATCCACGGTAGCATTGGCGGCCACCTCTCGATGACTGGCCTCCTCAGCCATCTTGATGGCATCATCGGCCACCACCATCACGGAGTTCACCGCGGCCTCTGTCGCGATGCACCTCCATGCCAGCTCCTCGTTCCTCGCCAGGAGAACAGAATTCTCACGCTTGAGTGACTCAACCTCAGCCTCAAGGACCACCACCTGACTCGCGCCCGAGGCCTCTGACGCCTGCCACGTATGGAGCAGCTATAGTCAAGGACATGGGGGTCAACAAAGAACATGGCAGAAAAATGAAGAAGCATTACAAGACAAGGGGCTTACCTCGACGAGCCTTGTCAGCTGGGTGAACGCCTCGTCTGTTGACAGGCTGACGGCCAGCTCGATGGCTCCTGTCACCACCTGTAGGGTAACCGGGCCCACCGAAGACTCAGGGCTGCCCACTGCCACTTGGGAGGGCGGTGGGACAACCACAACTGCCACCTCCATGATGTCAATGACCTCCACCTCAGGTGCCACGGTTTGAGCGGCGCCATCATTGGCCAATGTCCTCACGGACGAGGGATCGATGACCTCCGCAGCAGCCAACCCCTCCACCAAAGGATTGGTTGCCACCACCTCCGATGCCACAGGTAGTGCCCTTGTAGCGCCCCCATTGGCTGACACCAAAGTCGGTGCCATAGCTAAACTCATGGTGTCCTCGGCAGAAAGGACCGTGGCGCCCTCCTCAGGCACCATAGGCTCCGACGTCTCGTCTGCCATGGCCAAGATAGGCGAGAGCAGCAACACGGGTGGCCCCAGTAGGAGCATAGCTTTGGCCACCATACAAGTCACAAGATCAGAAACTAACAAGAGGCATGAAAGCAACAAGACAAATATGGCGCGAAACTCTGCTCGACACTAGATGGAAGGTGCTGGCAATCTGGTGCTTTGTCGCACCCATTGTTAGAGGGGGACGAGGAGGGGCTAGCATAGTGGCAAAGATCACGGCGTCCTCCTCCTCCTCAGACTCCTCCATGCCGAGGATCAGGCGCCACCTCTCGAGCACCGAAGCACCGTCCTTCCTGACCTCGACGGGCCTCGAGCTCTTGCTCATCCCATCCAATTCCTCCCACTTCCACTTTGGCGGCGGAGGGAGTGACTCGGAGGCACTCCGAGTCAGTGAGCGGAGGCATGGATCGACCCCTGTTGGATGCTTGGGGAGTAGCGCCTACAAGAAATACGTCACATGACCCTACGGCTAGGCCATGTCATACCATGTGGGTGATCGAGCATCAGCACAAAATTCAAAAGTATCAAAGAAAAAAATACAGGAACCAAAGGATTGGACTGACCAGCGATCGAGAGTTCATGACATAGTACGACGCAAACCCACGCTCTACTAGGAAGAAGGGCTTCCCACTGAAGAATGAGCTGAGGTACTTGGTGACCTCAGCCCGAGGCATCCATTTGGCTGATGGGTCATTCAGGTCAAAGGGCCCAAACATGTCGTAGGCCGGCGTCACCTGCTCCTAAAGTGGGCACACGTGCCGCAGCAAGAAGTACGTGGCAATGCCGACTCCGTTCAACCCTTGGTGCCAAAGGTTCTTTACTAGCCCCACCAACTCTTAGACCTACTCCGCCTCGAATGAGGGACCCTGATCGGTCCATGAATCTACAGGTTCTGGCCACCGTTCGACCTCTGCTTGAACGACCGGGGGGTGGTTCATCCTGTAGAACCACTCCGACGGCCAACCCTTATTCGAGGTGGTTAGCAGCATCTCTGGATATTCTATCGACCTGCTACTATCGGTCGCCTTGGTCCCTGACACCTGGCAAAGGACAAAGTAGTGCCGGATGATATTCTAGTGGTGATCCTATTAGGGAATGCAGAGGCTACGCTAGCCGAAAACAAAAATTTTCTCCGGTACACACTAGGATATCTTGCTAAGAGAGGAGCCATAGATCGTTACCTCGGACATGCAGTGCAATAGAAGGAGAGTTGGAGTAGCAAGCCGATCCAACTCACGCGTGCTGATGTGGTCAGGAAACCAATCGGCATCCTTAGGAAGCCGATCAACGTCCTCGAGAACTACCGAGAACTTCCTCGAGAAGCCTTTGTCCGATGACGTAGTGTCCCCGAGAAGCAGCCGATGATGCCACCGATCCAATTAGTGACACCAATGTTGATGTGAAGTAGAATAGCAATGCCTCTAATGGTATCCACACATCCAGGGAGGGAATGTCGACTGATGGTGTGCTAGCACCTAGGCGGTCAGTGAGATTGTTAGGCTCTCGAGAGGTGGTGGCTAGGGTTTGCTCTCGGTGGCTAACAACTTAGCACGAGAAACACATCAACATGCGAGTCAGCAAAAACTTAGCTTCCCTATGCTCTGCACCCTCATATATATAGACGTCCTAGCTTGGGCCCTCCTGGGTCTAACCAGGACTCTACTCGAATTTCCATCCAATCTATTCGGATCTCTATCCAAAATGTTTGGATCTCTATCCAAATTGGTCCTAATTCAAATCCTATTTGAATCTAGTGTTCCAACCCATTAAGTGTGTGACCCTATAGGTTCACACATAGCTTGGTCAATATATGGAAACTCCTTTATACACTCCGTTAATAGTGGCCTCTAGCAAAGCATATTAACCCAAGTATACGTAAAGGTCATATCGGCTGGACCTTGTAATGTTCTATATGTACGTGTCCCTTTGCCTCACGATATCGATCGAGCACAAGGTGAGATTTGTACCATCCTATCAATAGCTCGATCCTCTCTCGATCTCCGTATTGGATTATAACATGTGATTAACTCTTTAATCACTTTGGCATGGCATGCACTTTCATAATCCATTACATCGAGGGGGCCAGAGATATCTCTCCAGTAAGGAGGGGCAAATTCCATCTCGATCACTCACATCCCACTACATGTTTTATAGCATACCTGAAGACTACTTTTATAACTACCCAGTTATGGAATAGCGTTTAGTAGTCACAAAGAAAGCTACTATGTATGTTGGGAACCATGATAGTCTCAGGTCTAAGGACTTTACATAAATACTACTGAGACCAACTGATGACACATCGAATCTTTAGAAATAGTCACATTATGAGTCTCATGAACAAAACACACATTTGTTGATCCATAATGACAATCTATTTCAAGTAACAATAACTTTATTTTATAAATATAGTATGCCACGTACAACATCTCCATGTTGCTTGTAGGGTATAATGCTAACAATCTCCCACTTGCACTAGAGTCAACTATGTAGATATCTAGTACACATAGACCTAGTATGCACCTCATGCTTGGGCTATGGGAGTGGCTTTGTCAATGGATCTGCAACATTCAGATCAGTTTGAACAATGCATATCTTTACATCTCCCCTATCCATCCACTATCTCGCGGATCAGATGATACTGTCGAAGTATGTGTTTGGACTTCTGATGTGACCTAGGCTCCTTTACTTGTGCAATAGCACCACTATTATCACAATAGAGGTCTATCGGACTAGAGACACTAGACATCACACCAAGCTCAGAAACAAAATTTTTAATCCAAACAGCTTCCTTTGCAGCTTCTAAAGCTGCTATGTACTCGGCTTATATTATAGAATAAGCTACCGTCTCTTGCTTAGAACTCTTCCAGCTCATCGCTCCACCGTTAAGGCAGAAAACAAATCTAGATTGTGATATATAGTCATCCTTGTCGGTTTGGAAGCTTACATCGGTGTAACCACTTACAACGAGCTCTTCCTCACCTCCATAAACTAGGAATATATCTTTAGTCCTTCTCAAAAACTTTAAGATGTTCTTTACAGCTATCTACTGACTCTTACCTAGATCAGATTGGTATCTGCTCATTATGCTCAAAGCATATGAGACATCTGGGAATGTACATAGCATGGCATACATGATGGATCTAATTGCTGAAGCATATGGAATCTCATTCATCTTATCTCGCTCATCAGGTGTACTCGGACACTGAGTCTTGCTGAGATATATGCCATGTGACATTGGTAGGAAACCTTTCTTAGAATCCTATATGTTGAACCTCTTCAATACCTTTTCAATGTATGTATCCTGGCTTAATCTAATTAGCCTCCTTGATCTATCTCTATAGATCTTGATACCCAGAATATATGCTGCTTCTGCTAAGTCCTTCATAGAGAAACTATTTTTCAATGGAGACTTAACAGACTCTAGCATAGGTATATCATTTTTGATCAACAATATGTCATCCACATATAAGATCAGAAATACAAGTGCGCTCCCACTAGACTTATTGTAAACACAAGGCTCTTCTTCGTTTTTGATGAAACCAAACCCTTTGATCACATCATCAAAATGAATATTCAACCTTTGAGATGTCTGCTTCGATCCATAAATGGATTTCTGTAGTTTGCATACCTTTACAGCTGATTGTGGATTGACAAAACCTATCGGTGTCGGTGAATCACCGAGTAGTCCAACCAATGGGATACCCGAGGTGGTGATTAGATGTGTAAGGGAAGCGCAACACCTTCGAACCCGATGGTCAACTCTTGAGTATAAGTACCAAGATTTATACTGGTTCGGTTCTCCCAAAGGATAATAACCCTACGTCTAGTGTTTTGGTATATAATATGATGGTGGATCTTATAATACGATGCGATTATGCTATGGAGGCTTAAGGCATCAAAAGCAAGATGAATAACTTGAGATTGGATGCTAAAAGCTTGTCCTCTGGGGGATGCCTCGTCCCTTTCATATACTCAAGGGGCGAGCTCAACAATCCTAGGACTTTATCCCAAGTCGATCTAAGATTGCCACCAAACTCGGGTGCTACTTCCCTAATTACATGGATTCTGGTACAAATATATCTTTTATACCATATCTAGGGTCAAGTCACCCAATAAGGACTCAACCTTCCTTATAGAAGCCGAGCCCCCCTCCATGGGCCATACCGGATGGCAATGCTAGACTTGGCCTGCTCTTAATTCGGACTGATAAGCCTAATCATGGGGTACCCGGGTGTCACATCCCAGACAGTCGGCTATGTCATGTACACATCCTCACTTAGATTTCCATTAAGGAAAGCTGTTTTGACATCCAACTGGTATATTTTGTAATCAAAATATGCAGCAATCGCTAGAATGATTTAGATAGACTTTAGCATTACGATGGGTGAGAAGGTTTTATCATAATCAACACCTTGAAAACCTTTTGCCACCAATCGTGCTTTATAGATGTGAATATTTTCATCTATGTCAATCTTCTTCTTGAAAACCCATTTACACTCGATGGTTTTTACACTATCGGGTGGATCAACCAAGTTCCAAACTTGATTGTTATACATAGATTCAAGCTCGGATCTCATGGCTCCAAGCCATTTCTCAGAGTCTGGTCCCACCATCACTTCTTCGTAGGTCTTGGGTTCATCGTTGTCCAATAACAATATATTCTGTTCCCGAGCTCTTCTTAGCTTGGTTGGAAATCTTCGACTAAACAAGCTGTGAGGAGCTCTCCTTTGATCTGAACCTTGACACTTCTGCTGAATTTCTGATGGACTTGAGAAAGCTTTGATCTTCTTCTTTCTTGTGAGGTGCATCGTGTAGGTGCACCCACATAGTGTAGCCCCTGAGCCTCGAGTTAAATGGATCAATTGGCTCGAGGGTCAAAATTAATTGGCAAAGGAAGCATTCTGGAACTTCTATCTCTTGATATATCCTTTGAGGAACCTTTTTTGAAGCTGATGATCTTATCTTCTGAGACCATTGGCATTGAGGCCTCATTGGGAGGAGGCTGTTATTGAAGTCTCGAGACTATGGTTGTCTCAAGCATGGTTGATCTTAAGTCTTCGGGCTTGTCTCTTTGACCGTCTGTAGGACCAAAACTAGCGACCAGAGGGGGGGTGAATGGGCGCAAAATAAAAACACCTATTAAAACAAAATCTCCTGAACCTCTTGTATCAAACTTGTGAGTGGCTTCAAGAAACTCAGCACAAGGTTGTGCTAAAATATTCACTAGAGGCAAGTTGATAAAAACTCCACCAAAAACAAGTGCGGAAAAGAATCGCTCAAAATAAAGGCAAGTGTCAATCAAAATGCATTCATGAGTGCTACAAGCGTTCTATAGAAAAAGACATGCACAAAACACTCATGTGCAAAAGATCAAACACTTGGTGTGCAGGT
>KE370774.1:35990-52044 GCA_000418225.1 Zizania latifolia
GGCTAGAGGCCAGCGGCTGCAAGGAAAGCAGCCGGCGGCGGCTAGGTTTGAGAGGAGAGGGAGGTAGGAGGAGGAAGAAGGTGGGAGGACAAACACGAAATTCTGGAAATGATTCACAATTAGCTCAAAATCCTCAAGTGAACAAGGTGGATTACATCCCCTTATATAGCCCAAGCGGACTAATGAAAAACTTAAACTACCCATAGGATTTATGGATACAGACTCAAAGCCCGTAGGTCACAAACGTAAAAACTGACTCTAGATATTTTTATTCGATGCCGGACTTTGTGTAGCTTTCATGGTACCGCTAGGAGATAACACCGTAACTTGCTCCATTAAGTTGGGTGACGGTTTTGCGCCGAAACTGCCAAAGCGCTTGCCGCCCTTGCGCCGTGCACCCGGATTGGACCACCACGACCCCGCGGCTCCTTCCGCCCACCAATCGCCCGTCCGTCTACCTGAGTCACACCTACCAATGCCACGGCAAGTCATCGTCTCGTCGAAGTCCCTCTCTTTAGAGAACCCTTCGAGGTGCCCCTCTTCAGGGGACTTCCTTCATCTTTACTCTTTCGTTGACAATCACTCATCATCTGGGAGCCATGAGGCCCACAGTCTTTACCATGGCTCCTCACCGTCCGGGTCCTCGAGCGCTCAAGCCCTTGAGTAGGCAAGGTCTTCAGGCTTGTGGGTCCTCTGGCGCCTGAGCCCCTGAGTCATGGGAGCTACCGAGCATGCAGTCCTCAGGCACGCGAGGACTCGAGCAGGTGAGACCCTGGGCATTTAGGGGTCCCCGAGCATGCGAGCCCCTAGGAGCGAGGGTCCATCAGCACGCGAGCCCCTAGGCGTGGGACCCATGGACACAGATGAACACAAACGTCACGGACTCTGCTAGAGCGCACAACAAGATGCCTTATAATCCTTTCCCCTGCCCGCAATCAATGCGCTACAGACGAAAGGATGGATGGATGCTTTATCTCTTACAGGGCCACGCGTGAGCGTAGAACATGGGTGCAGATAAGGAGGTGAAACCATCCTATCCCGCTCGCCATAAAGTGCACAGTAACCAATGCGGCGCTCCCAGCGGTGATCATGGCTAGCGTCTGAGGAGCTCCTCAAGCCGCTCGACCACCCCTGCTATGCTAACGATGTTAGTTGTGGTGGCAATATAGAGGAGAAGGACCTCCTCTGGGTTTAGAGCTACAAGGATTGGAGGTGAGGTCAAGAATTTCTTTAGTACTGAAAATGCCTCATCGGCCTCGGCTGTCTATTGGAAGTTCTCCTCTTTCTTCAATAGTTTGAAGAAAGGAGCTCCCCTTTCTGCCAGTCGAGAGATGAATCTCCGAGGGTTGTCATGCATCCTATGAGATTCTAAACATTTTTGACGTTATAAGGTTTCTCCATCTTCATTATTGCAGCTATCTTGTCTTGGTTAGCCTCGATACCCCAGTTTATAAGGTTTCTCCATCTTCATTATTGCAGCTATCTTGTCTTGGTTAGCCTCGATACCCCAGTTACTGACGATGAACCCGAGTAGTTGCCCTGATGGTACCCTGAAGACACATTTATCGGGATTGAGCTTCCATCGAAACTTCCACAGGTTCTTGAATGTCTCGGCGATGCCATTGATAAGGTTATGTTCTTCTTTGAACTTTATGACCATGTCATCGACATAGACTTTGACATTGCGGCTGATTTGATCCGAGAGACATCAGTGGATGGCCCGCTGGTACGTTGCCTCTACGTTTTTGATCCCAAATGACATGGTGGTATAACAGTATTCTTCGAAGGGCGTGATGAAAGATGTTTTCTCCTGGCCTTCTTCCTTGAGGCCGATCTAGTGATACCTAGAGTAGCAGTCGAGAAAACATAGAAAAGAACGTCCTGCTGTTGAGTCGATGAATTGATCTATCTATGGTAATCCAAAGGGGTCCTTCGGACATTGCTTGTTCAAGCCAGTGTAGTCGACGCATATTCGCCATTGGCCTGTCTTCTTTTTCACTAGGACCAGGTTGTCCTGCTGCTAGGAGGCAGGTGATCTCAGCCTTGATCGCCTCTTTCCTATCTTGTGCGAACCTTCATGCTTATGCTTTATTGGCTTGGTGGTCGGGTATACATGAAGTTCATGCTCGATCAACTCCTGAGGAACCCCAGGCATGTCAGAGGGCTTCCATGCGAAGAAGTCTATGTTAGATCATAGGAAGCTGATGAGCGTGATTTCCTATTTAGGGTCGAGTCCTGCCCCGATTGTCGCTGTCTTAGATGGGTCGGTCTCGGAGAAGATGATCTTCTTGGTGCTCGAGGGCGTAGTGGAGATCACCAAGGAAGATGGTACTTTAGCTGGTACATCTAAGGCTTCAAGGGGACCCGCCCAAACTTGTCTAAGGGTTTCCTCCATGCGAGCCAACAGGTCGATGGCCTTGGCTAGGGCGAGACTATCCTTCTCACATGCGCAAGAAGTGCCGACGTTTCCCCGCATAGTGATGACTCCGTTAGGACCCGGTAGCTTGAGTACCAGGTTTGGATAATGCCTAACGGCCATGAATTTAGCTATGGAAGGTCTCTAAAGGATGGCGTAGAATGGGATGTCATACTCTATGACCCAGAAGATTATATGCTCAGTCCTATAATTATTCTGAGAGCCGAACGTGACCGGCAAGGTGATCGAGCCAAGAGGTATCGAGCCTTGTCCGGGTATGATGCCGTATAATGGAAAGTTGTCCTCTTTTTGGAGGCTATCGACTGATATGCCAAGGTCAATGAGGGATTGGTGATCAGGACTCGCCTCATTCATACTTTGAATATAACCGAGTCAACAACTAGCGACCATCGCTCGGTCTTTGAGACATTGGTCCACTGGTTGTCCCGGGAGAAGGTGATCGGAACTTTCGACTATCGTAGCTATTGAACTTCCTCGAACCCTGCAACGTTGATCTGTTAGTCCAAGATCTTCTGCTATCACTTGGTCTTAGCTGATGAGGGATCCCCGAAGACGATGTTGACCATCTTGTGAGGCTCCTAGAAATCGTTTTTGTCCTAGGGTCGATTATCTTTTCGTGGGGCATCATCGTTGTCCCGGCGCCGCTTGCTTTGGTAGGGATTGTTTCAAGACTCATTGACCAGTGCGTCTTGCAAGGAATAGTACTTATGCATGGTATGATTTCCCTTAGGATGGAACGTGTAGGGCTTGTTTAGCTCCTCCCGCATGGCTTCATCTTCTTGGCATCTCGAACTATGGGCCGTCGCTATAGTTCTTTTTGTCTTTCTTTTATGATCTTGCTTGCCTCGGGAGGATCTTGGTCGATCGTCTTCTCACCGAGGGGAAAGAGGGTGATCGTCCTGGTTCAGTGAGACTAGCTTTCATGGCATGAATACTCTATCTTTTTCCTACGAGCGTCTTCACTATCGGCGTAACTCTTTGCAATAGAGATCATCCACGCTATAGTCTTTGGCTTCATTCTTTTGAGAGCTCTGTGTAGTTCAGAAGTATGGTGCAGGGCTTCGATGAAATAGTTCATAATGTCATGCTCCTCAACATCCATGAAGGTGGTCCTTTTCTCGGAGAACCTCTAGGTAAAGCTTTGAAGTGACTCATCCTATTTCTACCATAGTTGCTACAAGTCATATCGAGTCCTAGGTTTCTGCCAGGCCCCCTGGTAATTGTCGATAAAAACCGAGTGAAGTCATGCCTAGGAATTGGAGTTCTTGGGCATGCTGGAGAGCCAATTGTTGGCGGACGAAGAGAGCATGACCGGCAGGTAATTAGACATTACTCTTTCATCACCGCTAACTGCATGGACAACCATGTAGTAGAGTCGCTGCTACTCTAAGGGATCCGTCTTGCCGTCGTAAGGCTTGATTCCCATCGGTCAGAGTGACCTTGGCCACCTTACTTGTCTTAGTTGACTCGTTAACGCGGGAAAACCGCTATGATAATCTCGGCTTCTGCTTTTTCTGCGGTTGCGGTGGTTTTGGCCCATGCTTACATAGGAGTCAGCATTATCAGTGCTGCTACCAATACTACTACCGTCGCCTTCATTGTAGTCTCGACCGTCTGTCTGCTTGTGGATCTCTGAACGTATCTTATTCCATCTTCTCGAGGGTAGCAGTGGCATGAGGCGGTCACCACGTGGACAGTTGACTGGTGGAGTTCGGTCATGCGATGGTCGGTACTGACCCAAACTGTCATTCTCCTTATCTTGTGGGGAAGGAGTCGGTGTTCTGGCCATAACCGGGTCTGGGGCATTGATTTGTGTTGCCGCCACCTAGGCCAATGCTTTTGCTTGATGCAGTTCTGGAGTCTCAGGGAGAAAGCCAAGAGCACTCTCGATTGCCACCAAATTGGTGGCTGGAGTTTTGAAGACATTCTCACCGTCGAACTCCAAAGTGAATTCATCCTTGAGGTTTTGGTGAACCCCGTCGTATTGTCCGATCTCATTGCCTTCGGTGCATCGGCACCACTCGTTGCTGGTCATGGATGCCGCTCCCTCAGCCATCATGATGAGGTTAGTAGGGAATCGAGGGCTGTTTGATCATCGACCAGCCTTGAGCCCGCCGACCGACCTAGCCTCTATATACTGGCGTTGGATAGTTTGACCTTTTTCACTACAGAAGATAATGTAATGTTTGGGGCCAATTGGACTCTGGGCATGTCTCGTCCGACCACCCTGCTTGAGGACCGAAGGAAAAGCTAAATGCCTTGACCATGTCGATCCATGAGTAGCGCTCGATGATGGGCTCGATAGGACAAGCTGTCCCGTTGAATCCTCGATGAACGCCAAACTCCTAAACATAAATATGGAGCTGGTCAGCACAAGGAAATATGAAGGAGATGCCATCGAATCCTGGTGAAAGTGACGCAATCCCCTACCTAGCGTGCTAACTATTGGTGAATCACCGAGCAGTCCACCCAAGGTGATACCCGAGGTGGTGATTAGATGTGTGTAAGGGAAGTGCAACGCCTTCAAACCCGATGGTTGACTCTAGAACACAAGAGCCAAGATTTATACTGGTTTGGGTCTCCTGAAGGATAATAATCCTACGTCCAGTTTTTTGGTGTATAATATGATAGTGGAGCTTACAATACGATGCAATTAAGCTATGGAGACTTAAGGCGTCGAAAGCAAGATGAATAACATGAGATTGGATGCTAAAAGCTTGTCCTTTAGGGGGTTGCCTCGTCCCCTTTATATACTCAAAGGGTGAGCCCAACAATCCCAAGACTCTATCCCGAGTCGATCTAAGATTACTGATCGAAGTCGAGTGCTAATTCCCTAATTACATGGATTTCGATACAAAAATATCATTTTATACCATATCTAGGTCCAGTCACCCGATAAGGACTCAACCTTCCTTATCAGAGCCAAACCCCCTCCATGGGCCATACCGAACGGCAATGCTGGACTTGGCCTACTCTCGGTCTGGACTGATAAACCCAATCGTGGGGTACCCAGGGGTCACATCCCCGATAGTCAGCTGTGTCATGTACACATCCTTACTTAGATTTCCATCAAGGAAAGCTGTTTTGACATCCATCAGCCATATTTCGTAATCAAAATATGCAACAATCGCTAAAATAATCTAAATAGACTTTAGCATTGTGATGGGCGAGAATGTTTCATCATAATTAACACCTTGAATCTGTTTGAAACCTTTTGCCATGAATCGTACTTTATAGATGTGAACATTTCCATCTATGTCAATCTTCCTCTTGAAAACCCATTTACACTCGATGGTTTTTACACCATCGGGTGGATCAATTCTTAGAGTCTGGTCCCATCATCATTTCTTTATAGGTCTTGGGTTCATCGTTGTCCAACAACAATATATGCCGTTCCTGAGTGGTCAAGAACATGAACCTCTCAGGTGCATGTTGTGCCCTCTCTGACCTACGTGGTGCAATAGGTTCTTCAACACCTTGATTATCCTGTTGTGGTTCTATGGGAGTTGAAACATTTTCAGATGTTTCTCGAACTTCTTCGAGATGCACCGAGCTCCCCCTAACATTTCTTTAGAGAAACTCTTTCTCCAAGAATACACCATGTCGGGCGACAAAAACTTTGCTGAGGTCCCTATTATAGAAACAATATCCTTTGGTTTCCCAAGGATACCCGACAAAGAAGCACTTGTCAGATTTAGCAGTAAGCTTATCTGATTGTAAACGCTTTACATAAGCTTCACAACCCCAAATTTTAAGAAAAGACATATTAAGACGATGTCCTGTCCATATCTCATATGGAGTCTTTTTAACCGACTTTGATGGCACCCTATTTAGTGTGAAAGCGGCTATTTTAAGAGCATATCCCTAGAAGGATAATAGAAGATCACTTTGGCTCATCATTGATTGGACCATATCTAATAAGGTACGATTTCTCCACTCGGAAACCCCATTCTACTAAGGTGTTCTGGGTGGAGTCAATTATGGAACAATTCCACAATCCTTTAGATGATTTCCAAACTCAAGGCTCAAGTATTTTCCTCCACGATCTGATATTCGAAACTTGATTGTCTTTCCTAAATGATTTTGTACTTTATTTTAGAATTCTTTGAATTTTTCAAAGGACTATGACTTATGCCTCATTAGGTAGATGTATCCATATCTACTAAAGTCATCGATAAAAGTTATGAAATACTGAAAACCATCCTTGGCTATTGAGCTCATTGACCCACACACATTAGTATGTATGAGTGCCAACAAGTCACTTGCCCTCTCACTCTGACCGGTGAAAGGTGTCTTTGTCATCTTGCTAAGAAAACAAGATTCACATGTCTCAAATGATTCAAAATCAAAAGAGTTGAGAAGACCACTTTTATGGAGCTTCTCCATGCGTCTCTCATTTATATGACCTAGGTGACAATGATGAATAAATATGGGATTCAAATTATTAAGACGTTGCCTTTTCGTATTAATGTTATAGATATGAGTTCCTTCAAGATTCAAAACATATAATCTATTCTCCAATAGAATATGACAATAGAACATATTCCTAAGATAAAGTGAACAACCATTGTTCATTGATCTAAAGTCATAACCTTCTGCTTGCAAGCATGAAACATAAATTATATTTTTACATAGAGTCCAACACAATAACAATTATTTAATTCCAAAACTAATCCTAAAGGTAGAGACAATGGCATGGTGTCGATAGCAACCGTAGCAATTCTTGCTCCATTGCCCATGCGAAGATCCAATTCACCTCTAATCAAACTTCTACTTCTTCTCAGACCTTGCAACGATTTGCAGATGTGAGCAACTGACCTGGTATGAAATTCTCGAGAATCAGTAGATGAAGTAGCAAGATTGATTTCTAAAACATTTATAACTGAAGCACAAGTCGTACTTCCCTTCTTGAGATCTTCCAAGTACTTCTTCCAGTTCCTCTTCCAATGACCTGACTCCTTGTAGTAAAAGCATACTGCATCTTGAGCCACCCCTTTCTTGTTCTTTTTGGTCTTGGAATTGCTCGCGATCTCATCATGAGTCAATTTACTCTTGACCGCATATTTCTTGACACGGGGCTATTTCTTACCGTTCTGTAGCAGCATCACATGACTGCTATTTTTCTTAATGCTCTCCTCGGTGGTTTTCAGCATCCCATGCAGTTCTGTCAAGGTTTTATCCATGCTATTCATATGTTAATTGAGTATGAATGGTTCAAAACTCGATGGCAGGGATTGAAGAATCAGGTCAATAGCCAACTCTTGGCTAAGAGGAAGCCTAGCTTTTCCAGAGTCTCAATATATCCAATCATTTTGATAACATGGGGACTAACGAGATTCCCTTTAGCAATCCTGCAAGCAAACAAGGATTTTGAGGTGTTTAACCTCTCAACCATTGCTTGGTTCTCAAACATGTCATGCAGACCAATAATAATATTGTAAGCATATGTGTTCTCATATTGCTTCTGAAGCTCAAATGACATTGTGGCAGGCATGAGACAGCTCACATCAAGGCAATCATTAGTTAGCTTCTCGTAAGCATGCCGTGCAGCCATAGTAGCATTATCAAGCAAATCATCCGGGTAGAGACTTTTAAGAACATACTCTTTTCTCTCTTGCTTGAGAACAATTCTCAAATTTCTATACCAATCCATAAAGTTTATTCCATTAAGCTTTTCTTTCTCAAGAATAGATCACAAATTAAAACAACTAGACGTGGTAGAAGCTGACATGATCTATAACATAATATATGCAAAGTTTAGCACCTATGTTTATGTTTTTAGAAACCAAAACCTCCCTCTCGGCTACACAGTGGGTCAGGATCCTCATTTCACTAAATCCTAGTGAGCTTTGGCATCACTGCTAGAAATAAATGACATGGGGTAAGCAACAACTTGCTAATCACATCTCCATGTGACTCCTATTTATTAGGTTAGCATCACCATGCTCTGGCCCCAACCTGATGCCCTATGGTGCAAAACTGTTTTGATAACATTATTAAGTAAACCAAAAGCTTCCGCACATAGATGTTTGACATCTATCCTAACTTGCAATGGTAATCCTCGGCACTCTGCTTTCGGTTGACCCACCAAACAATGAACATTACCATGTTAGGTGCAACAATTGGAAAGGCATCGAAAACTTAATTTTTCTGAGCGATTCTATCCTATCATGACAACATATCAAACATGATATAGCATGAAAACGAGAGAGAAGATATCATAGATAAACAGATTTAACTGTGAATTAGTATGGCCCAAATAAATGGTGATCTCCATCTCCATTAGTGGTGTAGATGATATCCATCCTCCACAACACTCCTTCGGGCCACCATTCTTAAAATCCTACAATCTTATATCTAGACTACTACTATAATAGCTAGAAAATGAAGATTACAAATATGGATACAAGCACCCAACATGCAGGTCGGCAAATACAGCAGACACAGCTTAACCATAAGCTAAAATTCATGGCATGCAAACCATGCATAAGAGTTACACGCGTCACATACATTTCTTACAATTTCTATTGGGCCATACCATTCACATCATTCTCTACAAAAATATGTTAGACGTAGAATCGCATTCTAGCTAACGATGTGAACTAGGACTCTATACAAGGCGCGACTCTATACAAGGCACACACACATGGTGGTCCCGCTTGAGAGGCCACTTGAGAGCCGGTGATAGTGGTCGGGAAGACCAGTCAGGAGGCACGCGAGGCAGCCGGATCGGTAACCTACTCAGATTACGATACGTGTTTGCATCTGATGCAACAACATATAGTGATTCGAGCGTTACGATCCAATCTGCAACTACCCCATGTACTGATTGATCTTATCAACCCATGCTTCCAATCGATTCATCACATAAAGTGATCGATCTAGACTATAATAGATCCAATCTACTACAACCGCATATCTACTATATGCACCGATCTAGATCACATTCTATGCAATATGGCTCTGATACCACTGTTGGGTAACGCGGAGGCTATTTTAGCCAAAAACAAAAATTTTCTACCGCGCACACCAAGATATCTTGCTAAGAGAGGGACCATAGATCGATACCTTGGGCACGTAGTGCAGCAGAAGGAGAGTTGGAGTAGCGAGCTGATCTAACTCGAGCATGCCGATGTGGCCAAGAAGCCGATGAAGTTACATTAAGCAAGCTATACGTGAACCTATAGGGTCACACATTTAACGGGTTGGAACATTGGAGTCGAATTAGGCTCAATTTGGATAGAGATCCAAATGGTTTGGATAGAGATCTGAACAGATCAGATGGGGATCCGAGTAGAGTCCTGGTTGGGCCTGGGAGGGTCCAAGCTAGGACGTATATATATATGAGGGTGTCGGGCGCAGGGAAGCTAAGCATTTGACTCGCATGTTGATGAATTTCTCGTGCTATGTTGTTAGCTACCAAGAGCAAACCTTAGCCACCACCTCTCGAGCCCAACCACCTCGCCGACCTCCTGGGTGCTAGTACACCACCGCCCAGCATCCCCACCCCAAATGTGTGGATACTGGTAGTGGCGTTGCTATTTTGCTTCATATTAGCGTCGCCGATAGGCATCGGCATCGGTGCGGCTAATTGGATCAGCGGTGTCATCGGCTTGGAGGAGAAGTCCTCGGGAGTTCTTGTTGATGTTGATCAGCTTCCTGATCATTTTAGCATATTCAAGTTGGATCGGCTCGCCACTCCAACTCTCCTTTCGTTGCACTACGTGCCCGAGGTAATGATCTATGGTCCCTCTCTTAGCAAGATATCTTGGTGTGTACGGTAGAAAATTTTTGTTTTTGGCTAGCGTAGCCTTCACGTTCCCCAACACTACCATCGGTTGCTTATGGGCTAGAGCGTAATACAGTACCAAGTTTGATACCGCCGGCACCAGTACCGATCAGCGTTGCAACCCTAGACTTATCAATCTTAGGTGAGCACACCACCGCTAGGGTATCATCAGATAGCATACTACGGACCTCAATGCCATTAGATGGGGTTTGAGGGTAATTTGCCCTAGAGAGATTATCAGCATCACGAGAGGACAACAACTTCAATACAATACTATCCACCGCAACAACAAGATGATTTCACTTTCTAGATTGCAGAGATAATGAGAGATCAATTCAGGCTCAAGCCAAAGGAGTAGAGTTTTATGTATTGGTATCCGTATCTAGATTGGCTCGATAGAGTGCTGTTGCCGAACAGGTATAGGGTCCTAGATTTCTCGAAGTTTTCTGGTCAAGATAACACTTCAACGGTTGAGCATATTAGTAGTTTCCTCACACAATGCGGAGAAGCATCGGTTGAACAAGCACTTCAAGTTAGGTTTTTTCTGCTATCTTTGTCAGGATCAGCTTTTACTTGGTTTTCATCACTTCCTCCGAATTCAATCAAGTGATGGGCCAATTTAGAAAAATAGTTTCACAAGTATTTCTTCACCGGTATTGAGGAGATGACGTTAATGGATTTAACAGCTATAAAGCAACGTCTTGATGAATCAGTTACAAAATTTATTCAGTGTTTCTGAGATATAAGGAGCCGATGCTATAGCCTCAATCTGACCGACGCTTAGTTGGCCGAATTAGCTTTTTAAGGCCTTCTACCCTCAATCAGAGAGAGGTTTTCCTCCCAAGAATTCAACAGTCTGGTGCATCTGGCATAAAGGGTATCGGCACATGAGATCCGATTTTAAGAAGTACGTAAAGAGAAGATGCAGAAGCGAGTAGCACGAGTGTAGTTTTACTCATCAGAATCAGAGCAAGAAGACTTCGATGGTGATATCGCCTTAGCAGAGTTGGCCAGATTGAAGAAAATAGTAACTTGTTTATGGGTAAAAGCTGCTAAAAAGGACCAGAAGTATGAATTTGATATTAACATGGCAGACAAGATTTTTGACTTATTGCTGAAAGAGAAACAGATCCAACTCCCGTTGAATCATGTAATTCCATCGGCAGAGGAGTTGAAGAAGGAAGAGTATTGCAAGTAGCACAATACAGTTCCCACAACACAAATAAGTGTAAAGTTTTTCGTTAGCAGATCCAATCGGCCGTTGAGTAAGGAAGGATAAAGTTTGACAAGATAGGAAATCCAATGAAGATAGATGACAACTCTTTTCTGGTAAATATGGTACATTTTGGCTTATCCCACTTTCATGTTGAAGAAAGCTAAACTTTAAGGCACTATGTCAGAGCTCATCAGCGCTAGGAGAGGGAGCAACATGCCACAACATATCATCACAACGAAGAAATAGATCCCCATTGGGAGTGCACTTTCTTTCGTTTTTATTGGAAAAATTATATGAGACTTCCATCTTTTAAAGACTGCCTAGAATGCGCTAAAAAGATTTGTAAAGATGATGTCAATTCTTGTGATCAGCATCCAAAGGAGTGAATTCACGTAAAAGATCATCTGGGGTCACCTGAACAGGAGCCAAAATAGAGTTTTGATCATCGGCGTGTTTGTGATGAAGATAGGTGGCAAGGCAATCAGAACCCTGTTCAGAAGCCTCAATGGTGCCTAGAAGGATTAACACGAAGCCAAAAGAGAAGGCTCTAGTGGTAGAGGCATTGGAAGTAGCTAGTGGAGGAGTACGAAGAATATCGGCAAAACAAGCATTGGGTTAGAAAGGAGTGGCATCCAAAGAAGAAAGCTAATAAAGAAGAACAACTAATAAAGGTAAACATGGTTTTCATTTTGCCTGCCGAGTATAAAGTACCACTACCGAATAATGAGGACGGTGAAGAATCAGCCACACAGCTACTTCTACAGCAATAATCAGTGATCTTTGAGAAACAAGAGGCCGATGAGCATCATCATTTAAGGCCGTTATACATTAAAGGGCATATTGATGGAAAGCCGATGGCAAAGATATTGGTTAATAGAGGAGATGCTGTTAATTTAATGCCATACTCCATGTTTTGCAAGCTCGGTAAAACAAACATGAATTTGGAAATGATGGAGGGCGGGGTGCCTGATCTTTCATCAGGTGGATGATAAACAACGATTTGGTAGAGACATGACACACATGATCTGGCTTTCGATCCATGAGATCGAACCCCTGCAATCGCAACACCACTTCTCCTCTGATTATCAACAAAGCATAGCCTAATTAACCTTACCACGAAGGCTAATCCTTGCCTGCGAATTAAAGAACACAAGCAAGAATGCAGAAACGCAATCGAACAAAAATTCTATTGGAATCTGTGAAGTGGAGTTCACTTACAAGACCGGCGACGTGGTGGCAATCAAAGCAACATGTAAAATAAACCCAAAAACCCTAGACGGCTATAGACAACGCTTATATAGTAGTTCTGGATGCACCCTTAATGGGCTCAACTAGATACACGGACCAAAGGCCCAATAACGCAGAAAACAGCATGCTGACAGATTCTAGATGCTAAATTGTTTCGACGAATACTGTTGATCCAGAAGGAGTTTTGATGTGAAACTGGTGCCATTGGAAAGGTGTCGAAGTTAGATTTCCATTCATGGCTGAAATGTCAAAAATAGAGTCTGTATGCGGCCTGGGCGACAATTTTAGTGCACACTGCTCCTTGAGTCCGAGTTGGACTCGAGCTGGAGTTGGATTGGACTTCCAACTTAGCTTGGACGTCCCCATTAGTTCTTCTCCAACTCTTTGCTTGTCTCCACGTGCTTCTCCATTATCTCCATGATTCCTAACAATAATATCATCATTAGGTAGCAATTTATTCTGAAGAATATACAAAGAGGTACATAGGAATGAGTTCACCTGGAGATTTAATTGTCGTGCTCGAGCTCGGGTGATTGATCTTGCATAGATACTTGAGGGGTATCGTGTGTATCTATAAAAGTGATGTCCTCACCATTCTCCCCCTCTTAAAATAGAGTCATCCTCGACTCAAACTCATCTTTTGCTCATGGAAGGTCTTAATTCTGTAATGTTAAATGTGGTACTAACCCAAAACTAAGGAGGCAAGTCAAGTTTATTGTCATGTAACTCAACAGAAGATAAAAACTCAGGAAGCAAGTGAAGTTTATAGTCATGTAGCTCAACGTGAGATAAATACTTAGTGATAGCAGGAGGCAGAGTATAGACTATATTAGTAAAAGAAAAAGAAGCAGTCTCACAAATCACAGCATAGCACACATCTTGATTATTAATTTCAACATGATCAGTTTTATGTGCAAGGATAGCATAATCTTTTAATTGGATTTCTTGCTGATTTTTAGATCTAATGTCCAGTTGTTTGCTCTCATTAGCAGCCATCTCGATGTCATCTTTAACAATTTCATTGGAAGTTAAAGGTAACATAGTAACTTTCACGTCCTCATGCACAAGAGTGATCCATGATTGTAGCTGATGAGGCAACTCAACGGGTACCTGTAATGACTTTTTACCTGACTCATCAGCTCATGTGGAGGTGGAAGGTCGTGTGCTCGCTGGTGTTGATGCAGGTGCATGTGCAGGCACATGACGAACACTTGAAGAAGAGGAATGCTTAGTCGGTGCTGGTGCGCTCATCGCTCATGGTGGATTGGAGTTTCCTTCCATGTGTCGATGTTCCTGTAATTCTTTATCTATACGCATAGCAAACTAGAACAAATAGCTAAGTATATTAAATTCTTTATAATAAACGATATCTTGAATCTCATGCCTCAATCTACCATAGAAGCGACAAATCATGTCCTTTGTGTTCTCCACAACACCACAACGAGTCATTCTCTTCTGAAGCTCTACGTAATACTCCTTGACAGACATATTACCTTGAACCAAACATTGTAGTTTCTTGCGCAATTCACGTTGATAAGAAAGAGAGACAAATCTACTATGCATAGCTCTTTTTAAATGGTCTCATGTATCAGGTTGCAATTTAAGTTCACCTAGCTCATTTCACCAGATTATAGCATAATCTTTAAACTTACTAGTTGTGTGAGATCATGTTTATGATCATTGATTTATGATGAACAAATTTGTTTTGATGTTGATTTGTGTTGAATAAATTGGTTTTGATTGGTTCGAGTGGTCGAGCACTTTGGTCAAGTTATTGAGCACTCTTGTCAGGCACCCAGCACATAGCACTTGAGAAATTTAGCACTCGAGAATTTCAGCCCTCGAGAGAATTCAACACCAGAGAGATTTCAGCACTCGGGATTTTGGATCACTCGGATTTTTGATGTTCGAGTTGGATCATGTGCTTTAAATTGTTGATTCAATAAATTTATTATGTTTATAATTGATTAGAATGTTTGAGTTAGGTTAGAAAGAATTGATCAGACTAATTGAGTCAAGTTAGAAAGAACTTGTGCTTGGAAAAGGGTTTCTTAGTTTGTTCATGTGCAGTCATTGCTTAAGTACGAGTCGTGGTCGATGATGGGATTGGAACTAGGCTCAGGGAGGAGCTAAGGTTCGAAACGGTCGAGGATATCATGCGGGATGCTCGGGCTAGAGGATGCGGGATGTGAAGAGAGATTTCCATATGGCGTATGTGGGATAGGTGCGAATATGGAAAGGATGCGAGGTTTCCATATGGCATACACGGGATGTGTGCGGATATAGAAAGGAGGCAAATTCGGAAGGTGTTAGGATTTGAGGATTCATAAGATATATGGATTCCTAGTTGGATTAGAATTTCAAAAGTTGTTAATTTCGTGGCTCATGGTGGCAGCCATGAGGGACTATCAAAAGACTAGAGGGGAGAGAAAAACAGATATATAAGGAACTAGAGAAAAATTAGGGTTTAGCTTTTTGCTCTCCATCTTGGGATTTGTATGTGATTTGGTGAGGGGTGTTTTGAATTGCACCTTGTAAATACTCTTATGTAATAAAGAATCATCTTCAAGCATCAAGGAGTGTGGTATCACATTCTTTCTTCTTAACGTTCATCGGTTTGCATCGTTTTGGCTTATTCTGTGATTTCGCTTCTACTTGCGACTAAATTTGAATTGATTCATCCAAAACCTAGGACATTGAGAAGGAGATCTGCAAAATTTTGTTGGTTAATTCCGCATATTTTATGAGTAATTAAGGTTTTAATTTTCTATACAGATCTGTTCTATTTTTACGCTGCTACAAATCTCGGGCATAATAACTTTTATTAGAAACTCAGATTTGAGTTAAATCTCATAGGAAAGTTTCGTATTGAAGTCTATTTTATTGTGTTAAAATTTCAGATCAATCCGAGTTATGGTTTTAAAGTTACGCTTATTTTACCGTTTCTTAGTCATGCTGTTTTCTGTTCTCGGGAGTGTCCTCAGGAAATTTGCTGAGTCCTCGAGAAAGCCCTCAGGAAATTCAAGAACTCCTCCGGAAATTTCCTAAGTCCTCGGGAATTTTAGTCTGGTTGAGAATTTTGCTGATTGGTCGGGAATTAGCTTTCTGATTTTGTTTTTGGTGTCAATTTTGGGGTACTGCAACCATTCACCCTCCCTCTGGTTGCCGTGGTTTCTGTATTTCGATCTTACAATTGAGGAGCCATGGTGTATACCATGGGGATGATGAGTGATTGTCAACGGGGAAAGAAGACGTGATGAAGGAATGGAGATAAAGAAGCCTCGACCGTGATGGAGTTCGCACGCGACTCAGGTACACGGACGGACATCGGTCGGACAGAGGGGTCACGAAGGCGTACCGGTCC
>KE370774.1:69446-88513 GCA_000418225.1 Zizania latifolia
TCTAGATGAATCTGTTTTTCTAGACTGCATGAGATATACTTGATGAAATGTTTATGTGATGCCATGCTAATGTCAAGTGTTTGTGTATGCCCTTTAAAACTATTTTTATGAGCAATGAAATAACGTTGTGTCCACCGTTGTTGTGATTTAAGAACAATCTATTTGCCATGGTTTGTTTCATGTTTGTTCTTTTCGGCATATTTTCTGAGGAGATGTTTGTGTTCTGACTTGCTTGGTGTGACTTATACTGGCACAGTCTTGTGCATATACTCATTGAGTCACGAGCAAGTCAGACGTCTGAGGTTGGGGGAGTGTATTCTGAAGTTGCTATCAGATTGCCAGGTGTGACCTTTGTTCCGACTTGATCTAATTCTTGATAAGTCACTTGCAATTCTGATAGTCAAGTTTCAGGAATTTATTTCTTCCGCTGCAAGTTTTATTTGCGCCCATTCACCCCCCCCTCTGGTCGCCAGTTTCGGTCCAACAACAATTGGTATCAGAGCTTGATTTCTGTTTTGTTTTGATATTAACCGATCTAAACAATCACAATGGCATCCGAGAGGTTTTCAACTAAACCTTATATTTTTTATGGAATTGATTTTTAGTTTTGAAAAACAAAGACGGAGGCTTACATCATGTCACAGGGTTTTGATATATGGAAAAAGGTTTCTAAACCATATGATCTACCTTCTGATAATCAAGTTAATGACACTAATAAGGCTGCTTTTGAAGCAAATTGCAAAGCTCGAAACTTGATTATCAATAGTGTTGGATGTTCTGATTTTGGTTGTATTTCTTATTTTCTTTGTGCGTATGAGACGTGGAACGCTCTTTGTGTCTATCATCAAGGCTCCTCCACAATCAAGGAAGTGCGCAAAGACGTGTACAAAAATGAGTACATGAAATTTGAGATAAAACCCGATGAAACCTTGGATGAATATTTTGCTCGCTTTAACAAAATTCGTAGCAATCTTTGTTCAGTTAATTCTTCTTATACTATTAATTATACTGATTCTAAAATTGCTAGACATTTACTTAGTGAGCTTGACATGTCGGTTTGAGAGATGAAAGTTACATCAATTCAAAAGTCGGTGGATATGACTACTCTCATGTTGGATAGTCTTTATTCGAAATTGAAAACTCATGAATTGAATGTATTTTCACGCAAGATTTTTCCTATGTCAAAGGCTTTGGTTTCGTCGCCTTGAAATAAGTCTTCTTCTTTTGTATCATCTTCGAGTATTTTTTTATTAGCTTTAAATGCCCTGTCTAATGAATAATTTGAGCAGTTTGTAGAGGAGGACTTGGCCTTGCTTTCTACTACATTTACTAGAGCTTTGAACAGTGTAAGAAACAGAAGAAAAGACGGTCCTGTTCGGTGCTTTAAATGTGGTGAGGCCAACAATATTCGCTCTAATTGTACTAAGCTCAAGAAATCGTCAAAAGAAGCGAAGGAGGACAGCAAGCGCCCATCCAAAGAAGGTAAGTTGAAGAACCACAACTACAAGAAGATGGTGCATCGAGTCCTTGCCACCCTCGATCAAGTTGATATGAGTGATGTGGACTCAATGAGCGATGGAAGTGAAGATGAAGGCAAAGGCAAGAAGAATGACCTGACTGGAATATGTCTCATGGCACGTGACATAGTAGGCAGCGAGGATGAACTTTACAGCGATGAAAATGAGGTAAAACCTACTTATGATAACTTAGCTCATGTTGTTGTTTGTCTTGATACTAAACTGAGAAAATACAATAAGAAAGCTAAGAAACATGAACATGTTATTGAATCACTCAATTCTGAAATTGATAGGCTCAAGTCTCTTATTCTTGATGATGATTCATGGAAATCATGTGATGCTTTACAATATAAAAATTTTTCTTTAAGGGATGTTCATTCTTCTACACTTCATAAGCTCAATGATAAAATTGCTAAAAATGAATCTTGTTTTGCTATTAGTACTACCATGCTTTCTTAAGTTATTGATGAACTATTTGTTAACAAGAACTATTTGAAAAAAAATAAAAGTTGCTTTATGTGCTAGTTCTTTGGTAAATGCCTTGTATTATAACAAATTCAAACAACTTAATAATATAAAGAGCTCAACCATTGTGAAACATGATTCAACTTCTTGTTCAAACTGTTCATTGCTTGAATTGAAACTTAAAGATGCTTATGGTAGAGTTGAACTTTTGCAAAATGACTTGCGTACTCATGAGGTATTGTCTTGTTCAAATTGTCACAAACAAAATTACTGATGTTTGTAAAAATTATGTTGCTTTCACAAAAGAAGTTAATTATCTCTAAAGATCCTTGCAACATTTTTTAACTAGCAAAAAGAACCTCAACATGTTATTAGATACATCTAAAGTAAGCACAAAACATAGAGGACTAGGTTTTGATGCTTGTGCTTATTTTACTTCTCATCAATCTACTGCAATTAAGGTTATTCAAGGAGATAAGATTGAGGTTAAACCTAACATAAAGCAAACTATTTTTAAATCTGCTGGAACATTGTCAAACATAGCAACATCAAGTGCAATAGCTTCGCATCTAAAATAACTAAACTTGTGAAGTATAATTGTACACATTGTGGAAAAGATTGACATTTGGTTCAGTTCTGTTTTAGACTTGCAAGACAAAAGAAAAAGAATAGCAAAAAATCATTCGCTAAACATAAGTGGCAACAGTCATTTGTGAAATCTAGTAGAGTAGTCGGGCCACAACAATTGATGTGGTCGGACCGAGGGCTAATCGATGGGTTAATTAATAGCGCCCTATTTTGGTAAGAGGTAAAATTGACACTGATTTTGCTTGAGGATTTTTGCCTGCTGGTGTTTTTGGTCGGGTGTCTCAGTACTGGATTACAAAATTTCTTTTATCTAACCCAGTACTGAGATCTCGACATCTTCTTTTGTGTAGGCCTCGAGAGTGAGAAAGTAGAACATATGGCTAGTAGACTCCGGATGTTCACGCCATATGCCCGGTGACAAAAATTGGTTCTCCTCCCTCACATGCGCATCCCAGTCTGAATTAGTGACTTTTGGGGATGCTTCTACTAGCGCCTTCATTGCAAAAGGTACAGTCAAGGTAAGTGATAAATTTATGTTCAAAGATGTAGCTCTTATTGACAATCTAAAATACAACTTGCTTTCTGTATCACAAATGATTGATGAAGATCTTGAGGTATGTTTTCAAAAATCTGGTTATAAAGTTCATGATGCATTTGGTGATCGTTTATTTAAGATTTCACGTTTTGGAAGAATTTTTAAAGCTGAGTTTGATTCACCTTCATCTTCTAAGATTAAATGTCTAGTTGCCAATAATTCTAAAGATTTGTTCTTCTGGCATCCTAGACTTGACTATGTTGGTTTTGATCATCTCACTCGTGTTAGTGGGTTGGATCTTATTCATGGCTTGCCAAAACTTAAAGGTGTTGGTGATTTGGTTTGCTCTTCTTGTTATCATGCTAAAATAGTTTCTAGCTCATATGCTCCTATTATCTTGGTTATGTCAACTGCACCTAATCAACCTTTACACATGGATATTGTTGGACCTGCTAGAATTCAATTTATTAGGGGAAAGTAGTATGTTCTTGTCATTTCTGATGATTTCTCTCGATACTCTTGGATTTTCTTTGTGGCATCTAAGGATGAAGCTTTTGGTCTTTTTTGAAACTTAGTTCTTTGACTTTCTATTGAACTCCCAGGAGCACTTAGAGCAATTCGAAGTGATAATGATACTAAATTTAAGAATTCATCTTTTGAGTACTTTTGTGCTGAAAAAGGCATTGAACATTAGTTTTTCTCACCAAGAGTTCCACAACAGAATGGTATTGTTAAAAGAAAGAATAGAACTTTGGTTGAGATGGCTAGGACTATGCTTGATGAACATCAGACTCCTAGGAAGTTTTGGACTGAAGCAATTT
The DNA here is from genome assembly GCA_000418225.1 of Zizania latifolia. Taxonomy (NCBI): domain Eukaryota; kingdom Viridiplantae; phylum Streptophyta; class Magnoliopsida; order Poales; family Poaceae; genus Zizania; species Zizania latifolia. The sequence goes on from KE370774.1 coordinate 73,373, forward strand.
CTGCAGCTTACTATATTTCAAACAGAGTTTTCTTGTGATCAAAGTTGCACAAAACTTCTAATGAGCTTCGTTTTGGATAGAGACCTAGTGTTTTTCACTTGAGAGTTTTTGGGTGTAAATGTTTTATATTGAAATCTAAAAATTTAGATAAATTTGAAGCAAGATCTCAAGATGGTATTTTTCTTGGTTATCCTGCTCATACTTATGGCTACCGTGTACTTGTGCTAGAAACAAATAAAATTGTGAAGACTTGTGAAGTCACTTTTGATGAGGCTAGTCTCGGTACTAGTCCTAACATTACAGGTATAGGTGCACAGATTCAGGGGGAGGATGTGATGAGGACATCACCGCTAAAGATACATCCACACTTGATTACCAAGGACCGATGACTCGTGCTCGAGTTCGTCAACTTAATTGTCAGGTGAATTCGCTCCTCGTTACTCAAGCAAGTTCTCCTATGAATGGAATACTACTAAGTTCCGGTTATAATTATATTTTACTTAGGAACATGGGAGAAGGGATGTTGGATTGGCCGACCCCATCAGCATGACCATCGGCCACCACCACCACTCGGTCGGCCATCGGCCACCACTTGGCTGACCATCGGTAGACCACCAACCACTATCGGCCGACTACTGACCACCATCGGGCGATCACCGACCACCATCGGCTGATCACCGACTACGACACCACCGATCGGAAATCACAGAGTCCAGTCGGAAGCCGGATTCTAGACCGAGTTGAGTCAGAGTCATATTAGGTTAATCGAGTCAGTCTTAGGGTTACGGTTTATTTTTTAAGTCCTTTTAGGTTACGGCCCACCTATAGAGGGTATCTCATGTCATGTAAACCCTATAAATAGATGGCCGCCGCCTTTGAGAGGACTTGGGTTTTGCTTGGATTATTGTGCCGTCGCAGTTTCATCGTCTATCGGTTTGTAGAACCCCAAACTTCGAGTGCTTCAGATTATTATCAGCAATCCAGATTGCGTTTGCCTTGTTCTTGCAAAGTTCATCGATTAATTTGCAGGATCAAAACCTTCGTGGTGAGGTCGACTACATGAGAGCGTGGTTGATAACGACTAGATGAGAGGGTGTAGCGATTGCAAGGTTCCGATCGCTGATCGGAAGCCTTAAAGCGTCAACGTCCACTCGTCGCCTCAATCGAACCTATCGGAAGATCGGTCCACAATTCGCACCTCGGTGCTCATCAGGATGAGAGCATCTTTATTGAAGAAAGTAATGACGAAAACATTGATGCATTTGGCGGTTAGACCAACGTCTGGGTCGGGTCCGACCAGCACCTAGAGGTAGTTGAGGAGCAATACCGACCACAAGGAGATGAAGTCTCGACAACTTTGAATGCTCCTCCATTGATTACTTCGTCGCTCGAAGATGTTGTACAAGACACTTCTCGAGATGTTTCTACCTCTTTGCACATTCAACGTCAACATCCTCCTGAATAAATAATTGGTAATATCTATGAGCGTGTCACTTATTCCTAGTTTGCGTCTCCTAACTCTCATGCTCATTCAGTTTTTGTTGTTCTTTTGAACCCAAGGATATTTCTCATGCTTTATTTGTGAATCGCGGATCAATGCCATGCATGAAGAACTTAAAAACTATGAACGCAATAAAGTCTGGAATTTGGTTGAACCACCCCAAGGACATAATATTATTGGAACCAAATGGGTTTTTTGAAATAAACAGAATGAGGATGGTTTGATTGTTAGAAACAAAGCTAGGCTTGTTGCTCAATGATTTACTCAGGTGGAAGGTTTAGATTTTGATGAAACTTTTGCTCCTGTTGCTAGAATTAAAGCCATTAGACTCCTTTTAGCCTTTGCTACATCTAAAGGTTTTAGATTTTATTAAATGGATGTAAAAAGTGATTTTCTTAATGGTTTTATTGATGAGGAAGTTTATGTTAAACAACCACCTATTTTAAAAATCCTAAATTCTTGAACCATGTTTTCATGTTGTCCAAAGCTTTATATGGTTTGAAACAAGCTCCTCGAGCACAATATGATAGGTTGAAATTCTTTCTGCTCGAGAAGGGTTTTGTTATGGGAAACGTGGATAAAACATTGTTTCTTTTCAAGCATGGCAATGATTAACATTTTGTATAAATTTATGTGGATGATATTATCTTTTGTTGTTCATCTCACTCCTTGGTTTCCATGTTTTCTGAGTCTATGTGCAGAGAGTTTGAGATGAGTATGTGTTGGGGAACGGGTAGGCTACGCTAGCATAAAACAAAACTTTTTCTACCCCGTTCAACACAGGAACCATGCGAGTAATGGGATCAACTCTGCCCAGCTCTGTCCAATCGTTGGCGGCGAAGACAATGCAGCCTTGCGATCTTCACGTCGAGATGATCAGCGCCGCAATTGCAGCGGTGCCTCTACGGTATCCACACGTATAGGGACAGGATCACCTCACGCTAGTATGCTTGTACCACGTGGGAGGTTAGGGGAGATGCGGCCACAACAGGTGAGGCTAGGGGTGAGGTGGTGGCTAGGGTTAGGGAGGTCCAACAGCTTTTTGCACCCTAGCCTCTCCTCTCCTTATATAGAGCGCACTAATGGGCCTTTAATCAACATTAAGGCCCACCAGATCTAATCTGCACGTTTGGCCTGGAAGTTTCGGCCGAGGCCCAGAACTTCCCAAAATAACTTTCTGTATCGAATTTATATGATCTGAAAGTTTCGGTCCAACCGAACTTCTGAACCTGGAACTTCCAGTCCAACCGGAACTTCCGAAAATAATATTCTGTATCGAATTTATTTTGGCCCGAAAGTTCTAGCCAAAGCCCGAAACTTTTGGTTCATCCAGAATTTGCCTCTAGAGCAGGCTCGGAAGTTCCGTTCCAACCTAAACTTCCGGTTCCTCCAAAACTCGCCACCAGGGCGGGCCTAGAAGTTCCGGTCCAACCAGAACTTTTGGTTCCTCCAGAACTTGTCTCTAGGGCATATTACCATCAATCTCCCACTTGCTGTAGAGTCAATACTTGCAAGCTTGCAATCACATCCCCTTAAGCGTGTGACCCGATAGGTTCATATGTAAACGGCCGCCATCCGAAAACCCTTTTTGAATTGCAAGTCAATAGCAGTACCTAGCAGCACATGCTGACCCCCAAATGCATACAAAAGTTCATATCAACTGAACCTTGATATACTCACACACCAATCCCTTTACTACACGACATCAGTCAAGCTCAAGGCGAGATTCGTGCCACCCTTGTGATAGCTCGACATTTCACTCGATCAAGTAGTAGATTAATCATGATTAACTCTTTAGTCATAGGTGACATGACCATGCACTTTCCCAATCCAACTATCTTGAGGGCCAGAGACATCTCTCCCGTTATTTAGGAGGGGTAAATTCCATCTTGATCGCTCACATTCCACGACATGTTTCATAACATAGCCGAAAGCAACCTTTATAACTACCCAGTAACAGAATAGCGTTTAGAAGCCCCTAAGTGTGTTATTACACATTCTGGAATCAATGACGATCTCAGATCAAATGATTCTGTAGGTATACCATTTGAGATGACAACTAATGGCACATCAAGAATAATAATCCCAGTAGTTTCTCAAGGTGGGTCTATCCAACACCATGTTCTCTAACATATGTCCACATTACTGATTTGATATCTTCATATCCATGATCCGTGAAACATGATCAACAATCAGACAAATGTGCTAATCTATAAATCATCATTCTCCCACATGATGGTATGAGATTTGGGAGCATTTAGAATAACATCGTGATAATACAAAGAGTTTCACAAACAAGTCACATACTTGCTGATCAATGTAAAAGATAATTATTCGAGGAACAAGATAACCAATTATCCAAAATATATCAGCAGACAAGACTCCTTCTCTCACATACACTAGACTCTATCACACAAGTATCTAATACCCATAGAGCTCAAGTGCGCCTCATGCTTGGGCTATGAGAGAGGCTTCATCAATGGATTGGTAATGTTCGAATTCATGTGCACCTTGCATATCATTACATCACCTCTATCTATGATCTTACGGATGAGGTGATAGCGCCGCAGTATGTGCTTAGACTTCTGGTGTGACCTAGACTCCTTGGCTTGCGTAATGGCACCACTATTATCACAATAGAGGTCCACTGGACTAGACTTACTAGGGACAACACCGAGCTCAGAAATAGATTTTCTGATCCAAACAGCCACTTGTGCAGCTTCAGAAGCTGCTATGTACTCGGCCTCCGTTGTTGAATCTGCAACCATTTCTTGCTTGGAACTCTTCCAACTCACTGCGCCTCCATTAAGGCAGAACACAAATCCAGATTGCGATCTCGAATTGTCCTTATCGGTTTGGAAGCTAGCATCGGTGTAACCATTTACAATGAGCTCCTCCGCACCTCCGTAGACTAGTAACATATCCTTAGTTCTTCTCAAGTACTTGAGGATACTCTTTACCATTACTCAGTAACATTCACCCAGGTTTGATTGGAATTTGCTCATAACACTTAGAGCATAGGAGACATCTGGGCTTGTACAAAGCATGGCATACATGATGGACCTAAGTGCGGAAGCATACGGGATTACACTTATCTTCTCTAGCTCATCAGGTGTCGAAGGACACTGACCCTTGCTGAGAGTAATACCATGTGACAATGGCAAGAAACCTTTCTTGGAATCGTGCATATTGAACCGTTTTAATACCTTGTCAATGTACGTGCTTTGGCTTAATCCAATAAGCCTTCTTGATCTATCTCTATAGATCTTTATGCCCAATATGTATGCTGCCTCTCTAAGATCTTTCATTGAAAAACTTCATCACAACGAAGATTTAACAGCATCGAGCAATGAAATATCATTTTTGATCAAAAATATGCCATCTACATATGAGACCAGAAATACAAGTGCGCTCCCACTAGCCTTTTTGTAAACACAAGGCTCTTCTTCATTCTTGATGAAACTAAACTCTTTAATCACTTCATCAAAATGAAGATTCCAACTCCGAGAAGCTTGCTTCAGCCCATAAATGTACTTTTGAAGCTTACAAATTTTCTCAGCATTTTTTGATCGACAAAACCTTTAGGCTGTGTCATGTACACATCCTCGCTTAGGTTTCCATTAAGGAAAGCCATTTTGACATCCATTTGCCATATCTCATAGTCATAATATGCGGTAATTGCTAGGATGATTCAGATAGACTTTAGCATCATGACGGGCAAAAATGTTTCATCATAATCAACACCTTGAATTTGCCTAAAATATTTCACCACCAATCGTACCTTATAGATGTGAACATTTCCATCAACGTCTACCTTTTTCTTAAAAATCCATTTACACTCGATAGTTTTGACACCATCAGGTGGATCGACCAAGTTCCAAACATGATTTTCTCGCATGGATTCTAACTCGGATCTTATGGCTCCGAGCCATTTCTTAGAGTCTGGTCCCATCGCCGCTTCCGAGTAGGTCTTGGGTTCATCATTGTCCAACAATAATATATTATGCTACCCCGTGGTTAATAACATAAATTACTCGGTGCACGACTAACCCTTTCTGACCGTCGTGGGGCTATTGTCTTAACAACAGGTTCTGCAACATATTGCATATCGAGTTGTGGTTCAATAGGAGCTGAAACACTTTTGAGTGTTTCTCGAATCTCTTCGAGTCGCACCGTCCTCCCACTAACTCCCTTCGAGAGAAACTCTTTCTCAAGAAAAATACCATTTCGGGCGACAAACACTTTGCCTTCTTCCCGGTTGAAGAAGTAATATCCTTTGGTTTCCCAAGTATACCCCACAAAGAAGCATTTATCAGATTTGGGAGTGAGCTTATCAGTCGTCAAACGTTTTATATAGGCCTCACAACCCTATATCTTTAGAAAAGACAACCTAGGACGCTTCGTAGTCCATATCTCATGTGGTGTCCTCTCTACAGATTTAGATGGAACCCTGCTTAATGTGAAAACGGCAGTTTCTAGAGCATATCCCTAAAAGGACAATGGAAGATCAGATTGACTCATCATTGACCGGACCATGTCTAACAAAGTTCGGTTCCTCTGCTCGAACACGCCATTCCATTGAGGCATGCCTGTTGGAGTCAGCTGTGGAACAATTTCACATTACTTTACATGATCATTAAACTCATGGCTCAAATATTCACCTCCATGATCCGATCGTAGAAATTTAATTGTCTTGCATGTATGATTTTATATCTCATTCTGGAACTCCATGAACTTTTCAGAAGATTCTGACTTATGCCTCATTAAGTAGATATAACGAAATCTACTAAAGCCGTCGGTAAAAGTGATGAAGTACTGAAAACTACCTCTGGCTGTAGAACTCATTGGTCCACATACATCTGTATGTATAAGGGCCAACAATTTATTTGCCCTCTCACTTTGACCAGGGAAAGGCGTTTTAGTCATTTTACCAAGTAAACAATATTCGCATGTGTCAAATGATTCAAAATCAAATAACTCTACAAGACTATCTTTATGGAGCTTCTGCATGCGCTTCTCATTTATATGACCTAAATGACATTGTCAAACAAAAGTGGGATTCAAATCATTTAGCCGAGGCTTCTTCGTATTAATGTTATAAACATGTGTATTCTCAAGATTCAGAATATATAATCCATTCATCAATGGACAAGTACCACAGAGCATACTATTCAAAAATATTGAACAACACTTGTTCTTTATTATGAATTCATAACCATCTTCCTCCAAACATGAAGAAGATATTATGTTTCTGCCTAAGGTAGGAATGTAATAACAATTATTCAATTCCAAAACTAATCCTGAGGGTAGCGACAAAGAATAAACACCGACGGCCAACGCAGCAACTCTTGCACCATTACACACGCACACATCCAAGTTGCCTATTGCACACTTGTCCTATTTAGTCCCTACAATAATTTGCAAGTATGAATCATTGATCCGGTATCAAATACCCATGAATCACTTGGACGAGTAGCAAGATTAATTTTAATAACATTTATACCTGAACTGAAAGTCTTACTTCCCTTCTTCTTCTTAAGTTCTTCCAAGTATAACTTGCAATTCCTTCACCAATGACCAATCTTATGGTAGTAGTGGCAAGTGTCAGAAGTAGCAGGGCCAACCTTAGACTTTCTAACAGGTTTAGGCTTAGAGCTCAAGATCTCATCTGAAGCTTTAGACTTGCCCTTACGTTTTCTTTTCTTGATATCCTTCTGAACCATCATCACATGACTAGAGCTTTTCTTAATGCTTTCCTCAGTAGTCTTTAGCATCCCATTTAATTCAGCCATGCTTTTCACCATGTTGTTCATATGAAAGTTCAAAATGAACGGCTTGAAGCTCGCAGGGAGCGACTGGAGAATCATATCCGTAGCTAACTCTTGGCCAAGAGGAAAACCAAGTTTTTCTAGGCTCTCAATGTAACCAATCATCTTGATCGCATGAGTACTGATTGGACTGCCTTCTGCCAACCTGCACGCAAACAAGGACTTTGAGGTGTTGTACCTCTCTGCCCGAGCTTGGTTCTCAAACATGCCTTTGAGTCCCACAATAATATCGTAGGCATCCCTGTTCTCATATTGCTTCTGAAGCTCAGAGGACATACAGGCAAGCATGAGACAGCTAACATCAATTGAATCGTTGGTGTGCTTCTCATAAGCCCTCCGATCCATGGTAGATGCATTATCAGCTGGTTCATCAGGATGGGGCTTCTCTAGAACATATTCCTTTTTCTCTTGTTTGAGAACAATTCTCAAGTTTCTATGCCAATCAGTAAAGTTTATTCTAGAAAGCTTTTCCTTTTCAAGAATTGATCACAAATTAAAACTGGAAGTGTTACTAGCAGTAGGTGCCATGATCTATAATAAAAATGCAAGTTTTAGCACTATGCTATGTGAATCTTCTATCAAATAAAAGATGCTCCACTACATGATATACAATCGTTTTCTCTCTTATGACATGTAGTGGGACAAGATCCATATTCAACTAACTTCTAATGAGCTTTGGCATCACTGCTAGAAAATTAGTGACATAAGTAAGCAACACTTTGCTAATCACATTCCTATTGACTCTTGTTTGTTCGGGTGGCATCCAATGCCTCGATGCCCAACTCTATGCCCCAAAGCCCAAAACCATTTTGATAGCTTTGTTAAGCAAACCAATACACTATGCTTGTGGATGTCCAACATCCACCCTAACTGGTTAAGATAAAAGATGGCGCTCTGCTTTGGCAGACCTACCATACAATGATCAAAAACCTTTATAGGTGCAGCTATTGAAAAGGGCATCAATGACTCTTAATTTTCTAAGGGAAACTATTCTAACATGGTAACAATGCCTACCGCATACAAACATGAAAGAATAGTATGACAGGAACAAAAGTAAATATCACAGGCAATCACATTAACTATGATATAGTATGTCCCTTCTCACATGGTGATCTCTATCTCCACGGTTTTTGTCCTTCGGGTCATCACGCTTCAAGCTTCCATGATCTTGTATGAGTCTATTACATCTAATAGCACTATACAAATTACATGAGAAGAAGCATCACATGTCAACACGCAGGTCGTAAAACAATAGAACAGCCTTGGGCTATAATTACCCATGACATGCAGGCCATGAAAATTACATACATGCATCATATACATCATGAGGCCATACCAGTCACAACATTCTATGCAAAAATGAGTTAAGCGTCGAATCTATGCGTGTCTGAAAACTAGATCCGAAACTTCCGGCTCAAGGCCCGGAACTTCTGGCCGAAGCCCGGAACTTCTAGCTCAAGGCCCGGAACATCTAAAATCACCCTTCTGTATCGAATTTATTTTAGCCCAGAACTTCCAGGTCAAACCTGGAACTTTCGAAAATAACCTTCCGTATGAAAATTATTTCGGCCCAGAAGTTCTGGCTGGAGCCCGGAACTTCCGAAAATCCGACGCAAGAATAATAGATCTAATCTATTTCCACCACATATCACCTTAATGTGTATGATCCAGATCGACAACTACGCACGTAGGCTCTGATACCATTGTTGGGGAACGAGTAGGCTACGCTAGCATAAAATGGGATCATGGATCATAACCTCTAGTCGTGAGACGCGCTACGGCAGCGAAAGAAGAGTTGGGAAAGCGCGTCCTCGATCAACTCCGCCTAGCTCCGTCCAATCGTTCGCGATGAAGATAATGCAGCCTTGCGATCCTCACGTCGAGATGATCAGCACTGTAATTGCAGTGGCGTCTCTACCGTATCCACACGTACAGGGACGGGATCACCTCACGCCGGTATGCTAGTGCCACGCACGAGGTTAGGGGAGATGCGGCCACAACAGGTGAGGCTAGGGAAGAGGTGGCGGCTTGGGTTAGGGTGGTCCAACAACCTTTTGTGCCCTAGCCTCTTCTCTCATTATATAGAGCCCACTGATGGGCCTTTAATCAACATTAAAGCCCACCAGATCTAATCTGCACATTCGGGCTCGGAAGTTCTGGCCGAGGCCCAGAACTTCCAAAAATAACATTCTGTATCGAATTTATTTCGATCCAAAAGTTCCGGTCCAACAGAAACTTCTAAACCCGGAACTTCCGGTCCAACCAGAACTTCCAAAAATAACATTCTGTATCGAATTTATTTTGGCCTGGAAGATCCGGCCGAAGCGCGAAACTTCTGGTTCGTCTAGAATTTGCCTCTAGAGCAGGCCCAAAAGTTCCGGTCCAACCAGAACTTCTGGTTCCTCCAGAACTCGCCACTAGGGTGGGCCCGAAAGTTCTGGTCCAGCCATAACTTCCAGTTCCTCTAGAACTTGTCTCTAGGGCATATTACCATCAGTATGATGGACGAGTTGACGTACTTTTTGGGACTACAAATCAAGCAAACAAAAGAAGGCACTTTTGTTCGTCAGAGTAAGTACACCAAGGATCTTCTTTGGCGTTTTGACATGGAAAATTACAAGCCAATTTCTACACCGATGAGAGCTGCTTCTACTTTGGATCCTGACGAGGATGGTGATCCTATTGATCAAAAAGAAAATCATAGTATGATTGGCTCACTTTTGTATCTCACTACATCGAGGCCGGACATTCAATTTTCTTTTTGTCTATGCGCTCGATTTCAAGCTTCTCCTCGTGCTTCACATTGGCAAGCTGTCAAGCATATACTCAGGTATCTCAAGTTTACTCAAGAATTTGGCATATGGTATTCTACCTCTTCAAGTGTTAATTTAAGAGCTTTTTCTGATGCTGGTTTTGGAGGTTGTAGAATTAATAGAAAAAGTACTAGTGGTACATGTCATTTATTGGGTACATCACTTGTTGCTTGGTCATCTAGAAAACAATCTTCTGTTGCACAATCCACTACTGAAGCTAAATATATTACTACTATTAGTTGTTGCTCACAAGTTCTTTGGCTTATTTCTACACTCAAGGATTATGAGCTTAACTGTGATCATGTTCTACTTTATTGTGATAACACAAGTGCTATAAATATTGCTAAGAACTCGGTCCAACACTCTAGAATAAAACATATTGATATTTGATATCATTTTCTTAGAGATCATGTGGAAAAAGGTGATGTTGTGCTTCTCTTTATTGACATTGAGTTGCAATTGGCAGACATTTTCACTAAACCTTTGGACTCTTCTCGCTTTGCTTTTCTTTGAGGGGAACTGGGCGTTGTTCATCCAATGGGTTTGTTTTGAGGGAGAGTTTGCTTTTTCATTTGTATCATAATACATTTATGTTTATTTTTGTGCATTGTTTTATTCTAAATAAAAAAATAGAAAGAAGAAAACATGGAGCTTTGATTTTTACCTTCAGTTAATCTTTGTGCTTGCTAGCAATGTCTTGTGAAGTTGATGGACCACTAGTCTTGCTTTCATGTCTTTTAGTCTTTTTATGAGTCTATGACATAGTTTTTGAGGGATATGACACATGACACATAAACATTCAAGTGAAAGATAGAGAAATATGTTGTGCTGATCTAGTAGCTAGTTTGAGTTAAAAATGCTTACACATGTTCTAGCTTTGTTTATTTCACCATAATAGTACTACAGCTCGTGCAATGTCAAAAATCAAATCTGAATGAACAGAAAGGAAAAGTGTGCAAAAGCAGAGAAAGTTTAAAAAGAAAAGAAAGTGTGAAAAGTACAAAAAAATCTGCATTCATCAAAAATATTTTGCTTAGGTCGTCTCACGAGACTGCTTATCATTGCACTTTGATATGAACTTAGAGATGATCATAGATGACCAGACCATTAAAATGGGGACTGCTTGTACATGCAAGAACCTCACAATAGGTCGTGTGACCGAAGCTTAGGTAGCACCATCTGTCTTTGGATCAGTGTTCGCTGTGCTGAGATAGGCACTTGTGAAAATTTTATACAAAAGTTGCCTGTATCAAATCTAAAATTTTTCAATGACTGAATTGCACTTTTAAGAGCACTAAGCGTTGTTTTGGTTTTATGGACATGGCTGAATTATGTGTGAGGTATTTCTTTTAGATTGGTCTTTAAATCATTGAAATCATTCAATCTTAGTACTGATTTGAACTTGAGAATTTTGCCTTTAGTTTCATCTTCAGGCTCTTAGACTTGATTTGCTAGCTAGTTGATTGCTTTTGGTACACTTCAAAGCTCTCAAATATAGAAATCAAAAAATGGTGTTCTCTTGATAATTTCTCTCTTTTGCTTCACTTGATGAAATCATTGTCAAAGGGGAGAAATATTTAGGAGAGAAATAAGGGAGAAATTGGTTTTTGATAAAATATGTCTTTTGCAATCAATTTTCAAGGGAGTTTTCTTTATCGTTCTTTAAAAAAACTGTGGGGGAAAAAACTTGTGCTTGTGCTTTCAAAAATCAAAAATTTCTTCATACTTTTTAATGGTGTTGCCAATGTGTTCATCAAGGGGGAGATTGTGAGATCATGTGTATGATTATTGATTTATGATGAACAAATTAGTTTTGATGTTGATATGTGTTGAATAAATTGGTTTTGATTGGTTCGAGTGGTCGAGCACTTTGGTCAAGTTGTCGATCACTCTTGTCGGGTACTCAGCACATAACACTAGAGAAATTCAGCACTCGAGAATTTTAGCCCTCGAGAGAATTTAGTACCCAAGAGATTTCAGCACTTGGGATTTTAGATCACTTGCATTTTTTATGTTCGAGTTGGATCATGTACTTTAAATTGTTGATTCAATAAATTTACTATGTTTATAATTGATTGGAATGTTTGAGTTAGGTTGGAAAGAATTGATCGGACGAATTGAGTCAAGTTGGAAAGAACTTATGCTCGGAAAAAAAGGTTTCCTGGTTTGTTCATATGCAGGCATTGCTTGAGGGCGAGTCATGGTCGATGATGGGATCAGAACTATGCTCGGGGAGGAGCTGAGGTTTAGAACGATCGAGGATGTCATGCGGGACGCTCGGGCTAGAGGATGCGGCACGTGAAGAGAGTTAGGATTTGAGGATTCGTAAGAGATATGGATTCCTAGTTGGAGTAGGATTTCAAAAGTTATTAATTTAGTGGCTCATGGTGACAGCCATGAGGGACTATAAAAAGACTAGAGGGGAGAGCAAAACAGATGTACGAGGAACAAGAGAAAAATTAGGGTTTAGCCTTTTGTCTCCATCTAAGGCTTTGTATGTGATTTGATGAGAGGTGCTTTAGATTGCACCTTGTAAATCCTCTTATGCAATAAAAAATCATCTTCAAGCATTAAGGAGTGTGGTATCACATTCTTTCTTCTTAACGTTCATCGATTTATATCGTTTTGGTTTCTTCTGTGATTTCACCTTTACTTGTGATTAAATTCAAATTGATTCATCCAAAACCTTGCGAGGATATTGAGAGGAAGATCTGCAAAATTTTGTTGGTTAATTCATCGTATTTTATGAGTAATTAAGGTTTTAATTTTTAGTACGGATCTATTCTGTTTTTACGCTGCTACAATTTTTAAGTATCATAACTTTTGATTGGGAACTTGGATTTGAGTGAAATCTTCCGAGAAAGTTTTGAATTGAAATCTAGTTTATTGTTTTAAAATTTTAGATCAATCCAAGTTATGGTTTTAAAGTTACGCCGGTTTTAGTGTATCTTGGTCAGGCTGTTTTCTGTTCTCGGGAGTGTTCTCAGGAAATTTGCTGAGTCCTCGAGAAAGCACTCGAGAAATTAGAGAACTCCAAGGGAAATTTCCTAAGTCATCGAGAATTTTAGTCTGGTCAGGAATTTTGCTAATTTGTCGGGAATTAATTTTCTGATTTTGTTTTTGGTGTCAATTTTGGGGTACAGCAACCATTCACCCCCCCTCTGGATGACGTGCTTAGCGTATTTCGATCTTACAAGTTGCTTGTTTAACTCTATGTTGTTCAGGAACTAGATATAACTTAAATTTCTGCTTTATGGTCATCTCCCAATCTAGGTACTTTTTAGTATCATATTCACCATAAAAAGATGGGATGGTAAACTTACTTTCATAAAAGAATCATCGTTGCCTCGATTATGATTGGCATTACCTCCCATACCTGCTTGGTTGTGTCGGGGATATGACCCCTGGGTACCCCGAGATAGGCTTATTAGTCTAGACCAAGAGCAGGCCAAGCCTAGCATTAGAGTCTGGTATGGACCATGAAAGGGGCTTTGGTCCCGACAAGGAAAATTGAGTCCTTATCGGGGAACAAAATCCTGCATCCGGTATGAAGAGATATATTTGTACCAGAATCCTTGTAACTAGGGAATTGGCACCCGTGTTTGGTGGGCAATTATAGATATAAAAGAGACTGACTCGGGATAGAATCCTAGGTCGTTGGGCTCGCCCCTTGAGTATATAAAGGAGGCGAGACACCCTAGAGACATCTTATTCATCTTGCTTTCGACGCCTTAAGCCTTCATAGCTCAAGCGCGTTGCATTGTAAAAGCTTGGACACTATATAATACACCAAAACACTAGACGTAGGCCTATTATCTCTTGAGAGGCCTGAACCAGTATAAATTTTGGCTCTTGTTTACTAGAGTTGACCATCGGGTTTGAAGGCGCTGCGCTTTTCCTATACATCTATTCATGACCTCAGGTACCTCCTTTGGTGGACTGCTCGGTAATTTACCGATAGTTGGCGCGCTAGGTAAGGGATTGTAGCGACTTTTACCAGGAAGGCTAGCCTGGGACAACCTTTGTCCTGGGTAACTCAACGTTCATCGCTGACTCGATCGGAAGGCTAGTTCCTTTTGATTCAACGCCGACATTGGACCGATCGCTGTGTCGGGTCCTCAACCCTTTCGCCACCCAAAAGGCAGATCGAGTCACGGAGCATTTGGCCGATGCCATCAAGGAATTGGCAACGGATCAACTTGCCGGGCAGGCTATGGACTGGGAAATTCAGCACTTCTCGAGGCGTCTCGAGGACCTACTCCCATGAGGCCCCTCTCCCCGTTCTTCGGAAGACTTACCTGAGCATGTTGGAGGACGACTCGCCGGATGACTCACTCGGGGGTGCACTGAGGCCACCGACAACGGCACCTTAGCTCCTAAATCCAGCTCCTCTTGCCACCCTAGATCAGTGAGGCATCGACACAAGAACTCTAGGAAGAGTGGCTAGGGCCCACAAGGGGCCACCCGCCGATTCAAACGCTTGGGAAAGGAAGGGTAGGATGACACCTCGGGATGATCTCATCGACGATGAACCCGCAGAAGGATATGGTGCAAGAAGACTGATGAGGACACCCTAGCACAGGAGGAGTAGCAGACCAGGGTCACAAAGACAGCGAGACCCGAAAGGGTCGATCTTAAGGTAGACCATCTTCGGTGCCACGGATCGACGTCACTCCTAGTTTTCTCAAGAGCGCTGAACACCGGCCAACTCTAGTTTTCCCCTTATCCAGCTATGTACCTTCTGCCCTAGATAAAATAAAAACTTGCTGAACATCCTCGAGGGCTCAGCCTTAAACTTTGCTAGGTCCTCGAGGATGTCAAAAGCTCATGATGCTCGATGTCAATTCGATGCATAAGTGGCATCAGTCCCCTGCACCTAAGACTACATGGCTATACCAGCGGCCCAAGGTGAGGAGTCATGGTATGAACCATGAGGTGATGAGTGCTTGTCAACCGGGTGATGAAGATTGGACGATGAGGATGAAGGAGGAAAGGATGA
>KE370774.1:89560-105377 GCA_000418225.1 Zizania latifolia
CAGTAAAACCCTCTGAACCCTATCTATTGTACTCAAATGTTATTATGAGGATGTTACTGTGATCTAGGGTTTACTTATTGCTCACTGACACGTTACTTTTTCAAGTTGCACAATGAATGCTTTTCTCTGTATTCTTGTGTATGTTTCGTGTTAGTAGAGATCTTTGTTAGAGGTTCTGAGTTGAATACTTGTTGCTATTCTTGAAGAGTGCTTTTGAGGAGGTTTTGAGATATCAGCTTGCCTGGTGTGATCTTTATCGCACAATCTTGTGCCGAGCTTTCTTAAGTCACTTGCAAGGTTGATATTCTCGTTGTTAGAAGTTTTGGGGGTAGTTATATTTTCCACTGCGTTTTTAATTTGCGCCCATTCACCCCCCCTCTGGTCGCCTTTTCGGTCCTACACAAGGACTAACGTCAACTATGAAAAGGATTCGAATCTAGAGCAAAAACCGTCGTCGCTGTTATGCCTGACCCTTTTATATCAGAACTCTACTGTTTTTTGTCAAATAATGTAGATGAGTCCCAGCACTGATTGACCACAGAACGCTCCTTGCCGACTACTTCCGCCCCTAGACATGCAGCTAGGCTAGGAAGGAGTAAGCTTTATAGCTGTACACCCACAGTCGTGCATCTCCGTCGACCCTGCTGACTACTTCCTCCCTTGACATGCAGCTGGGCCAAGAAGGGGTAAGCTTCATAGCTAAACACCCGTAGTCGAGCATTTTTTGCTAACCTATGCTGACTACATCCCCCTTCGAGTTGGGTGCCAGATGGCTGCCATGCATGCAACCAGATCCAAGAGAGGGTAGGCTTCTTAGCCATACACCCATAGTCAAGCATCTTCGCCAACCTCGCCGACCTATGCCAATTACATCCCCTTCCGTGTTGGGTGTCAGATGGCTATCGTGAATGCAATCAGATTCAGAAGAGGATAGGCTTTTTAGCCATACACCCGTAGTCATGCATCTTTGCCAACCTCACCGACCTATGCTGACTACATCACCCTCCAAGTTAGGCGTCAGATGGCTGCCGTGCATGCAACCAGGTCTAGGAGACGGTAGGCTCTTTAGCCATACACCCACCATGAAGCATCTCCACCGACCTCACAGAACGCTCTAACTACATCCCCCTCTGAGTTGGACGCCATAGGGCTGCTGTGCGTGCAACTAGACCTATGAGAGGGTAGGCTACACCCACAGTCGAGCATCTCCATTGAACTTCGCCAACTCTGACTCCGCTTTACCATATGGCTGAGGAGATGAGATTCGCAACAACTATAACCAGACTAGGTGCTTAGGGCTCAACCTCGACATCAGGCTCCCTGAACATCAAAGCTCAACAATTGCACACAAAGAGAGGGAAAAAGTAACTTCACTGGTCAAGGACATAATACCTCCTTTTATTAAAAACCTAACTAACTACTTTTATAGAGACTACACTACTCCGAGGGGGACGATGGCCACTTGGGGTCTTCATCAGAAGGAAAGATGTCGAGATGATAGCAATCACCGTCGCAAGCTCCTCCACATCACGATGAAGCGCAAGGACCTCACCCACGAACGTACTCTTGGGAGGTCCGAAAGCCAGTGGACCGAGATCCAAGTTAGGATGATATGCCCGAATGCAAGCCAAAGCATACTCGACACCATTATGTGCCGCATCACCAATGAAGGCTTGAAGCACCGCCTTGAGACCCTTGATCCTCTCGGGAAGGCTATAGCTCAAGTTTCATGTACATGAAAGATAGTCTCCCAAAAGAAAATGAAGACGGTGGATCAACAGTCAAGCCCAGCACGCTTCCACCTTCAGTCCCACCACCTTGGTGCAAAGCTCCACAACTCGTACCCTAGACAGAGCCTGGCACCCTATTCGTGGAGGAGAAAATACAACAACACTCAGACCTACCCTACGATCAAAGAAAAAGAAGAAGGGCATACCAGTCTGGCCAGAGACAGCACTCCAGAAAACATCTATGCCGACAACTGGCACCACCGGTGAAGGCGATGTTGCAATTACCCCTAAAAGCATGGCTCCCACCAGATCCCTAAAAAGTAAGAAGACCCAAAAGTTAGAATGTGGCAAAACGAATAGCAACTCGAAGACAGCAAAAGCAACAGTTTACCTAGCCATGGGCTGATGTGCACTCATGAACCGTCAGCACATTGCCTTCTTCACTGAGGAAGAGGATGGGGCAGACGCAGCATCAAGAATAGGGGTGGTCATATCAGCAATCAACGATAGTTTCCCACGCTTGCCTGGCCTGATTAGCACGTCACCCGAACATTTAAGCATCGCGGTAGGCAGTGCGGGGGCACTTGAAAGCAGGACACTGAGAGATGCGCCAGCGCCCAATGGTAGCCCAAGGCGCGGTGGTTGTGAAACGAACACAATGTTGTCCTGCATCATGATCGCATCACACCGTGTGGGTGACAAGGCATCAAACAAAAAATAAACAAGAAGCAAATTACAAAAGGCAACCAACCTACGGCCGTGGGTTCTCGGCATTGTAGATCACGAACCCCATGGTCGGCGAGAATGCTAGCACCTCGTGAAAGAAGAGGCATAGGAACTCGACGACCTCTGCCTTCATCAACCAGTCCACTGTGGGATCAGAGAGATCCCAGGAGCCGGCTGCCTCATAAGCCTACAGTGACAGCACCTGCAACGGGGAAGTCCGACATGTTAGGAAGCTCGCTGCAACACCGACCCTGCTCGAGCCTCCACGTCGGAGTTGCAATACCTTAGCCACCAGGCATTGGATCTAATCTAGCCCAAGCTAGTGGTCCCAGCTCTCCCACCACTCAGAGGCTTCTAGGTGGTGATCGACCTCATCAGGGAGCCCCAGGGTGAGGTTCTCGATATAAAACTAGCATGCTCCCTAGTCCTTGTCTGGGATAGCTAGCGGCATCTCCAGATATTCGGCCACACGCTCCGTGTGCAGTTCGATCACCATGCCATTGACCACTCCTGCCTCCTTAGAAGGATGAAGATGGAAGAGGCCACAGTGAGGCTCCACTCCTAGGTTTGCCTCACAAAGGAGGATGAAGACTGAGATTTGGAGGACAAAGCTGATGGAATTGTGCCCAAGAAAATTCTAGGGGAACCAGAAGTTCCGGCTGTAGCCGGAAGTTCTGGATTCTGGAGCATCCGAAAGTTCTGGTAGGACCAGAAGTTCCAGACCAGCCCCGGTATTTGATTTTCTGGATGAACTGGAAGTTCCGGCTATAGCCGGAAGTTTCAGGTTCTGGACGAAACAAAAGTTCTAGTTGGACCGAAAGTTTTGGGTCAAGAATTAATTCGATACAGAAGGTCATTTTTGGAAGTTCCGGTTGTAGCTAGAAGTTCCGGGGTCCAGAAGTTTCGGCTGTAGTCAGAAGTTCCGGGCCAAGCGAATAGATTAGATCTGTTGGGCTTTAATACAGATTAAAAGCCCACAATGGGGCACTATATAAAGAGAGGTGGGGCAAGCACGAAAAGGCTGCTGGTTGTTGCTGCTATTGCTCCTAGTTGAGAACCCTAGACGGCACCTCTCCTCTCTCCACGATCACAAGTGTTGTGATTGATCTTCTAGATCTCGCGAGTAGTGCTAGCACGCCGGCATGAGGTGATCCCATCCCTGTACGTGTGGATACCGTAGAGGCACCGTTGCTGCATCAGTGCTGTTCTTCTTCCTTGGAGATCGAACGGACGGAGTTGTGAGGAGCAGATCGAGGACGCGCTTCATCAACTCTACTTCCGCTGCCCGAGCGCATCTCGAGGCCTGAGGTAATGATCCGTGATCCCATTACAAGCATGGTTCCTAGGCTAACGGGGTAAATTTTTGAAATTAAGCGCTAGCGTAGCCTCCCCAATATCCCAACAAAAGCTTGGGTCCAGATTGGCAAGGACAACTTGTTTGAAATGAAGGAGCCCACAGAGAAAAGGATGAGTAGGAAATCCTTGCACCACTTCACTAGGTTCCGGCGATGGGTAAAGCTCCCCTGCTGCTACCTGCCATCCATAAATAGATTGAGGCGGTAGAAACCGTAATGCCTCAAGAGCGAAGAGCCACTTGATCACTGACATTGACTCGCACCACCCTGAAGAATGGCCAAAGGAGCTAGACACCATGGGGATGGCAAGAAGAGCGTGATGGAAGGTCTAGTGATGGAGGAAAGGAGCTATGCAATGTAAGATTTTTGAGCAGGAGGATGGGATATTTGGTGAAGAGAAGACAAAAGCAAAAGAGAGGCCACGGGTTAAATAGAAGCATCATTATCATGATGCAAGCCATGACCGCTATAGGAGGGCATCGCTTCTGTTACTGGGCACTTCCCATGACTGTATGGACATGATGGTTTCCCCTTACTATCTACGCCCACTGTAATGCATTAATTGCGGACAGAGGGAACGATTGGGTTCCTCAGGAATTTAGGGGATTGTGCGCCCGAGGACTCGCACGCTGGGGGCTCACACGCCCGAGATCTTATATGCTCAAGGACCCAAGTGCCTAAGGGCTCACACGCTCAGGAGCTCGAACGTCTGAGGCCTTGCACGCTCGGGGCTTGGGTGCCCAAGAGATTGCACGCTCAAGGGTTCATGCGCCCGAGGTCTTGCATACTTAGGGCTCGTGGCTCGAGGATCATTCGCTCGAGGCTGAGCTTCGGGGGCTCAAAGTTGATTACGCTTGTGACCATGGAGGCCCTAGACCTTGATGATTCCCTTCTTTAAGAAAAAACTTCACCCAAGCACAAGAGATCCCCAAAGACAAGACATGCATGCAATCTACATCGGTGCCCAACGAGCTTCAAAGGATTATCAAGGACCAGAAGACTTTCGCTACAGATTATTTTTGACCCTCGAGCTAATTGTTTCATTTAACTCGAGGCTCAGGGGCTACACCGTGTGGGTGCACCTATGTGGTGCACCTCACACAAAGTGGAAGAAGAATAAAGGCTTTTTTCAAGATTGTCAGACTTCAGCAGATGTACAAAGATCCAAATCAAAAGATGAGCTCCTCTCAGCTTGATCAGTCAAAGGTTTTTAGCCATGCTAAGAAGAGCTCAGGGGCTGCTATCAGGGATATGACCCCCGGGTACCCCGAGATAGGCTTATCAGTCCAGACCAAGAGCAGGCCAAACCCAGCATTAGAGTCCGGTACAGCCCATCAAGGTGTTTTTGGTCCTGATAAGGAAGGTTGAGTCTTTATCGGGGAACCTAATCACACATCTAGTATGAAAAGATATATTTGTACTAGAATCCTTGCAATTAGGGAATTGGCACCCGAGTTTGGTAGGCAATTATAGATATCAAATAGATTGACTTGGGATAGAATCCTAGGTCGTTGGGCTCGCCCCTTGAGTATATAAAGGGGGCAAGGCACCCTAGAGGCATCTTATTCATCTTGCTTTCGATGCCTTAAGCCTTATAAGCTTGGACACTATATAATACACCAAAACACTAGACGTAGGGCTATTATCCCTCGGGAGGCATGAACCTATATAAATCTTGGCTCTTATTTACTAGAGTTGACCATCGGGTTTGAAGGCGCTGTGCTTCCCCTATACATCTATTCACCACCTCGGGTACCCCCTTGGGTGTTCTGCTCGGTAATTCACCAACAGGTTGTGACAAATGTATTGACATAGGTTTTGCTCGTTGTCCTCTTGCTCGCCGTCGTCTCTTCGAGGCTGAAGATTGGTCTCCAAACCTGCCATCTTTCAGGAGAGAGTTTGGATGCTATCTTGCATGGTGTCTAGGCGGTGGTTGATTTGGTCAAACACCCTTCTCTGATGTGCAAGGGCATTAGCAAGTTCTCTCTTGGAGTTTCCTATCATGATTAGTATAAAGAAAAGAAAAAATACAAAAGAGTATTATCCCTATCATCTAGTAGGTAGTGGAAGGTGGGATCGCTCTCACTCAAGCGTTTTACCACGCTCTTGCAAGGATCTTACACACGAATGTTAGTGGATGGCACAATCTTGGCTATGGCACAATCGTGGCTGGTCGGTGACTCCAAGAGGTAGTGGAACGGGGATTACAAGGACCCAAGCTACATTGATCAGAAGTATATATGTGGAGTCTAGGAGGTTAAACAAAAGTAGTCAACATGGTGAAACATAATTCAAAAATATATAGTAATATTAAATAAGTGTCCAGAGTACTCGTACTAGTTGCTGGTTTAAATGTGTTCCCTATGGCAACAAGGTTGTATGAGGAAGTGGTTAAGGTTGAAAACGGATGGATGGCTAGAGAAGGTGACAAAATTCAGCACAAATAGCAGAAAAACAGCATAAGACAGCACTGCTCAGAACACATATATCCTCTTGATCAACTGTATGTGCTCCTTTTGTTATAATTCTTTTCTAATTCTTTCTTTTTTTCTTGAACTCTTTTTTGTATTCTTTTTTTTGACACCTCTTTTTTGACTAGGAACACACAAAAGACAAACCAAGAAGATGCATCATAATATTGCTGCAAAGAAGTGCCATGTAGACAAACAAGGATGTGCTGGAAAATTAGTGCAAGAAACTTCGAGGCTAGAAAACTCGATCTTCCATGCCAAATTTAGGAAAAATAAAACCAGCGAACCTAGCTAAGCTAGGGAAATTTGGACCTAACTTTTGTTAGCATTATGCCCTAGAGGCAACATGGATATGTTGTACATGACATACTATGTTTATAAAATAAAGTTATTGTTCCTTAAAATAGATTGTCATTATGGATCAACAAATATGTGATTTGTTTATGAGACTCATAATGTGACTACTTCTAAATGATCCCTGATCAGATATAGGTCATATATGGAACATATATGACTAAGATCAACATGTATATTTATTGATGATCATGTCTCGTGGATCATGGGTATGGAGATACCAACTCAATACCATGGACGTATGTTGGAGAACATATGTTGGATAGACCTACTTTGAGGCACTGTTAAGATTTCGCGTGTCATTAGTTGGTCTTAGTAGTGTTTATGTAAAGTCCTTAGACCTAAGATCTCTATAGTTCTCAACATACGTAGTAGCTTACTTTGGGACTATCAAACGCTATTCTGTAACTGGGTAGTTATAAAAGTGGTCATCGGGTATGCTATGAAACATAGTGAGATGTGAGTGATCAAGATGGAATTTGCCCCTCCATAACAGGAGAGATATATCTGGGCCCCTCGATGTAATGGGTTATGGAAGTGCATGGCCATGTCAATGTGATTAAAGAGTTAATCACAGGTTATAATCCAATGCAGAGATTGAGAGAGGATCGAGCTATTGATAGGATGACACAAATCTCACCTTGTGCTCCATCGATATCGTGAGGCAAAGGGACATATACATATGGAACATTATAAGATTCAGCCAATATGATCTTTCCGTATACTTGGATTAATATGCTTTACTAGAGGATGCTGTAAACGGAGTATGGAAAGGAGTTTCCATATGTTATCTAAGCTATGCGTGAACCTACAGGGTCACACACTTAACGGGTTGGAACACTAGATTCGAATAGGATTTGAATTGGGTTTAATTTGGATAGAGATCCAAACAGTTTGGATAGAGAATTGAACAGATCGGATAGGGATCCAAGTAGAGTCCTGGTTGGGCCCGGATAGGCCCAAGCTAGGATGTCTATAAATATGAGGGTGTAGGGCACAGGGAAGCTAAGTCTTTTTGCCTATTCACATGTTGATGTGTTTCTCGTGCTAAGTTGTTAGCCTCCGAGAGTTAACCCTAGCCGCCACCTCTCGAGCCCATCTATCTCACCGACCACTCGGGTACTAGTACACCACCGGCCAACGTTCCACCCTTGGATGTGTGGATACCAGTAGAGGCATTGCTTTACTACTTCACTGACCTATATTAGCATCGGAGTCACTGATCAAATCAACAGCATCATCGGCTTGAAGGAGCAAAAGTGCTCGGGAAAAATCCTCAGAAGTTCTCGAGGACGTTGATCGGCAACCTCCCAAAGATGTCGATCGGCTTCCTGACCATATCGGCATGATTGAGTTTGATTGGCTCACTGCTCCAACTATCCTTCCACTGCACTGCGTGCCTGAGGTAACGATCTATGGTCCCTCTCTTAGCAATATATCCTGGTGTGCATGGTAGAAAATTTCTATTTTTTGGTAGCGTAGCCTCCACATTCCCCAATAGTATAGATCAATCGGTTCATGTGATGAATTGATTGGAAGCATGGGTTGATGAGATCAATCGGTATATGGGGTAGTTGCAGATTGGATCGTAACACTTGAATCACTATATGTTGTTACATTGGATGCAAAGACATATCATAATCCGAGTAGATTACCAATCTAGCCTTCTTGATCGCCTCCCGACTAGTCTAACTGACCACTGTTGCTAGGTCTCGAACACATTGCCCGACCACCTGGCCGACCCCATCGGCTAAGGAAAAACTAGTTCCCGAGAGATTGTCTCAAATCGAGGTAACTTGTTTGTCCCAAGCAGTTTTTCTAAAGCATCTTCATAGATTGACCCCCGCCTGGTAACCAGCTAGCGGGACCGCCGTGTGTGCATGCCTTGTATAGAGTCCTAGTTCACATCATTAGCTAGAATGCGATTCTACATCTAACTTGTTTTTGTAGAGAATGATGTGAATGGTATGGCCCTATATGGTTAAGCTATCTTTGCTATATTTGTGACCTACGTGTCGACTAGATGCTTGATTTATAATTTTTATTTCTAGCTATTGTAGTCTAGATATAAGATTATAGGATTTTAAGCATGGTGGCCCGAAGGAGTGATGTAGACGATGGAGATCATCTACACCACTAATGGAGATAGAGATCACCACTTGTTTGGGCCATACTAATTTACAGTTAAATATGTTTATCTGTGATGTCTTCTATCTCGTTCTCATGCTATATCATGTTTGATATATTGTCATGATAGGATAGAATCCCTTAGAAAAATTAAGTGTCGATGCCTTTCTAATTGCTACACCTAACATGATAATGTTTATCGTTTAGTGGGTTTGCCAAAGTAGAGTGCCAGCGATTACCATTGCAATTTAGGATACATGTTAGATATCTATACGCTGAAGCTTTTGGTTTACTTAATAAGGTTATCAAAACAGTTTTGGACCTTAGGACATCAGGTTGGAGCCAGAGCATGGTGATGCTAACCCAACAAACAGGAGTCACATGGAGATGTGATTAGCAAGGTGTTACTTACCCCATGACATTAATTTCTAGCAGTGATGCCCAAGCTCACTAGGAATTAGTGAAACAAGGGTCGTGACCCACTATGTAACCGAGAGGGAGGTTTTAGTTTTCCAAAACATAGTGAGAAAATCTTTTGTTAAATAGTTTAATGAAAGATTAACATAAACATAGGTACTAAACTTTGTATATCATATGTTGTAGAATATGTTAGCATCTATCACATCTAGTTCTTTTAATTTGCGATCTATCCTTGAGAATGAAAAGCTTAATGGAACAAACTTTATGGATTGGTATAGAAATTTGAGAATTGTTCTCAAACAAGAAAGAAAAGAGTATGTTCTTAAAAGTCCCTACCAGGATGACTTGCCTAATAATGCTACTATGGCTGCACGACGTGCTTACGATATACACACTAATGATTGCCTTGATGTGAGCTATCTCATGCTTGCCACAATGTCCGCTGAGATTTAAAAGCAATATGAGAACACAGACGCTTATAATATTATTGTGGGTCTACGTGGGCATGTTTGAGAACCAAGGGAGGGTTAAGAGGTTCAACACCTCAATATCCTTGTTTGCATGTAGGCTCACTGAAGGGAATCCTGTTAGCCCCCATGTTATCAAGATGATTGGCTATATTGAGAGTCTTGAAAAGCTTGGTTTTCCTCTTAGCCAAGAGTTGGCTACTGACCTGATTCTTCAATCTCTGCCATCAAATTTTGAACCATTCATACTCAATTATCATATGAATAGCATGGACAAAACCTTAATGGAAGTGTATAGGATGCTGAAAACCGCTAAGGAGAGCATTAAGAAAAACAGTAGTCATATGATGATGCTGCAGAAAGGCAAGAAATAGCCTCATGTCAAGAAATGTGTCGTCAAGAGGAAGTTCACTCCCGATTAGATCGTGAGCAATTCCAAGACCAAAAAAGACAAGAAAGGTGTGACTCAAGATGCAGTATGCTTTTACTATAAGGAGCTAGGTCATTGGAAGAGGAACTGCAAGAAGTACTTGGACGATCTCAAAAAGGAGGGAAGTGTGAGTTCTGCTTCAGGTATAAATGTTATAGAGATCAATCTTGCTACTTCATCTAATGATTCTTGGGTATTTGATACTGGATCAGTTGCTCACATCTATAAATCATTGCAGGGTCTGAGAAGAAGTAGAAGTTTGATTAGAGGCGAAGTGGATCTTTACATGGGCAATGGAGCAAGAGTTGCTACGGTTGCTGTTGGTACCATGCCATTGTCTCTACCTTCAGGATTAGTTTTGAAATTAAATAATTGTTATTGTGTTCCACTTCTATCTAAAAACGTTATTTCTGCTTCATGTTTATAAGCAGAAGGTTATGACTTTAGATCAATGAACAATGGTTGTTCAGTTTATCTTAGAGATATGCTCTATTATCATATTCCATTGGTGAATGGATTATACGTTTTAAATCCTAAAGAATCTCACATCTATAATATTAATACAAAAGGTAATATCTGAATGATTTGAATCCCACGTATATCTGGCATTATCGTTTGGGTCATATAAATGAGAGACACATGGAGAAGCTCCATAGAGATGGTCTTCTCGACTCATTTGATTTTGAATCATTTGAGACATATGAATCTTGTTTTCTTGGCAAGATGACAATGACGCCTTTCATGGGTCGAAGTAAAAGAGAAAGTGACTTATTGGAAATAATACATAGTGATGTATGTGGTCTGATGAGTTTATCTACTAGAGGTGGTTTTCAGTACTTCATAACTTTTACCGACAACTTTAGTAGATATGGATATATCTATCTAATGAGGCATAAGTCAGAGTCTTTTGAAAAGTTCAAAGAATTCTAGAATAAAGTACACAATCATTTAGGAAAGACAATCAAGTTTCTGTGATCAGATCGTGGAGGAGAATACTTGAGCCTTGTGTTTGGTAATCATCTAAAGGATTGCGGAATTGTTCCACAATTGACTCCACCTAGAACAACTCAGTGGAATAGGATTTCCGAGAGGAGAAATCGTACCTTATTAGATATGATCTGATCAATGATGAGCCAAAGTGATCTTCTATTATCCTTCTTGGGATATGCTCTTAAACAGCCGCTTTCACACTAAATAGGGTTTCATCAAAGTCGGTTGGAAAGACTCCATATGAGATATGGACAGGACGTTGTTCTAATCTGTCTTTTCTTAAAATTTGTGGTTGTGAAGCTTATGTAAAGTGTTTACGATCCGATAAGCTTACTCCAAAATCCGACAAGTGATTCTTTATCGGGTATCCTCGGGAAACCAAAGGATATTGTTTCTATAATAGGGAACTCGGCAAAGTGTTTGTCGCTCGACATGGTGTATTCTTGGAGAAAGAGTTTCTCTTGAGAAGGGTTTGTGGCAGCTCGGTGCATCTCGAAGAAGTTCGAGAAACATCTAAAAATGTTTCAACTCCCATAAAACCACAACAGGATAATCAAAGTGTTGAAGAACCTATTGCACCACGTAGGTTAGAGAGGGTACGGCATGCACCTGAGAGGTTCATGTTCTTGACTACTTAGGAACAGGATATATTGTTGTTGGACAATGATAAACCTAAGAGCTATGAAGAAGTGATGGTGGGACTAGAGTCTAAGAAATGTCTTGGAGCCATGAGATCCAAGCTTGAATCCATGTATACCAATCAAGTTTAGAACTTGGTTGATCCACCCAATGTTGTAAAAACCATCGAGTGTAAATGGTTTTTCAAGAAGAAGATAGACATAGATGGAAATATTCACATCTATAAAACGTGATTGGTGGCTAAAGGTTTCAAATAAATTCAAGGTGTTGATTTTGATGAAACCTTCTTGCCTGTCTCACTGCTAAAGTCTATTTGGATCATTATAGCGATTGCTGCATATTTCGATTACGAAATATTGCAGATGGATGTCAAAACAGCTTTCCTAAATGGAAATCTGAGTGAGGATGTGTACATGACATAGCCGATAGGTTTTGTCGATCCACAATCAGTTGAAAAGGTATCCAAACTATAGAAATCCATTTATGGATTGAAGCAGACATCTCGGAGTTGGAACATTAATTTTGATGATGTAATCAAAGGGTTTGGTTTCATCAAAAATAAAGAAGAGCCTTATGTTTACAAGAAGACTAGTGTGAGCACACTTGTATTTCTGATACTATATGTGGATGCCATATTGTTAATCGATAATGATATACCTATGCTAGAGTCTGTTAAGTCTTCATTGAAAAATAGTTTCTCTATGAAGGACTCAGGAGAAGCATCATATATAATGGGTATCAAGATCTATAGAGATAGATCAAGGAGGCCAATTGGATTATGCCAGTATACGTACATTGACAAGGTGTTGAAGAGGTTCAACATGCTAGTACACCACCTGCCGGCGTTCCACCCCTAGATGTATAGATACCAGTAGAGGTGTTGCTTTACTGCTTCGCTGGCCTATATCGACATCGGCATCGCTGATCGGATCGGTGGTATCATCGGTTAGAAGGAGCAGAAGTCTTCGGGAGAAATCCTTGAGAGTTCATGAGGACGTTGATTGGCTTCTCGAGGACGTTGATCGGCTACCTCCTAACGACGTTGATTGGCTTCCCAATCACATCGGCATGCTCGTGTTAGATCAGTTCACTACTCCAACTCTCCTTCTGCTGCATTGCGTGCCCGAGGTAATGATCTATGGTTCCTCTCTTACCAAGATATCCTAGTGTGTGCAGTAGAAAAAAAAATTGGCTAGCGTAGCCTCCGTGTTCCCCAACAACTTTTTCTGTAGATCTCTGGAATATACTTGTTTGCCTGATTTTGAGTTCGTATGCAAAAGTTATGATTATTTTATTGGAAGAAGTCTGAATCAGGGTTTTGAGGTTCTAGTTTGTACGTGAATAGCAAACCAAAGGGGATTTATGGGTGGTGGCTAGTGTAAAGGGTTTAGGCAGAGGGAATCACAATACTAACTAGCAACCGAACTGGACTTAGGACACAAACTCAATACTACGGACTTTGAAACCGAAACGTGCAAAGGTTAGGGATGGTCTCGGACAAGGGAAACCCAATGACTACCAAAAATTTTTTGTGGCTTTTTCGTGGACTGTAGAACAAATATGAAATCAATCTAATCTAAGATACAAGAACCTAATAGTAAACCGAGCTCTGATACCAACTGATGGAGGGCGGGGTGTCCGATCTTCTGTCAGGTGGATGATAAACAATGATTTGGTGGAGACGCGACACACACAATCTGGCTTCCGATCCATGAGATCTAACCCCTGCAATTGAAGCACCACTTCTCCTCTAGTTATCAACCAAGCATAGCCTTATTGACCTCACCACGAAGGCTAATCTTTGCCTACAAATCGTAGAACACAAGCAAGAACACAGAAAATGCAATCGAACTGAAATTGTATTGTAATCTATGAAGTGGGGTTCATTTCCAAGATTGGCGGCATGACGGCTATCAAAGCAACATGTAAAATAAACCCAAAAACCCTAGATAGCTGTAGATAGTGCTTTTATAATAGTTCTGGATGCACCACTAATAGGCTCAACTGGATACACGGACCAAAGGCCCAATAACGCAGAAAACAACATGCTGATAGATTCTGGACACCAACTTGTTTTGACGATTCCTATTGATCAAGAAGAAGTTTTGATGTCAAACTAGTGCCATTGGAAAAGTGCCAAAGTTAGATTTCCTTGCATAGATGGAACGTCAAAAATGGAGTCCGTATGCGACCTGGGCGATGATTTTAGTGCACGCTGCTCCTAGAGTCCGGGTTGGACTCGAGCTAGAGTTGGATTGGACTTCTAACTTAGCTTGGACGTCCTCATTGGTTCTTCTTTAACTCTTTTCTTGTCTCCATGTGCTTCTCCGTCATCTCCATGGTTCCTAATAATAATATCATCCTTGGGTAGTAATTTATTCACAAGATTATATAAAGAAGTACTTAGGAACGAGTTCACCTAGAGATTTAGTCGTTGTGCTCGAGCTCGGGTGATTGGATGTTGCAGAGATACTTGAGGGGTGTCATGTGTATCCATAGAAGTGATGTCCTCATCAGGTAAATACCAATATGGTGTTGAAGGACTTTGGAGGAAATTCTTCAGACGCCAAAGGGGCCCTGAACATCGAACTCACAGTCAGAAGTAAGACGCTGCCAACCATATTCTCTGTGATAGATGGAAAAGGTTCATGTAGTCTTTTGCTGGGAAGAGATTGGATCCATGCCAATTGTTGTATCCCTTCTACCATGCATCAAAGCTTAATGCAATGGCAGTCAGGCTGAGATTATTCAAGCCGATATATCAGTCACTGTATCAACGATCAATTTGCCCGACTTCGAGAAGATGGATTGCCTTTCCGGACACGTTTGGAAAGGTGATTTTTTAAGGGTGATAGATCTTGGTCTCCGGCCAATAAACGAGATGATTCTAGACCAGGATCCGTGTCTCAAGAAATAGATGATGAAGAAGGAAAGCTAGGGAAGGGATTTACACCGGCTGATGAATTGAAAGAAGTGGATATTGGACTAGGAGATAGGTCAGGGCCGACGTATATTAGTGCCAAGTTACCTTCCTTTGTAAAAGAAAATTTAGTTGCTTTATTAAAAGAGCTTCAGGATTGTTTTGCGTGAGAATATCATGAGATGTCCGAACTTAGCTGATCGATCATAGAACATCGGCTTTCTATAAAAATAGGATTTTGGCCTATAAAACAAAGTCATAGGAGGTTTAAACCAGAGATACATCTCGATATAAAGGCCGAGATTATAAGACTTTATAAGGCAAACTTTATAAGGCCGTGCCGATACGTAGAATGGGTATCGAATATAGTTACAGTATGGAAGAAAAGTGGCTAGCTGAGGATATGCGTTGATTTCAGGGATCTAAACAAGGCCACACCAAAGTGTGAATACCCAATACCAATCGTAGATTTGTTAGTCGATGTGACATCAAGCCATAGAATTATCAGCTTCATGGATGGAAATGCCGGATACAATCAAATATTCATTGTAGAACAAGACATTGCAAAGACCACTTTTAGAAGCCCTGGTGCCATCGGGTTATTTGAATGGGTAGTTATGACCTCATTGGTTCTTTGGTGGAAATTTACATTGATGATGTGGTCGTAAAGTCCCAAGATGGTGAAGCACATTTAGTCGACTTAAAAAGAGTTTTGGAAAGGGTGAAGAAGTATGGTCTTCGTATGAATCCAAAGAAATATGCTTTCGGTGTATTGGTAGAAAAGTTTATAGGGATTATGGTTCATGAAAGAGAAATTAAAATAAGTCAAAATATCATTCAAGAAATGAAAAAGACGATACCACTAGAGAATAAAACTAAGTTGCAATCTTTGATCGGCAAGATCAATTTTAATTGATGGTTTATATCAAATTTGTCAGGCCAATTGGAACCATTCGCGCCCATACTAAGGATAAAAGAAGGGGAGGAATTCATCCAGACCGATAAACATCAGAAAGCATTTGACGAGATCAAGGAATATTTAAGCTCTCCTTCGGTTCTGATCCCGCCATATCCTGGTAAGCCATTAAAGTCATATTTGTCAGCCGATGATACAAGCATTAGATCGGTATTAATTCAGGAGTTAGATGGAAAGGAACGTGTCGTGTTTTATCTAAGCCAACGCCTATT